>QNUK01000672.1:232500-332021 GCA_013621035.1 Clarias magur | reverse complement strand
TTCATCCATGTCAAAGTCATCACTCAGTACTGAATCTCGCTCATACATCAACACAAACACTGATACCTACACACACACACACATACACGTGCGCAGAGAGAGAGAGCAGGACACTCTTATCAAGTGCACTTCACTCTCTCGTCAGCTGAGAGGTTTCATGTTTCCCTGCTAAGCGCTGGAGAACCGGATCACCTTACAGACTCGCCACAGTGAAGCACCACACACACACACACACACACACACACACACACACACACACACACACACACACACACACACAGAGCACAGGAAAATTGCTGAATTCTGGACTCTGATTGGTCAGTGGGTGTTTATATATATTTTTTGTTTACATTACGCGCTGGTTCTAATTACGGTTTCTATGGAAACAGTTCACTCACAGGGACTCGTACATTGGACGCTCTGCATAAGAAATATATTTTTTTATGTTTAATTATTAATATGGTGACGATTTCCTTTAATTAATGGAAATGGTGCATGGAAGGAGTCTCCAGTGGAGAAGTTTAATGCTTGTTCGTGGTTCCGCTGAAACATGACACGCTGCGTTTTTTGTTTTTTTTCTTTAATCAACAGCATGGGCGACGATACAAGACTGACAACTTTATAAATTAATTGTTAATGCCACCTACACACAGAGAAAGAGAGAGAGCGAGAGAGAAACCTCCCTCAGTGTCCTACATACAGCGTGCAATAAGACCACACACACACACACACACACACACACACACACACACACACACACACACACACACACACACACACACACACACACCTCATTTCCAACCCCAAACACTGATCCGTAAACATTAACAGGATTAAAGGAACTCCTACTGAGCTCAATATTTAAACCAGAGTGCAAAAGTTTGTGCCCCCCTCCCTTTTTTGGGGGCCCTTCCCAGCTAAAATAAATATTTATTTTATCCTGAAAAACAAAGCTGAATAAAGACGGTAGCGATCGGGCTAATAAGAGAATAATCAAATCTGATCTGTTGCTATAAATACACACTGTAAACATGTATTGTAATGATTAAAGGCTTGGTACTGGATCCAGATTTTGTAGTTTGTCTTAAGGGTGCGCAAACCTTCGCACGCAACTATGAAGCTGCATTGATGTTTGGAACATTGAGGTTTTATTTGCTTTGATATAAATGAGAGTTTTAACTTTTTATTTTACTCGCTGTTTAAAGTCTGTATTTTATTCTTGACGTTAGATTTCATTGGTTTATGTTACTAGTTCTAAAAAATAAACAACAACAACAACAACAACAACAACCCTCTCTTATTGTTTCAGGTATGTGTGAGGTCATGAGGTGCAACATCTCTACGCTCATTGGTCGCAGAGAACAAGGTGGAGCGTCATACGGTTATTGTTGATTAGTTTCCTATAAATTCCTATGCGGGAGTGTTTTAGTCCACTAGACAAAATCTCCCATTCTTTATAAAAGTAATAACACTTTCTTGTCTATTTATTCATTCCACATTTACTCTGCAGCTGCACTACCCTCTCAACCCCGTTCAGACCAAACACAATCCAGAACTCAGCTGCTTCGTGCTTCTGTCTCGCCGCTGCTTTTGATGTTTCCCGACTTTTAACGAGCGATTTTGTGCGCCGCTGTCTTCCCGTCCCAGGCTGATATTAAACAGTGCTGACAGTTTGACCGGGTCAGTGTGATCACGCTCTAACAAGAGCAGCTTTCAAAACCCACGACTGCGAAACATCACGCGTTTCATCACCAGGACGGTGGCGGTAAGGACGCTTCAGTGCGAACCAGCACAGAGCTGCATGTCAGGATTAGAGGATAATTATAGCATGAAATTTGTTTATTTATTTTTTTTTAGCATTGTAACAAATAACGGTCTGTGAGAATTTTTTTTTTTTTTTTTTTACTTTACAATGGTGTAAAAGCAATATACGTTAATTTATTGTAGAAACTAGGAATGATCACTTCCCAACTGACAGCACTATTCCCAGCCTGCGATACTCTATTGTGATGCTAGGCGGCGCCATCGAGTCAGACAATCATACGAAAAAACAAACAATTCCCTACATTTTCCTGTTCTGCCTGTGGCTTTTTTTTTGGGGGGGGGGGATATTTTAATATTAAATGAGTTTTGTTTTATGTTTCTCCACTCCAGGCTAATAATGTGAGCGCACTGAGCAAGGATAAGCCATAGAGCAGACGTACAGCTGGATTAAACGCAGATAGCAGGTTATGAAGTTTTTCCCTTATACGAAAGGTTAATAAAAGGTTAATAAAAACCATGTCGCTAGTCAAGGAGCGTCTGTGCAGTTATACACTAGTAAGTTATACAGCTTATTGTCCTAACTTAAATAAAACACCCTTACTGTACGTGAAGCACATTTACTGCGAACTTGGCCGCGGGAACTGTTTTTGTTTTTACCATTAAACATTAAATGTTTAAACGAAAAAACATAGTTAGCTCCTGCTGTGTAACATTATAACGGCTATAAACAGTCGTTCCCTCAACAGCCTCATTTTAATTATAATAATACACAATAATAATAATAAGAGCTTTATATATATATATATATATATATATATATATATATATATATATATATATATATATAAAAGGGAAATTTTGGGTGGCCGGGGGTTTGGGTGACCAGTACAGCAGGCTTCCCTCATTGTGTAACAGTAGGCCGTGTCAGTGTATTACAGTTTATGTCATAGAGTGAGGTAATAATATATCTGCCGAGACATTGGAGCAGCAGCGAGTTGACCGCACACTCCAGGTAACGGTAGCATGCAGGATCTGCACACAAGCGGAGCCGCGGGTGACCTCCAGCCTATCTACACTATAGACGCATTATGTATTTGATGCAAACTGGTAATTATTGAATTCGGGTGTTTCAATCAGGTCCCTTATCCCCAGTGGAGAGCAATCTTAAGGCTTATGTATACCAAGACATCTTGGACAATGCTTTGCTAATATGCAACTTTGTGGCAACAGTTTGGAGAAGCCCCTTTTCTTTTCCAACAGGATTGAGCTCCAGTGCACAAAGCGAGGACTGTAAAGACACAGGTTTGATGAGTTCAGTGTGAAAGAACTTGACCGGACCGGACACAGAGCCCTGAGCTCAACCCCATCGAGCAGCTTTTTACGATAAACTGGAACTGAGATTGCAACAGTAGACATACTGTACTGTGATGTAACAATAACATATCAGCTGGGTGCAGGGCGTGTGTTTACCCGCTAACGAAACAAAAATAAAGCACGGCTTTAAACGAAAAATAAATAAATAAATAAACAAACATAGAACACAGCTCTGATACTGGAGACTCCTTCCATAAATGTTAAACGCATTAAAAGAAATCAAACTCTTATTAATATTGTTTGTTGTTTCTATGAGCAAAGCGTAAATGTTACAGTATCCCACACACTCTTCTGACACATGGACACGAGTAGAAAACATAAAATGATAAAAGCCGCGTTATGCAGCGATGCGAATCTCGGCCAGTTCGCCGGTTGCTGGGTTTGGTTTGATTACACGGAAACATAAACCATTTCGGCTCACACGGGTACAATCTGTAATTATCTGGACGTGAACACAGTTGCACCCTTGTGTTGCGTGCTGATAATAAATGCAGTATGTTGCACTGATGTACTGTATTGTGCGATCGTGTTCTACTCACTCAGTGATCTTGTTGGCCAGCTCGGTGCTTGCCGGGACGTTGTTGGCACAGAAGACCCTGTACCCGCTCCTGCCCACGTTCATGTTGGAGTTATGACCATAGGCCAGCTTGGGGGCTTGGGGGCGAGACAGGAGGAACTTGTGGATGCCTGCTCGGCTCTTTGGCATGGTCACACACACACGTTAAAGGGGAGGTTTGTCAGGTAAATCTGCCCCTTGTGCGCGCACTGGGCAACAAAATCAGCAGTGATACAAATGATTGCAGAAGTAAAACTGACAGGCGGAGAGGGGCAAAGCCCAGGAGTACCCTCAGGCAGGTTTATCACGTGGGAGGAAAGAATGCAAAGCCAATAAATAATAATATTATTATTATTAACTGTTACTAAATGAACCAAAAAATAAATAAACAATAAATAAAAATCTCCTGACTTACCAGATAAACAGAAGAAAAGGGAAAAAATCCTATATCATACTACTCCTGCTATCACAACTATTAAAAAAAATACTAAAAATACGAACTAATCATAAAAACAGCAACGATAACAAGAAGAATGTGACTGTTTTCAGTTTAATTCACTTTCATCAGCAAATCCGACGCGGCACAGCAGGACACAAATCCACCCGCATCTGGACTTCGATCTCTCCCAACATGCAGCAGCTCGAAGTCAGACCCGGTGTGTGTGTGTGTGTGTGTGTGTGAACTCGCTCCGATACACAACCCGATCAACGACACTACAAAGCGATCTAACAGCGTGGAAGCAAGCGCGCGCGATGTTTTTGTACCACTGGAAACTTTGTTGCAATGCGGTCACAGAAAGAGCTCCAGCACGCCGCCTGCTCGCCCCAAGCCCCGCCCACACGCACGCACGCACGCGACTGGCAGCCCGAGCGGCCAATCGGGTTAGAGGACTGGAGCGCGAGGGGCGGTTAGGGCTGCCCGGGTTTTAACCAATCGTGTGCGTCTCGTGTGAGTTCAGAGTGCAGTCACGCGGACGGGAAAGTATTGACACCCTTGAATTAATTCGACATAAAAAATAAAAAAAAATTCTTGAGGTTTTTTTTTTGTTTTGGTTCCCGAAGACACTGTTTTGCTTTTTTTCTTCTTTTTTTGAATAAAAACAAACTATTAGGAACTGGGTGGCCTTTGGTTTAACATAAAATAAATAAATAAAGACATTTTTTAATTTATCTTTAAAAATGTAACATTTTGCAAACTTTTGATTTTAATTTCAAACACATTGGATGGCTTTTCCCGGAACATAATTATGTTTTATCTAATATTTTCCCTCAAAACATTTCTGGCAATTTTTTCACATCCATTATTAAAGAAATAAAGAAATTAAATTATATATATTATAAGAAATTTTGATGCTTTTTCCATCTTAAAGACATTTTTTTAAAGGTATTCCTTTAAAAAAAAAAAAAAAATATATATATATATATATATATATATATATATATATATATATATATATATATAGCACGTAGTATTAAGCAGTTTGGATGCAACAAACAAAAACAATCTATTATAATTTTTAAGATAATATTTTCTCTCAAAACATTTCTGACAATTTTTTTTTACAAAAAAAGGTATTTCCTTTTATTATTATTATTATTATTACGATGATTTCGTCCCTCCAAGAAAGACTAAATTCTTCCCTTCAACCAACCTGAAGATATATATTTACTCTATTACAAATATAATGACATACAGTGGGGATTGGTGGCTCAGTGGTAGGTTTATAAACCTGGCATGTGACTATGTAAAACTGGTGACTCCAGATCAATTAAAGAGTGAAGAAACGTTATCACCTAGAGTTATGGTGATTGTAATTGTCATTTAACTAGGTTCTCTGTTGGGTTGAGGATCATGGGGAGTGTAGTTAATAGTTCCGATAAGAGAGGCCACTCCCACTCCCACTCTATGCTCTGAGGAGCTCACTCTTCAAGAACATTTTAATGTTTTGCATGGACTACCACCAGGACTTGGTGCTGGGTAGTTTGCGGCGGTCAGCATGAATTGTCATTTAACTAGAACATCTTGAGTTGGGAACCAGCGTCTCTCTTCAGGACCATATCCAGTGCCACCCTAAAGTCCTGATATCTGTTGTACTACTTCTATAAGGATCTTCAGGTCTGTTTTTATTTATTTTTTTTCATCTATATCACCTGGAATCACGGATTTCAGCATAGAGATATGAAATGTGAGGGATACGTTATACCATGTCATACAGCAAGTAATTACATGTAAGTTCACATCTAATTACTATTGCCAGACTTCATTACTTCTCAAAAACAATGACTGGGATTAGTGGTAGTAGGCATTCCAGGGGAAGAAAGTGGTATTGTTCCAATCTTCCGAGTCGTCTGTGTAGAAGGCTCATAAAACCAGCCTATTTTTGATTTACACATCTAACTTGGATGTTAATTTGTACAGGATACCCAGATTTTCATTTCAGATACTCTCAAACACCCAGCTAATCTGTGATCTCCCATTATTTGTGAACTTAGAAACCAAGTGGTGTCCGTTAGCGAGCGTCATAACGTACTGTAAATAGCAGGACCATTGCTAGCATTGCTGGTCAAAATGTAGTTAGCTTGGTTGGGTGAAACAAACTCACAAATTTACCAAATCTGTTGAACTCAACATTGTTTAAAGTCTTAGTAATATATTACTATATAATAATGACACATAATTCAAACGCTAATTCAAACTTTTATTCACAATATAAAGCTGTGTAATCCAAATAATTATGTCATGTTACATTTCAGTAATATTAACTAATTTTTATTTAGCAAAAATAATATAGCTAAAAATACATATAAGTGAAACCCTGGAACATTACCATTACTATTAGCATTGTTTTAGTCAGGGCAGTCTCTTCAACTCTATGAGTGCAATAAAGAAATGGGCAGCTCGTGGTAAATATTAGATGACGTAAACATTAATTATTGTCATCTCCGAACACTTGGCTATGTGACACACAATGATGGTTCTGCATTGATTCACAGAGAACATTTTACTCTACATTAAATGTAACAAAAGCAGCTTTAAACACCTCAAACAAATTGTGATTCTACATCTTTAACATAAAAATGTAAAAATCTACATCATGCAGTAACAGTTTGATTTATAATACCGTGGAAATTGTGGAAATTATGTTTCCAAACTGCAGCATTGTAAGTAATTTACAGCATTTAATCGAGTCCTGATTTTGTCAAATTTTATGGGCAACCCTGCGTCAATGAAGGTGGAGCTTAAGTTGAATCTTTTCAGCCAATCACAAGCTTCATCATCATTATTCATATATTCTAATGATTTTCTTCGCAAGTTAAATTCCCTTAGGTTATGTTAGCTAGTTTGCTAAGCAAGTGGTTTCTGGTTTAATATGGTTATGACACAATAGCTAGTTTGTGAACAATTTGATTCCTAGCAACCCATTTTAAATATATAGTCGTGTGCATACTGTTAACTATCTTTCTAGCAGACATAGATTGCTCACGGCAAGCTTCAATCACAAACCCAATCGCAAAATTATTACATATTTTGGTTACTGTTTTTTTTTTATTAAATGATAAAACTGTTTACGTAAGGTTACCTGCCAATGAACGTAGGTTGGTTCTATTTAAATAAACAAAATAGTCGTTAATGACAATTTATAAAATTAACAAAAACTAAATAATTTACATAACATTAGCAAATTTAGATGCTAATTTAGATTGTAATATTACACAAATGAAATGAATTAAAACTAGTTTAATGTTACCTTTAAAAAAGATATTTTTTCCTAGCCTGCTACAAAGCTTAGCTATTAGTTTTAAGTGCACAATAGAATTGCTAGTCTAACATTATACCGCAAGCTAGCAAACCTCGCTTTAGTAAAAAAAAATAAATAAATAAAAAAAACACGTTATCTAGCATTAGCTACTTTTCTAGAAAATCTAATTTTATGCTAGATATGTAACGTTAAGACAACTAGCTAGCAGACTAATGTTAACACAGTGCTGTTTAAGTAGCTCCAGTAGAACATGAATTTACAAGTTGTTTATTGCAGTCCTGAAAAAAAAAGAAAGAAAGGTTAGTGGTGGCTTTTTTAAAAACTTGAATTCCATCCTTTTTGACCCATAGACGCCCTCGTTATGCCATGAGAACAATCAATAGGAATTGTAAGGAAGTACTGGAATGATGCTAGCAGCTGAAAGGCGCTCGTAGTGAATTGATAACATGGCACTGGTACTGCAAGCGTTTTACCAGATGATACAATCTTCATTTGTTGTCTAAACATGGCTCAGTCTTAAAAGCTTTAATTTAGAATTAAACTTACAGCAGTTTCTTGAAACGTCACAAACGTTTTTAGGTGTAACAAGATTTCTTCACAGTTGGGCAAAGCAGTTAACCCCCATCCCCCACCCCCCACCCCCGACCCCCGACCTCCAACAGACTTGCATTCCTTTTTATTACTATGTAATTAAAGACTAAGCTTTTTCTTAACAAAACATGATATTATATTATGTTTATCTTTAAGATAGAACAAATTTCTGGATTTAAAAAAAAATCCATAAATTTTAGCATTGAAAAAATGTGCAAGGTTGTTATCGCAAATTCACTCTGGCTATTCTTGCTAGCTAATGTTTGCAGAGCAATGCTAGCAAATGATTCTTCACATACATCTAAACACTATATAAACTTCTGTTATTATTAACTTATTATTATTATTTATTATATTTTTACTAATATTTTTGAACATAAATTAATATTAATTTAAATTACTATAACATATCAGTTAACTTCATTATCACCTGACGCCATCAAATGCCGTCACAGCTTTGAGAAAAAAAACAATGCAAATTTGGCAGAATTTACATTCAATTTGATTGGTATATTGGTAGAACGATATTATCAACTAGCTTACTCTCTAATATGTTTCCATAAAGTTTTAACACATAGAAATAGAGAGTTGTATCCTCTCAATGATTGTATAATAAAATAAAAGTGAACTGTTTTTTTCAACAATTGTAAAAATAAAAAAAAAGTCAAGTAGGACTGGGAAATATGATTTCATACTGCTGAAATTGTGTCCAATAATGTCAGAACAAACTTTTCTGAGATATTGTAGTGATATAAAAAAAAACAATTTATATATATATATATATATATATATATATATATATATATATATATATATATATAAATTAAATTACAAATTATAAATTAAAAACCTGACTGGGCACAGCTAATCTGATGTTAACCTTTTTTTAAACTAAATTTATTTAATATATTAATTATTATTATTATTATTATTATTATAAGCATTATTTTAAAGCATTATTAGTTTCGCTTTCTATTTGTTTTTTACTGTTTGTTAGTAAAGCTATATTTCATACAAACGTCATCATGTATCATGATAAGATATTTTTGTCAAATCCCCCAGCAGTAAACTCAAGTGCTAGTGTTCAGCATGCACTCTTTGTAAACTGCTATAAATTAGTTTTAGCCAATGATCTAGCTAGTTGATACTAGCCACTATATTACAACTCAATATTTACAAATAATATTGCAATCAATTTTTTTCACATATTCTGAACGGTTATTTCTTGTTACGAGTAACTCTATGAACTCTTGGACAAGTAGAAAACGGGACAGTTTGTGAGGAAAAACGTTAGCAAGAAGTCAGCCAAAACGAGTCCGACCAACGTGCCATGTAGCACTGTGCTGTGCTGAGAATAGTCAGCACTCTGTGTTTTTCTCACTCTTGAGAACTTTCTCCTTGAGCAGGTCGAGGATGACCTGCCTCTCCTGGCTTTCCAGCTCGAAGCGCCGCTCACGTTCTTTTCTCTCAGCACCGAGTCTTTCACGTTCCAGGGCGATTTTGCTCCTCTGGATCTCGAGTTCTTCCCTGCGGAGTGCCATTTCTTCTTCACGCAGTCGCTGCTCAGCTTCCGAACGTTTCTCCAAGAAACTCAGGATCTCCGAGTATGTCTGGCAGCAGCACTGGCACGGGCGCTTGGCTGTGGGTGCCGACAGCTCGACCAGGTCCTCCTGTTCCTCTGTCTCCAATGAACCGGACACTGCAGGAGAACCAGAAAGATCTTTATTGGTTCAGCTGCTGTTTATTAACAGGTGCGTTTGTTTGTCTGACGGTCTACTCACCTGTAGGCGCCGCAGTTGCGACGGGAAGCACGGTGGGTTTGTCCGGCTCAGCCAGGGTCAGCTCCTCCAGCGAACGCTTCTTCATCTCTCCATCCTGGTATTTTCCTTCACCACTTGCCATCAGGTTCTTCTCAGCCTCAAGTTCCAGGACCTCATGGAGCAGATCTTCCTTCTGAGCGTAGAGCCTCTCTGTGCCAAACCTTACATGATATTTATTTAAACGATTCTGTTTAAACATCTAATATTTGTCATGATTCAGTCATCCAGAAATGTCTAGAAATTGTTCTTTCAAGTGGATCTCACTTTTGTTCCCCGTCAACCTTTCAAGCTATGTACAAGTCAACCAAAAGTCTTCCCAAATAATGTTCAAAAGACTAGATTGTTAGGAAAGTTTACCTTTTGTCATACAGCATCATGCTTCCTTAAGTAAAGAACATATAACTCATGTTAGTCTTGCTCACCTGCGCAGGCTGGGAAAGTCCTGCTTTTTGTAGTAGTCGAGCAGCAGCATGGTTCTCTCCCGGCATCTGCGTCCGTCCACCTCGAAATTCTCATCCTGCAGTGCCGCTGTAACAATCTCACCCACTCGAGCCCAGATCCGGCCAGACTCTTTTGAAATAAACGGGTTCTGAGCAATCACCTCACGCAGGAGCAGGATGTCGTGGCGGGCGGAGAAACGCACCTGCCGTTTCCGGGGAGTGGACGAGGGGCCAGCGATGGAGAACCCTGAAACAGGAAAAAACGAACAAAACAATAAATAAAAGAAATGTATGAGATCGGACGACTCAGTGAATGTTTTCGGGAACGAGTGCAGTGGGCTTCGAGCCACCACGACCGGGATTGTCACTGACAGCGCCGTTCAAATGTTTTACTTCAGTTTACAGAGTATGAAGAGTTTCATAAATGTACCGTGCTTAAAATCTTCCGTAAATGTCACTCGGTTTTATATCTCCATTCACCAGAGATTTAAGCACGAGTCCCTGTTTGATTTGAACGCCCCATCTATTTATATACCGTATTAAAAAATAATGCTAGCTATTAAAAATAATTCATCGATGTATGAATTTACAGTTTTGAAGCACGGAAACAAGTGCTCTTACTAACTATTTGATTAGTTAATGTATAGTTTGTGAAGAGTTCGTTAGTTAGTTACACACTCAGGTTGTAGTTATTGCATGGTTATTACAGTTACGAAACTAACTAGAGACTAGTCACTTGGAATGTGTTTTAAACATAACATTTTAGGACAACCTATAAATCATGTTAATTTTAACCAAATTAATAACATTAAATATTAATATACGTACAGTATTAAAAGGAACTGATTCTGCTTGTTTGGGTTGCAAAAATCTCTAAAAGCATCAGTAATGAAGATGGCGATACTGAGAGTAACTGAACCAATCCATCACACACACACACACACACACACACACACACACACACGCAAACACACATATACTGTACATTTACATTTAGGTATTTAGCAGACCCCTTATACAGAGCGACTTACAAAAGTGCTTAAGTTTCCGACATAAACTTCAACTTGCCAAACACACACTCGTTCACACACTACGGGCAATTCGGGAACACCAGTTAGCCTAATCTGCATGTCTTGGAGGAAACCGGAGCTCCCGGGAGAAACACACCAAGCACTGGGGGAGAACATACAAAGTCCTTGCACACCATGCTGCACCCTGAGGTGGGAATCGAACCCGGACCCTGGAGGTGCTAAACACTAAGACACTTTGCTGCTTACACTGAAACTCGTTTGTTGAAAAAAAAAAAAAAAAAAAGTATTACTAAATAAGGTGTATATTTATTCATGTAATTATTTATCTTTATTGATTTTTTTTTCTGGAAATGGAAGAATTTGACAGGGAAAGTTTATTTTTATTTCTTTTTGAACCGTTGAATCGCACTATAACGGGCGGGTGTCACATCGATATCGGTCCGGGTTAACGCGTACAAACCGGAACGGAGTTGTTCACGAGCCCGTGTTTCACGCCGGAGTGCAGCGTTCCGCATCTTTTAGACGTGCAGTAACGCGTAATAAACATTGTACTGAATATATACTGAAACAAGGGTTACACTCCGCCATAGGCGTTGATTTTGCTCTTCAAATTAATAAATCTTTAATATTCGCATCTCATGTGCAGTGTTATGTGTGTGTGTGTTGCACTTATTTACCCTGAAATCAGGAGGAATCCCGTGTACGTGCGCGCGCACTGCTACAACGCCACAGTAATTACGCTCATATTTTGATGCGCAGTCTTCTACCTCACTGATGATTGACAGACAGAGCGAGAGCGTGGGAAACTAATGTCACGCAGGCAGTGCTAGGTTGTCATGAGTCCGAGCCGTGCATGCGTGCGCGTGCGGTCGCGCGCGCCGTCGGCGGGGGGGGTTGGTGGGGTCTGCAAAACGCGTGAATTGCCCCGCGCGTGCGTTACCTTCGTTGATCTGCATCTCCATCTTCCGCTGCATGTCTTCCGGTGTCTGCCAGCGTCAGCTGATGCGCACAAACTGCTGAGGTCATCGCACACGTCCGCTCACCAGTACAAGCCTTGCACTCTGACGTCTACCTCAACTTCTGGCCAAAAAAGCACGCGAGGAGAGGAGCGAGCGCGCGTCTGAGGCTGAGATCGCGAGGCTGAGGGGCGGGTGTGTGTCCGTGCTCGGCCACCAGGTGGCAGAAGAGCACCAGTGTGACGCCTTTGATGAGACTCGCACTCAATCGACACCACTCTAGTAAACAGACAGCTGCAGCAGAATGATTTAAAAATAATAATAATAAAAAATAAGTACATGCTCTAAGTAAGTGTGTTGCCATCATTATGATAAAAACAAACAAACAAACAAAAAAAAACGAAACAAATAGTAGGATGGAATAGAGCGTGCCTATGTGCCTCTGCTAATCACTCTACACCTAATCCACAGTTTCACAGGATGCAGACTGGAGGATCTCAAGTCCATTACTATTTCTATTAATTTCACACTTAAGAGATCCAACCTACTATCCTAACCCTTCCCTCCATCTACCCGTATGTGAAGTGTAAGACAAAGTAAATAAATAAATAAATAAATAAATAAACACTCATTTGGAGTAGGTGGTGTGTGAGAAAGAGAGAGATCTATAGATGGTGGTGATGCAACTTGCAGACCTCAAACTAAAGATGTAGAGCGGTACTTCAAGGGAAACGTGTCAAAACGAAAGAGTGTGTGGAAGTGCCGAATAAAGCAGACGGAGAATTCAAGACACAAAGACGTTTTTATGGAAGGCTGGTCTGTACAATCGGCTGGGAAGATGAGGGAGAATGAGACCTACAGTTGGCGGTAATGTAACCCACTGGATTCCAACTGACGTTAAACAAAGAAGAAGAAGAAGAAGAAGAGTCACAACCTGAGCCTCTGAAATACGTCTTCATGCTGTTCGGAAAAAATCTGTTCAGAAGAACAATCCTCTCATTTTACTTCAAGCTGCTAAAAGAAAGTCAACAAATCATTAATGAATAGTTAGTAGCTTAATAGCTAAACCTTAATCGCTTAAAATTTCAACAAGTGGCTGCTAAGCCTCTGCTGCCTCAGTATGATCACATCAAAAGTTTGAGAAATCAGCACAATCACACACACTGGATGGCACAGACTGGGTGGGTAGGGCTGGGTGATATGATCATACAATATCAATTTTGTGATAAATTGTTGCATGATACACTTAAAAAAAAAACACGAGATCACCTAGTTGCTGACGCTGAAATGATACGCCAAAAGTAACAAGCGTTCCAGTCTCACTCACGTCACATGTCTGCGTACGGGATACAGCATGTATCCCATCTAGGACCACGTACGAAGAGGGCTGAAATATGACGAGGCATCTTGCAGAGGCATGGTATTGAGTATTTTACATGCGATGTAGTGGACACCAGGGATGTTTCTCTAAGAGTGTGATTTACAGGAATCGGGATGACAAAAAAGAAAAAGAAGATCATGCAGTGATGAACATTCTGCCGAAACAGAGACAATCCAGAAACACAGAGCGGTTTAGGGACCTTCTGGCGGATGATGTTAACCTGCAGCAAGTTTGACTGACAGCCGGAGGAACGCAGCACACTCGGCGTGATGGGGTTAGCGGCGAGCACTTAGGCATGGGATAGCATTTTGAAAGGTATTTTAGAGAGAAGCAAGCGGCGCATAAGCACCCAGAGAAAATTCACAGACGTGATGGGAATCCTGAAGAGCAGCAGCGTTCGGGAGTTTTATGTGACCCGTGGCCTTCGGTCCAAACGTCTTTTGATTTCTGCACTCTGGTGGTACACTGTCGCTGTCACAACAACATCTCAAGTCTCACGATTTGTGGTTTATTGGGAATTGATTTCAGTAAGTCATATCCAGACTCACAGCATTAAATCAGCTCAGTGGAAATACCAGTACTGAAAATAGTCAAAGTTATCAAGTCTGTCCTAATATTAGATTAAACGTTTTCACTACACATTCCTGTACTGATCCGTGTTACTGCCGTAAGTTCCTACAATGAGCACATGAGCATCAGAACCGGACCATGGAGGAATGGAAGAAAGCGGTCTGGTCTGATGAATCTCGTTTTCTTTTACATCATGTGGACGGATGTGTGTGTGTGTGTGTGTGTGTGTGTGTGTGTGTGTGTGTGTGTGTGTGTGTGTGCATCGCTTTCCTTGAAGAGGAGATGGCGCGAGGTTGCACTACGGGAAGCTGCTGCTAACATCATGGAGCCAGATACGAACATGACTCCATATTAACTTAAAGTCATCAGCTGTTATATCGAACTTCCAGCCGCTTCTGGCGGATACAGTTTGACTGCAGATGAATCCCCGCCATCAGATGAGGATGGGTTCACTGTTGAGTCCGGTTCCTCTCGGCCCGTTCATCGAGGCCAAACTTACAGTGAACGGGAAAGGCAAAACAGAATAACAAAACCTGAAAACGAAATAACTAAACAAATTTAAATGCCGTGAGACGGCAGTACTTCTTGTACTGTATGTCTTGAGTGACAGATGTCTCTTCCAATCAGTGCTAAGTATTTCATTTGCAAACTATACCGACCTTTTTCCGGTTCCAATGAATTGTCGTTGTGTTGTTTCATTTGATATTTTGTTTCTGGATTGTCGTTGTGATTTCAGTTTTTGAATTTTTTTTTAAACAAAGTTTTTGAATTTGTTATTTTGTTTTGTTATTTTGTTTTCAGTTTTGTTATTTTGTTTTTGAATTTGCTATTTTGTTCTTCCTTTGGTTATTTTGTTTTCAGTTTCACTTTTGTTATTTTGTTTTTTAAAGTGGTCGTTTTTGTTTTCGGTTTTGTTATTTTGTTTTTGACTTTGTTGATTTGTTTTTCGGTTTCGTTGATTTGTTTTTCGTTTTTTTGTTATTTAGTTTTTTCCCGGCTACCATACAATCAATGATCATTTGATTATTATTGAAAAACACTTTCGTAAATGTCACTTCGTCTTATAGTCATAGCTTTGTAAGAAGTGTAATACGTGAATATGGATTTCATTTCAGTTGAGAATACACACACATAACACAAATATGCACACACGCGTGTACAGTATGAGCATGCCGTATGCCTGTTCGTGCACATGCTAATTAAAAAAGACTCCAGAGATGATCCTGGCTTGCGTTTGCTCGTGTGTGTAATAATAAGCTAATAATAAAACTTCATGCCAGTAAAGCAGCGGGTGGAGATGCGTCCGTGATGATGGAGGGCTGTTTTTCTCCCACTTGAGGATTAAAACCACAGGCTCTTGAACACATACTGTAATACTCTATGAGCTCGCTACCTTACAGGTGATCTAAAGATGAGGAAATAAATGATCCTCTGGTTCATGTAAAGTCGCAATAACTTCATTGCTTCTGCACTCATGACCCGATTTATGTGTTAACGTCTCCATATGAAACATGTGGTGTCTAGGAAGATTTTACCGGTTTGTAAGAGATACACCGCACTCCAGCACAAACTAAACAATTTACGTAACCTTGGAAATGGGAAATACATTCAAACAATATTTTCCTCCATGTTTTTTCCATCACTCAAAACAGTGAACTGTAAATTTAACGACTTGTAAATACACTGAACGACACATGGGGAAATCCTCACAAGTTCGAGAGTAAGAAATGGGTCCATGATCTAATGAGATTGGTGCCAAAAAAGGATTGAACAAAAATGAACAAGATGAAAGTAAACAATTATTATTTAAAATAAATCAATCAATCACAATTTTAAATTTAATACTGCACAAAACAACTGCAGTTAGTTTCGGTGTTCTCCACTTACCTTTCACGGAGTTTCAAGTTCTTTTTATTAAAATGTTTTTCCTTCTATTTTTTTTTTTCAGTTTTTCTGCTCAATTTTTTTTTTGCTGTTGTTCATTTTTGGCCCACTGCTGTAGTGCGGAGTTACAGGACCGCATTCAAACTCAGGACAAGTTTTCTCGTGAGCTCCTTTTTATCTGGGTAAAAAGCATTACAATATTTATATTTTTCATTCCATTGGAAAGTTACGTGTCCAATTCCTCCCCGTCACTAGGGGGCTCCACATTAAGGCTACTACTACCACTCAGTTGGGAGGGCCAAAGACTATAACGTATTTCCTCCGAACCACGTGACGCTAGCCGACAGCATCTTTTTGAACTGCTCGCTCGCGCACCGTTGGGGGCGGAGTAACACACTCGGAGGACGGCGCTATTTGCTCCTTCAGCATGCATGAGCTCACAGACGCCCCTGATTGGCTGTTGAGCCGTGATTAATGTGGGAGCACTAAGTACCTCTCATCCCTCTCCTCTGAGAGAGCTCGGCCAATCAGCTCTCTCTAGACCTCCGGCTGCGAGAGGTTACGGCACCACCCGGGATTCGAACTCGCGATCACTGCACCACTGCGCCACTAGGAGGCCCCACTTATAATATATATTACCAATATGCTGACCCCCATATGACTCCCTGTATGGAAAGCAGGGCTCATGGAACAGGATGAGTTCCAGAGGTGTAATTCTAAACATCCCCACTCTCCCGGAAGTTCCTGGAGAGTCTCGCATATTAACAGCAGCTCCCGGACATCCACAATTCGTATCTGATATCCTGGAAATCTTTATTTATGTTGAGAGAGCAAACAACACAGCAAGAGAGAATGGACACACATGCCGATTCATCTCTCTTTGTGAACCTATCACATTTTAGTGGGCGGGGCTTTACATTTACGTTGCTTCTCTGTCTCTCGCTCACTCTGTCCCTCTTTCTGATTGGTCTCTCTGAGTGAACCTATCACGTTTCTTAGTGGGCGGAGTTTTATATTTAGCATTTAATTTTATCACCTGAATTTGTAAGACTGTAAAAATAATAAAGATTGTATTTTTAACACGTGAAACTGCAATTTAGTAACTTGAATATTCTTGCTTTGAATTTTAAATGCTTGAATTACATTTTCATTTGAAATATACTGTACAACCACAAGAAATTGTAGTGGCAAAATTTTCAAACATTGTAAATGCTCTAAAATTGACAAATGCTTTTTTCAATTCAGATCAAATTGCAATGCCAAAAAAATTCAAACATTTTTATTGCAACAAGTTTTTTTTTTTTTTTTTTTTTTCAGTTCATATAATTCAACCTGCTATCTCGCTTTGAGCAATTTTGGCACTATTATACTTCCATACCCGTGGTCAGTTTACTGATTGTCAAAGACATGTTGAGGTGAGTTTAATAGCATCATTAGAATTTGAGAGCTAACATTATTTGAACAAGCTGGATAGCTGCCACTCTGTACTCTGTACTTGGCTCTTCAACACAAAGTTCGATTTCATTTTCTTGTTAAATCACATCCACAGTGTTCTCATAAAGTCTTTCAGACGTTTTGCCCAGGACTGGCTCAAGTTCCATGAATGACAGAGCCGTAGTTCAAGACCAATAAATCCGAAAACAGACCCTGTGAGCGCCGCCAAACATGTAAGTTATATTTCAGGCTGACTGCGTGACTTATTATTTAAAGGAACAGGTAATAGTTCCAGGTAAAACCTCTCCTTCAGCAGAAGCGGAGCGGGAACATGGGCTCAGTGGGCTATAAAACACTCCCCAGATCATCCGTTACCTCCGGGCCATTCTGTTTCCAGTCTTTACCCGGCATTTGGCTTGAACTCAGCATACGTAACTTGTGTATACTGATGGAAAAAAAAAAAATTGCTCTGACTTCCAGAGGTTGGGGGAGAAAAGATTTATTTAAAGCTCTAAAAGTGAAGGACCTACTTTCTCTTTCTGACAGCTGAGATCTCCAGAGAAACGCTCGAGGAGCCGCCGTGCGCCTTCATGAACGCTTTAATAATCGGGTCCCTCGAAGTCAGGAAGAAAATCAGTGCAACACGAAAATAAATAAATGAGACGCATCGAGAGAAAACAAAACAGTGTTACAATACTGTTTTAGGGCAGGGTTAGCTCTCCGTGGTGTTGGACTACTGACTGGAAGGTCTTAAGTTCAAACCCCTGCGCCACCAAGCTGCCACTGTTGAGCCCCTGAGCAAGAGCGTAACCCTGCCAAATGCCGTAAATGTACTGTAATCGTGTTGTGGTAAACAATTGTGTCAATTCTCTTCGATTTTATTCCTGTTTACTGACCAGCATTTAATACACACCAACCTGAGACTCCAGATCTTGGAGTACGGCGCCCGATTCCCAGTTCTTGACCCATTAGCGGTATTTCCGCTTGGCCAGATCACATTAACAGATAATATTGCAATTGGAATTAGGTGTGAATTCTAACTCTATTTGAATGGCTAATTTGTGACAAAAACGTGGATGCAAGCGCATAAGGTTCAGACTTTACATTCATTCGCTCATTCAGTCCGGATCAGGTTCATCCTGGTCAGGTTCTCCGTGAATCCAAAGCCAATCCTGGTGGGAAAACAGTTTGGATAGGACCATTACAGTAGTCCATCACATGGCACCACACAGAGACACATTCACAACACATACACACAGTGGTATCTTCTATCCATCTCTCTATCCAGGAACCTCTGTAGTCCAGCTAGAGGCCGTGGAGTCTAATAGTGATTATCATTGTATTTATTCCCGTTGTTACGACTGTGGTCGGACCTCCGGTCAAAATTTCACACACCGCAGGCAATCTGGGTATGTCAGTTAGCTTTTGGACACTGTGAGGAAACTGGACTACCTGGAGGAAACCCATCAAGCACGGGGAGAACATGCAAACTCCATGCACACAGACCCCGAGGAAGGGATCAAACCCGGACCCCGGAGGTGCAGGGCGACAGTGCTGACCACTACGCCACCGTGTGGATTTTACTGATGAAATAAGTGTCCTCTAATTAGGTCAACATTGCAAGTTTGTGTGTCTTTCTCCTTTTTATCTTCATCATATTTGCCAGAGTGACTCTTTCCCCTAAAGGAAGCAACACTGGTCCGTGCTGTAATTTACAGCTTCCACGAAGAGAGACGGAGCGCAATCACGTTGACGAAGAACAGAAAGAGGAAAGGGTTGTTGGGTAACATAGGAATTCTCTCTCACCCTCCCCATCTCTCTCTCTCTCTCTCTCTCTCTCTCTCTCTCCCACGCCCACTCATCTCTCTCTCTCCTCCTCCTCCTCTGTATCTCAGCTCTTCACAGAACCTCAACTTTAGAGCGGAGGCAACATCTGCGGAAGAGCACACACTAAGAGAGAGAGCGAGAGAGTCAGAGAGAGAGAGAGAGAGAGACAGGAGCTTTTCAGACAGCATCAGCAAGGATAAACAAGATACACACACCGTGAGTGCATGCGCCTGCATGTGTTTATGAACGCGCGCGTGTAGTCGTGCGTGAGAGTCCGAGGGCACACTGCCTCCCCGAGGGGGTCGCGAGGGGCGAGGGCTGAGAGGAGGGTGGCTCAACGCTCTCTGCTCTCTCGCCCTGCGCTTCTGCTGCCCCCTCCGCCGCTCCTCGCCGCCCCCCGCGCCGCTCATCTGTCCCTCTCCACCTGCCCCGCAGCCGCTCCTCGGCCCCCCCTCCCCGCCGTGGTGCGTGTGCAGCATGGAGCCGGAGCGCGACGTGGCCGAGCCGGAGCGGAGAGAGCGCGCCGAGCCTCTGAGTGCCGTGGAGCGCGCGATCGTCCAGGACACCTGGGGCCGAGTGTATGAGAACTGCGAAGACGTGGGCGTGGCCGTGCTCATCAGGTACAGCTACCTGTCTCTCTCTTTTTTTTCTTTTTCTTTTTTTTTAGAGTTATTAATGAATTTAAATTGAAATACTGTAAAAAAAAAAAAACATATTTATAGTATTTCGTAGTATTTAATTTTTGGTTTAATGCGCTAAAAATCTGATTAGTCACGCGAAACAGTTTTCAATATGCATATACATATTTTACACATTGCATGTTTATTGACCTAAAGAAATACTGTAAATTGAGACAAATGACCTAAACTGTAATTGTACAAATGTACAATTCAATCAATGCATACTTGCACACACACACACACACACACACACACACGTTCCTTTTATGTAAATATAATTTGTAACATTGCATCAATATAAATGTGCACTACTATCAGACCTGCTCTTATAGAAAACTAACCAGCACCTCCACCGACCAATCAGAATCCAGAATTCAACAGCATTGTGATGTGAGTTTTGAAGAAATTCCATGTCAGTGTTCTCACAGCCTCCTGAAATAGTTCAGCTGATGTGGAACGCTGCCCGCTGACTGTGGAGGCGCCGTCACACATTTTCTCTCAGCGCTCTGAGAATGCATGATGTCTCGCACTCTTTATAACGCTCACCTGACTGAATTCCGTGCCGTGGGTAGACAGACAGGGAACACACACACACACACACACACACACACATAAAAATAAAAATAAAACTCTTTCCAGGGAATAGGAATAAATCAAGAGAAACCTGTACTAGGATTTTATTTCTGGCAGTGGATCACGTCAGTCTGCAGGTCTGCATCATGTCTGTTTGTTTTCCAGGAAGACACTCGAAAGTTGATGTCTTCCAGCAGAGGGATGTGTTATGAATAATAAATTATAAATAAAATTAAGAAAATGATTGATTCGTTTTTTCAAGAGCTAAGATCACCGGAAAGAAATTTCATGTTTACAATTTTTATTCACAACATCCAGTGATTTTTTTTTTTTTTACTTTTTTTTTTTTACTTTTCAACCAGTCAGGTCGCAGGTTGGTGGCAATAAGCACCATGAGGGACAAAGTGATCTTGTTATTGAGCAAAAATGAGAAGATTTACAACATGTCGAATTGAATTTATTTCATTGATATGTCATGTTCGAATAACAATGTGTATTTTTGGAAAGTGATATGACTACAGTACATACCGTAGCTGTCGTTAAAGATACGATACACAATTGCTTATTTTACAATACAATACACAATAACTTGTTTTAAATCTACAGTAAAAAGAAAAAATTGCGTTAAACATATGCTAAAGCAACATTGCATCACTTAAAGCTTCAGGTCATAATTTGTTTTTTAAAGCTGAAGAACATACCTTGTGTTACAGCCACAGTGTCTACCTTGTGTTAAATCTACAGTATGTAACTTGCATTAAAGTTACAGTATAAAACCTGTATTTAAGTTATGTTGTGTAACTTGTGTTAAAGCTACAGGATGTAATGTGCGTTTTAACGCTACAGTACAAGATTTGCGCTAAAAACTACACTGCGTAACTTGGGTTAAAACAACAGTAGGTAACTTGCATTTAAGCTACAATATGAAATTTGTGCTAAAGCTACAGTTGTAACTTGGGTTAAAACAACAGTAGGTAACTTGCATTTAAGCTACAATATGAAATTTGTGCTAAAGCTACAGTTGTAACTTGGGTTAAAACAACAGTAGGTAACTTGGATTAAAGCTACAATATGAAATTTGTGCTAAAGCTACAGTTGTAACTTGGGTTAAAACAACAGTAGGTAACTTGCATTTAAGCTACAATATGAAATTTGTGCTAAAGCTACAGTTGTAACTTGGGTTAAAACTACAGCACTTAACTTGCATTAAAGCCACAGTACGTAACTTGCGTTAAAGCTACAGTACGAAATTTGCGCTAAAGCTACAGTTCATAATTTGCGTTAAAGCTACAGTATGTAAGGTGGAAAAACTAGAGTCATATTACATAACATATGTAAAAGTTATACTGTGTAACTTGCATTACAGATACAGTACAAAATTTGCAATAAAGCTACTAAAGTACGCAATTAGTGTTTAAGCTACAGTGAATAATTCGCATTAAAGCAACAGTACGTAACTACGTGTTTGAGTGATAACTTGTTTTAACTAACAGTGTGGAACTTGCATTAACGTTACAGTTTAAACCATGGCTTAAAGATTCAGTGCATAATGTGTGTTGTGTTTTTGTTTTTTGTTTTTTTCACCACACGGCAGCATTGAAACCATATACAGTATTGAGGGCTGTAGGGTCATTTATTCAGTGGACAATACACACACACACACACACACACACACACACACACACACACACACACACACACACACAATGTTCTAAATGAGTGAAACCCAGAGGACTTGTTAAAATAGATTTCTTTGGGTTACCAGGACAACAGTCAGGAAACACAATGTGATTTTTGGGTTAGAGGGAATAAGCATGTCTCTGTAGTGTCTACACCGTGTGTGTGTGTGTGTGTGTGTGTGTGTGTGTGTGTGTGTGTGTGTGTGTGTGTGTGTGTGTGTGTGTGTGTGTGTGTGCATTGTACAGTCGTGGCCAAAAGTTTTGAGAATGACACAAATATCAGTTTTCACAAAGTTTGCTTCTAAACTGCTTTTAGATCTTTGTTTCAGTTGGTTCTGTGATGTACTGAAATATAATTACAAGCACTTCATACATTTCAAAGGCTTTTATCGACAATTACATGACGTTTATGCAAAGAGTCAGTATTTGCAGTGTTGGCCCTTCTTTGTCAGGACCTCTGCAATTCGACTGGGCTGCTCTCAATCAACTTCTGGGCCAAATCCTGACTGATAGCAACCCATTCTTTCATAATCACTTCTTGGAGTTTGTCAGAATTAGTGGGTTTTTGTTTGTCCACCCGCCTCTTGAGGATTGACCACAAGTTCTCAATGGGATTAAGATCTGGGGAGTTTCAACTTATTGGCCCCTGAGCCACTTAGTTATCTTATCTTATCTTATCTTAGTTACCTTATGGCTCGGTGCTCCATCGTGCTGGAAAATGCATTGTTCTTCACCAAACTGTTGTTGGACTGTTGGAAGAAGTTGCGGTTATAAGGTGTTTTGGTACCATTCTTTATTCATGGCTGGGTTTTTGGGCAAAATTGTGAGTGAGCCCACTCCCTTGGATGAGAAGCAACCCCACACATGAATGGTCTCAGGATGCTTTACTGTTGGCATGACACAGGACTGATGGTAGCGTCACCTCTTCTTCTCCGGACGAGCCTTTTTCCAGATGCCCCAAACAATCGGAAAGAGGCTTCATCCGAGAATATGACTTTGCCCCAGTCCTCAGCAGTCCATTCGCCATACTTTTTGCAGAAGATCAATCTGTCCCTGATGGTTTTTTTTGGAGAGAAGTGGCTTCTTTGCTGCCCTTCTTGACACCAGGCCATCTTCCAAAAGTCTTGGCCTCCCTGTGCGTGCAGATGCGCTCACACCTGCCTGCTGCCATTCCTGAGCAGCTCTGCACTGGTGGCACTCTGATCCCGCAGCTGAACCCTCTTTAAGAGACGATCCTGCCGCTTGCTGGACTTTCTCGGATGCCCTGAAGCCTTCTTAACAAGAATTGAACCACTTTCCTTGAAGTTCTTGATGATCCTATAAATTGTTGATTTAGGTGCAATCTTAGTAGCCACAATATCCTTGCCTGTGAAGCCATTTTTATGCAACGCAATGATGGCTGCGCAGGTTTCTTTGCAGGTCACCATGGTTAACAATGAAAGAACAATGATTTCAAGCATCACCCTCCTTTTAACATGTCAAGTCTGCCATTCTAACCCAATCAGCCTGACATAATGATCTCCAGCCTTGTGCTCGTCAACATTCTCACCTGAGTTAACAAGACAGTTACTGAAATGATCTCAGCAGCTCCTTTAATGACAGCAATGAAATGCAGTGGAAAGTTTTTTTTTCGGGATTAAGTTCATTTTCATGGCAAAGAAGGACTATGCGATTCATCTGATCGCGCTTCATAACATTCTGGAGTAGATGCAAATTGCTATTATAAAAACCTAAGCACCAACGTTTCCAATTTCCAATATTTATGTAATTCTCAAAACTTTTGGCCACGACTGTACTGTACAGCGTGTTATCTGAGCATGGAAGCAGCCTACAGTATATTGGCCATCTGAGGTGTCGTTCCAGTCGTCCTGTAGTGTGCATGTGTGATGTCTCGTCTCTTGGAAGTCCTGAGATTCTCTCCCTTAAGTATAGAGGTGTTAAAATCTCGCAGATCTACAACTCCAGCCTTTTCCTCAGCGGATGATGCTCGACTACGGTTTGGTACCAATCCAGATCTCTAGGACTGGAATTAGGCGGATTTCCAGAAGTTTTTAATTTAAAAAAGAGAACAAACCAAGCCGTGATCTCATCAGCAGATCAGAGAGTTTTGCTCATTTCACTGCTGATTTTAGCAGCTGATGGATATTTGGCTTCTCATCTCATTTCACACATTTTTTTTTTTTTTTGGAAATGATTAAACTGGCAAGTGCATCTTGTTATTACTCTTGCCTGGGGAAAAAAAAAAAAGACAAATTGAGATTAAACACTTAATGAAGATGAAATGATAGATCACCCTGACAGCGAAATGTGAATATAGTTATGTTATTATGGTTCCATCGCAGACAGTGTGATCTCACTCTATTCTTGACTCTTTTACACATTTACAAACACTTACTGTACTGAAGTGTGTTATTCTGATTTATTACACACCGATTACAATTTAAACGTATTAGGATACAACAGCTGATTTGATTTTGATTTGATGTTTCGCTTCTGTTTTGAACGCCCCGTCTGCAGCTTTAAATCAAAACAGCCTGCTCTGCCCATCCCCCGACACACAGGTCCCTTTATTAAAGTGCATTCTTATATCCAATCAAAATTCAGGAAATGTTTCTGAGGTGCCCCGGAGTCGAGATAAAGGACGGGCGATTCTTTTCTTTCTTCCTGCCTGGAATGATGTCATACCAGGGAAGAAATTTGATTGGTGTGTTAAAGCACAATTACAGACCAAAAATAATGCGAAAAGGGGGGGGAATTGTGGTCGTATACACAGACTAGAGACTCAGGTGAATACCATAAAATGATCAAAAAGTGAATTTCGCCCACAATAGGTGCCTGTTAACAGAAACGTACAAATGATTATGAGGGAATGAGCCGGCTAGCCAGCGGGCTGTCAGTGGGCGTGGCTGCTTATGACGACTGTAGTGCATCGTGCAAAAATGAACGATTCATTTGGCCATATCATGTCTGAAACATTAAAGTGTTATTAATTTCTCACTGAAATGAAAAACTGTTGTTTATCTTACACGTATGAGTTTGGTTATGCTGAATATCATAAATATGATAGTAAATTATAGTATATAAGTTCCTGTTCTTCTTTACATCATAGCAGCTAGAAACAGGAAATTTACATTTTATTTAAATACATCTGTCCTGAAGACTTCCAGTGTAAAGGGGGAAAAAAAGAAAGAAAAAAAGAAAGAAAGAAAGAAAAAAAAGCTTTAACAAAGCACTGACATCGGAGACTCCTTCCATTAATGTGAAATGACAAATGTCAAAGCTGCCTTCTGATTCATGTTTTGGCTGGTGGTTAAACAAGGAAATCCCCTATTGTATCCTCATCTAGCATATAAAATAAAGAAGAAAAAAAAACATTATATTGTGTGAAAAAAAAAGCTTGTCGTCAAATGTGGATTTAATGTTCTCCAGGCTTCATTTTCCCTAAAAATTCAAAAGGTCAAGAGCCATACAGGACATAGACACTAAAAACTCACATCTCTATCTTTGGTTCTTTCTTCCTCTAACTAATTAAAACGTCCCCATTTGGCTCCGCAGCACAAAGTCATTTAAATTCATTGCCGCAAGCATCAAATATAATATGATCGCTCGACTAATAGGATCATGAGGAAGAAATCAACGTTTTTAATTTCATGAGTACATTTCTGCCTGCAGCCATGCCGTCATGAAGTCTGATTTAATTCACAATGAGAGTTAAACACGGGTCAGAGTTGTGCGAGCGATATTTAAAAATAAATAAATGAATAAATAAACTTAACATCGCTCTCATGGGAGGTAAACATGCGCCAAAAACTTGAAGTTATTACAAAAGTCCGTTATCATTTGTCCCAATCCTTTTCCAGCAATAACACGAAAAAAGCGCTGATACTGGAGACTCCTTCTATAAAAATCCAACAAATATCTTCTAAAGGAAAAAAAAAATTCCAATATCAATAACAATTATTGATTTTATTTTAAATAACAAGACACAATTTATTGTTAGTTGTATATAACGAAAAGTGTGGTTTTCATAGAAACTATAACATTTCTAATAAGAACAAGGGCATTAATATGAATGTGTGTTTTCTAGAAAAACAATGACCAATCAGAATGCAGGATTCAACACATATAAAATACACATTTTTATATACTTATAAAAATAACACTCACGTAACTGAAATCAGACCGAGCACTTGGAAATGTTTTCTTGTATTGTTCATTAGCTACAGTAACCTCCAAGGGCCAGTGCTGATCACCTTTGTATTTATTTACATTGTATGACTATGGCAGGACATCCGAGCAACATTCACACGTGCAGCGCCAATCGGCGTGATCTGCATGTCTTTGGATTGTGGGAGGAAACCGGAGAACCAGGGGGAAACCCACCAAGCGCAGGGAGAACATTTAATTCCATGCACACTGACCCAAGGGGGAATCGAACCCGGACCCTGGCGGTGCAGGGCGACGGTGCCAACCACCAAGCAGCCATGCCACCCGCTATAGTAATATCGAACAGGAATTGAGGTTAAAGTCATACTTTTTTTTTTTTTTTTTTTACCAGAACCAGTTCATGGATTTCATCAAGGCTTTAGGAATCTGTCACCCGGATTCATGGAAAATCTCCAATCTTTCATCTGAGGTTCTTCTCGACATACTTGTCTCTAAAACCCTGGCTGGACGCCACCTCGGTTTCATTGAGGTTTCTACAGTTAAGATGGCACTTAAAATAGCTTCCTACATAAACACTGGTTCAGGAAAATGAGGTCAGCTCGGGGTCCCAAAGTAAACTCGGTTTACTTTGAAAGACCTTGCCGTTGGCACACCTCCCATAAACATGTACATTCCCCCCGGGATTTCTTTTGTCAAAGAGTCTTTCAAGCGTACCACTTTATTGCATCCAATCCCAGATTCGCTTATATTAACAACGCGGAAAGTCAATCTACGCAAAGCCATTGTTAATACGACGTGGTCTTAATAGCACGCGCTTCCTGCTTCGTGTTTCCATCCGATAAAAAGTGCGCTAATTAGCGTCTCGACGTCGGATGAAAGTGAATCCGGTGGATTATTTCTGAAGGGAGCGGAACGCACTGTGCTGAATCTCAAGCAGAAACAGGGTTACACAATTTGCGCTTTATTAGTCCGGTTCCCGCTCGACGTGCTTATTATGGGATGCTCATAATCAACACTGAGGCGTTCTGGCAGGCAGAGATAGTGAGCGAAATATTGGCAGAGGGATAGGCCTCTCTCACTCGCTCTCCTTCTCTTTCTCTCTGCCTCTCTCTGCACCTGCCTCTCATTTCCCATGCTGTGAGTTAATGACATCCCTCTTGTCAGAGCATCAAAACCACTTCAGCTCTGCAGTGCAATCATCCACATCCACACTCGCCTCCTTCCCTTCTCCCTTCCTCTATCTTCCTTAACCCCCATGTCTTTATCCCTCCTTTCAGGGTCTTCTTCCGCCCGTCACAATCGCACGCACATACAGTATCCACAAGTTTATATTTATACTGAAGTGTCTCTCTGGTACTTCTCAACCTGTACACACTCAACCATGTAATCCTCTGGCGGAGCCTTTAAACATCATATGCAGAAGCCTACAACAGTGAGGTTTCTCTGTGAGAAATGCTCCAAATAGGACGCTATTTTGGATGATAAGAAGCATTAATTGGCCAATTGTATGGGATATTTGGTACTCTGGTACCTCCTGACACCTCCACCTCTATCTGCTCTCTATGATGTATGTTGTAGACCCCTACAACAACCTGTTTCTCTGTCAGGAACCTAAGAAACCGCAATTAAACTTCATGAGGATTTCCCTTGGTATTAAGTGTCTAAATAATCTACATAACAAGCTAATTATTAGATGAACTCTCAAATGGGAACCTATAACCTGTGTGTGTGTACTAACAAACAAAAAACTCTTTTTGTCCATTTTCTACTGGCTGGAGTTGAAGTAAAACCAATTAGATTTCCAATCTATTGTGACCTCATATTGTCCGAGGGGTGTTTCCCTACGGGGGCATTAATACGAACACACACTTTGGGGGAGCGCTGAGACCTACAGTATGTTAATGTGTTAAAGAAATAGTCAGATATGGGGCCTTTAAAGATCCCCTGATGATCCATATCTTCTATTTGCTGGAGTGTTTCATATTGTCAAGTCCATACTGTACATTATTGAACAATGATAAGTTTCTTTGCATTTGGCCTCTGCTCACCTCCACACTAAATTTGATAACCCTTGATATTTGTCGTACTCCCACACACGTCCATACCGGTTTTGGTGGTAAAATGGCAACAACAACAAAAAAAACAAAACAAAGAAAAACAAAAACAAATAATTGTTCCAATATTATTGTATGTTATTGCGAGAAAAAGTGTCATGATTTAGTGCCCAACAACAATGTGGTTTTTTTTCCCAAGTATGAACATTTTTCAAAGGTA
This sequence comes from Clarias magur, assembly GCA_013621035.1. Classification (NCBI taxonomy): domain Eukaryota; kingdom Metazoa; phylum Chordata; class Actinopteri; order Siluriformes; family Clariidae; genus Clarias; species Clarias magur. The sequence continues at coordinate 303,259 of QNUK01000672.1, read as the reverse complement.
AACCATAATTGTCCAAGAAACCCTTAAACCACCTAAAGAGCCATTTTTGCATCCACTGGAATGTCTTTGATACATCAGTACACATAATAGCTATATTCTCCTACTGTCCCTCTGAAGAACCACCTAAAGTGTCTATGCAGAACTCAATAGTGTATTATCCTATCATAAGCAGTTCCAAGCAAGATCATTTTTGTAATACATCCAATAAACCCTTACTATAAATAAAAAAATAGACAAGTCAATAGACAAGTCAGATTCCTCCATATCTCAGTCCCAATTTGATGGACCTTCTTTCTTCTCCAGGTTCTTTGTGAACTTTCCATCTGCCAAGCAGTACTTCACCCAGTTTCAAGACCTGGAAGACCCTGAGGAGATGGAGAGGAGCTCCCAGCTGAGGAAGCATGCTTGTCGTGTCATGAACGCCATCAATACAGTGGTGGAAAACCTCCACGATCCAGAGAAGGTCTCATCTGTGCTGGATCTGGTGGGCAAAGCCCATGCTGTCAAGCATAAAGTGGAACCCATGTACTTTAAGGTGCAAGGCAATAACCTAAATCTGATGAATGTTTGGTTCCTGTCATAAGATGTTGAGGAATATCAGAACTGTTAATCTTCTTAAATACTTTCCCTTCTTGTTCACCTCAGATACTAAGCGGCGTGATCCTCGAGGTCCTCTCTGAAGACTTGGGTGAATGTTTCACCGACGAGGTGCAGGTGGCCTGGACCAAACTGATGGCACTGCTCTACTGGCACATCACTGGAGCGTACCAAGAGGTGGGCTGGGTCAAGCTCTCCAGCTCAGCCGTCTGAAAACCGGCCCAGGAGACACACCTCCACACATGGTGCATTGCCCTCCTACTGAATGTTCTGAAAAGGAGTGGCAAGTTAGTGTTAACACAAAAGACTGGTTTTATCCAAACACACACTCACTCCTTTATCGTTTATTATAGTTCTTCTCTATCAACTTTATTCAAACTAACCAACTATCCTTATATTTTCAAAGTGAATAGAAAGAAGAGGATCCTTAGTAAACAAATGTTCCCCTCTTTTTATTTCCATTCCTGTTTTCATATAATTGAAGAACGTATGTCTCACCAACCATTCATTCTATTTCATGTAAATTAAATTGAGCTTATAGAAAAGTAATTCTATCTACTGAAGCATCTAAATGATTGTTCAGGTTTCCCTCTGGTGGAAACTTTAACCATTTATTTAGAACAGTACAAAAGAAAGGGAAGAAAAAGAGAAAGAAAAAGCTAAGAATCTTTAATAATCCAGTGATTCGTAATAAACCTTTGAAGAGCCCTTTTGTGTATCTGCACTTCTCTACTAGAATTTATACACTCCATATATTACTAGCTTTGTCCCCTTGATTACGTGAAGTGTTCATTATAAGAACAGATTCCTATTAGATTCCTTTCGTAAGCTAGAATCCCTTGATTATCCAACAAGCCCTTAAATCCTAAAGAAGCATTTTTTGTATTTCCTTAAGTGTCTTGGTTATTTAGTCCTGACATTTCATTGCTCGGGAGGATCTAACCTACATAGTCTTTATAGCGATATCTTCTTCAGCTGTCCCACAGGAAGCACCCATTGAAGAAATCCTTAACCAAGCATTTTTTAGCTAAGAACCCTTGCTTTGAACCTGTAAAGGTAAAGAGCCCTTAAAGAACTGCTGAAGAACATTTCTTTCTATTTGTTGAAGGGTGTCAGGTGCATTTCAATATTTATTAGACAAGCGCTCTAATCCATACAGATCCATCATGTAGTCTTTAACCTTTAACTGTCAGAAATTATTCCAAGGAGATCCCTTACAGTATATACACTAAGAACCCTCATTTATCCAATGAACCCTTGAATAAACCCAATCTATCCCAATCTATCAGATTAAGTGTCTTGAATACTTATGTACCTCCTGACCCTTCTCAAAATCTTATAAATGTTTTTTATTTTAAACATTAACTGCTTGTTGGTGGGCGGCACAATGGCTTAGTGGTTAGCACTGTCACGTTGCACCTCCAGGGTCCAGGTTCGATTCCCAGGCAGGTTCGAGTCCCGCCTCTGTATGCATGGAGTTTGCATGTTCTCCCCGTGATTGGTGGGTTTCCTTCGGGTACTCCGGTTTCCTCTCACAAACCGGTTAGGCTGATTGGTGTTCCCAAATTGCCCATAGTGTGTGAATGAGTGTGTGAGTGTGTGTATGCCCTGTAATGGATTGGCACCCTGTCCAGAGTATAGCTCGCCTTGTGTTCTAAGTCTCCTGGGGTAGGCTTCAAACCCCCCATGACCCTGTATACAGGATAAAGCTGTATAGACGATGTGTGTGTGTGTGTGTGTGTGTGTGTGTGTGTGTGTGTGTGTGTGTGTGTGTGTGTGTGTGTGTGTGTGTGTGTGTGCAGGTTAACAGTAAATTCACTTCATCCTGTTTTATAGCAGAGCGCACAACAGAAAGATGGGTTGTGAACATCAGCAGTAAGCGAAACCCATATTGAAAGAAAGCGGACCATATTATTGACTTGGAGATTACTGGGAAATGACAGCGACTGTTTGATAGACGTGTATAGAAATAAATCATGATGAATCCTAATATTAATTTTGTAACACCACTGACATTCTTTCAGCCGTGAAATGTCCAAGCGTTCAGAAAATTCCACCGGGTAATTATAGTTGTGCAAAGTCAAAGACTTGTAATTATCATAATTTACCATAATTACAGTGGACGTGATGTTGTGTGTGTGTGTGTGTGTGTGTGTGTGTGTGTTCACTGTGTATCCTAAATAGCAACTAATACCATATACCTAATGTCTTCTTGGATATTTGTCAGTCATTCTGAATTCACACACACACACACACACACACACACACACACACACACACACACATACACACACACAAACACATATACACACACAGTGCTGTGTGGCTTCTCACTGTCCTTCAAAGCTGTGTCCAAATTATGAGCATACAGTTCAATCCCCACTGTTGGATTATGTATCACACTAATACAGGAAAGTTTATTATATTATTTATTATTACTATTATTTTATTATGTTATTATTCATTAATATATACATAAATTCATAAATATCTGAACATCTCAAATTACATCGGATGTGTCCCAAATTATACATGTCATATTCACTATATTTGGCATATAAACACCGTAAAAATGTCTGAAAGTCTTCAGGGTACCATGTCCTAAACCACATCCCATATTCACCATATTCAAGGGACAAAAACTCCAGCACCATTCTAAACCTAAACATCTGTCTGATGTGGATGTGTCCCAAATCATACATTAAATCCACTACTACATAGGCCAAGTTAACACCATTATTAGTGACCTATTGCACATATCAATTCCATGAACACAAACTCAAATGCTTACGTACTGCATATGTCTAATGTGGTGTGTCCTGAACCACACAACCTATTCACTATATAGGGCACTTAAACCCCATGCACAGCATTCCAAACATCCCATCCTATATCTAAAGTCAATGTGTCCTCCTAAATCATATACAGTATAATGTAAGTGTCTACAGGTATAATTATATACTACAACGCACATGCCATTGATATACTATAGATGAGTTAAAAACGGCACACTGTTTTCACTGTAGAGTATATAGTATACAATATTGTATACAGTATATCATAGGACGCACTTGTTGTCCCTTTTAAAGCATCACACAAACACACACACACACACACACACACACACACAGAGAGAGAGAGAGAGAGAGAGAGAGAGAGAGAGACACACACACACACAAGTACATATTTATGCTATGTCCCAAATGGCACAACTGTCCTTCTTCAAGTTCCCCCTTTTTTTAAGTATTAGAGACCCAGCATCAACATAATCCCTTAGTTTAATAATTTTTAAGTTATCATAACTGGAACATGATTTCTGAACATGGACTATTTAGTAATATTCATGAAGTTTCAGAATTTGATGCTATTGCTAGGTGAAAACGGGGAACTGCCTCTTAAATGACTACAAAAATGATTGCTTATGCTAGCTAGCTGAAGAAATATTTGAAAATATTAAATTCTCATGACTTCGCAGGTTAGCGGGTCATCTTAAATTAGCAAATCTGACGGGATTTTTGAGAGGATTTTAAGTGATATTTTACCTCATAAATCCTCACTGCTTCACGGATTGCTACTGTAGCTATCTTAAATTAGCAAATCTGACAGGATTTCTGAGAGCATACTATGTTATATTGAACAAAAATATTAATTCTAATGGCTGTGGAGAGCTAGCCATCTTAAATTAGCTCATCAGAAAGGATTTCTGAAATGATTTATGTTATATTTGAAAAATATTTCATCCTCGTGGCTTTATTAGTTATCTAGGTATCTTAAATAATACCTTAATCTGTCATGATTTCTTTTAAGTAATATTTAAAAATCTTACATTCTTTCCTGCTTCATGGTTAGCAAGCTATGTTTAATTAGCTAATCTGACAGGATTTTTGACAGACTATTAAGTGATGTTTAAAAATATTACATTCAAATGGCTTTACTAGCTGAAATGAGCTAATCTGACAGGATTCACTACTTTACTGGTTAGGATTTTAGTGCTACTACTTCTGACTGGATTTCTGGAAAGATCTTCACTCCTGATGCTAAGCTGAAATGACTTAACTTGTCAGGATTGTTGTGATGATATAAGTAAAACTTCCACTCTTCCGCTTTTCATAATCTATGCCTGACAAGATTTCTGACTGACTAACATATTTTCTGAGAGACAGTAATATTCTTGAATGTTTATAATATTGACTAGAAATGCCAGCTAGCTAGGTTACATTCCCTCATCTCTCTATTTTTATATCATTTGTAAAGCTAAAACAGGCCCATCTACGTACGTACCTCTTACGCACCTGAGCGAATCGGACTTCTAACAGCATTTATAAACTCAACAGTACATTTGCAAATTTGAGGGGATTTCAAATATGATCTTAAACTCTTATTTATAATGATATGCATTTCTGACGCTAACAAGCTACACTGGTAGGACTTTGGAGTCATAGTATTGATGCGCGCCTGTAACCAGACATGATTTCTGGAAGTAGTTTGAAGTTATATTCATAAATATTAACAATCTTCATCCCTTAATGCTAGTGTACATTCATGTGGAGAGATTGTTGAGAAAGCCTTACGTCATTCAGCACAGAATGTTTAATCAAAAGAGGTAGTCAAAAACATGCCTGAGTTTATTAATAAATAAATCAATTAGGTACGGTTATAGTGTCAAGCATTGTCGGCCACACAATTCGTGAATGAGGACCGCAAGACTGAAGTGTGCCATTGGGGTCAGGCCCTTACTCTCACTAGTAGAGCAATAAACATCTAACTTAGAAAACGGACTGTTGTACTGTGTGTGTGTGTGTGTGTGTGTGTGTGTGTGTGTGTGTGTGTGTGTGTGTGTGTGTGTGTGTGTGTGTGTGTTAGACCTAAAGTTTCCCTCCATAGTGAAGTTTTTCCTGACAGCTTGTTTATTAAACACCTCTTCACCATTCATCCATAACTCAGAAAATGGCAACATACTGTTACTCCTGCTTTCCCTTTCTTTCTTTCTTTCATCCTCTTTTTCTTTCATGCTTAGACCTCTTTTCGTGCCATCCATCCTGCTATTCTGTTAATCTGCACTGCTCTCAGTTTCTCTCTCTCTCTCTCTCTCTCTCTCTCTCTTTCTTTCCTTGCATGCGTTGTGGCCTTCTTTTTTCTCTTTTTGTCTTTCAGTGTGTCTCTCTATATTTGGATCTCTCTCTCTCTCTCTCTCTCTCTCTCTCTCTCTCTCTGTCCTCTTCTGTGTCTTGTGTTCCCCTGACAGATGTTTCCTTTAGCTGGCTGATGCCCACCTGCTGGGCTCGCAGACTGTCTCTTTGAAATATACTGTGCCAGGTTTTACTGTCGTTTACACACACACACACACACACACACACACACACATGCTCTTTCAGCCTCGTACTCTGTACTCTCGATGTTCTCCTGTGAAAAGTTCTTGTCTTTTCAAAGCTTGGACTTTATATTTTTCTACATATGTGAACAAAAATGGTTATCAATGTCTGGAATATTTAAATATGGATTATAATATGTTGTTTTAGGACTTTCTTTGTACACACACTGCTAATGTTTAATGAGGTCGTGACTAGTGCTAATGAAAAACTAGTAAGTGAGATGATCTAACACTGAGTATACAGTATGAATAAAGTTATCATGTCCAGCTCTGTTTGTGGTGATGAGTTGTTTCTGTATCGCTCTCATGTTGCCTGTCATGATGCATAGCTTTGAGTCGCTGTTTATTTATAATCCTGAAACCCTGATTAAAATAATCCTTTCTTAATGTAATTCCTTATAGGTGACCAAAATTTAGTTTGTTCTATGTGATAACAAAAATAAAAAATATATATATTAAAAAAAAAAAAAAGTACAAGTTTGTCATTTTCTGCATCTTCATTAGCCAGCAAGGCAAGTATGACATGTGAGTTGTCTTACCGTCAATCGCTTCACCCAACAGCCACAAAACTGGTTACTTCTCTAGCCACAAGAATCTTGATGTTGTTTTGCCATTTTTTTTTTGACATGCTAATTAAAAATTGTAAACCTTTTGTTAAAACTAAGCATGGCATGTAAGTTGTTTCATCCTTGGACCCACCACCTACAGTACGGCCACGGTTTACATTACAATCCACTTCTGATCCGTTATCAAACTATACAGCTCCATCATCTGACAATAACGTGGATGCATCTGTCCTCTGAAAGGACACGCCCGTGCACATCAATACACCTTTGCTCTCGCCATCCCGGTTAAAATATGCCATGGGTTTGTGCGACCGCTGGAACTGTGGATGCGATTTTAGCAAAAATATTGTTGGGGTTTTGCTCTGGAGGAAGGCAAGCCCTTAGTCGGCTGTATTGTTTGAGATCCAGAAGATGGAACAAAGCCAGATGCCTCGCTGTTGTAAGCCATTGCTAGCGCTGTTCGGAAATCTCTGTGCTGCTGGTACTGACTGACACCAGCAAAAAAGTGACGTCACGTATCGGACATGTGTCTGATCTTGGACCACATACGAAAGTGATTCAGATCCAATCTGAAAAAACATCAGATTTGTGCATTTAAGCAAAAAGTCATAACAAACAGATCCGTTTCACATTATAGTAAAATTCTGCATTGAGTCACTCATATCTTTGACACGCTACAAGCTTCACAATCCTGTAGATCAAGATGCCATGACTGTAAAAAAGCATTTATTTGTGTTTTTTTTTATTAGCTTCTATTATTATATTAGAATTTCATCATGAAAACATGTGACATTTACCAGCCAGTCATGCGGAAGAGGCCGTGTTTAGGCAAGTCACATTGCCTCTTCCTGTAAAGGTGGCAGTTCTGGGCTGTACTCATTTGGCAAATTTTCCCAGACTCCCAAAAGAATTCAAGACTATATTTAAATGGAAAATGGCAAATCTGTTCGAGCAGCTCTGTTTCATTCGGATTTGGAGTTAAAGAATACACCAGACAGTGTGCACAGACTGGCACTTTCTGAATCCAAATAGATATGCCTCTCTGCTGTGAGGGCTAGAGGATGCTGTTGATCAATATGATTTGTGTGGTTCTGCGTTTACAGCCTGGGGGTATAGCAGATATCCTAGTTTCCTAACAGAGCTGAATACAAAATTCTCTCTTAATATGGCCAGAAACAGAAAAGAGATGGAGAAACTGTCCACTCCATCTTGTGTGGTTATAATCAGACCTGCTCATCTTCCCCTTATTGCCGACTGAAGCGTTCTCTGGATGTACAGATTATCCCTGGTGCTATTAATAGTTTAAGCAGATGAACAAATATAATCATGCGTGACTGACACTGACAGTCTTCATCGCCGTCATGGCAAAACGCATAATCAGAGCGGCATGGTCATTTCCAAAAGTTGCATTCAGACAACCGCATATTTACTGCACTGATGTTATGCAAAATATACCGTGGGGCCAGGATCATCATTTACGGACGTAAGGCCATTTTTAAAACATTTGCACGCTTCAGATGTTTTACTGCGGCTAAGAGTCCCATCACTGTACTGTGCTTGGAGTCGCCTGTTTTACGTCGTCATTCACCAGAAATTTCGACAAAAGTCCTGCTTCGACCTGAACGTCAAGTACTTGCTTTGTAGTATGAGGAATTTTTGAATCGCACAGGTTTTAGACAACTTACTTATATGACGTGACTTAATTTTCACTTCAATATCTCACTGTTTCAGGTCTCAAAGAAAAAAAATATCTTTCATATTGCTAAAGCAAAGAGTTTCCCAAGCGTTTGCCTGTGACTCTTTGAATACACAATATGTTTCTGTTCGCCGGCTTTTGTTGATGCTCTTCTGCTTTCTTTCTTCACAAACACTTCAAAGGTATCTGAACAGTAAGCAGCATGTCTTAATGAAACACCTCCTTACATGAAGGGACGTTATTACAACAGCGAGAGCTTTGGGAATGTAAGCTATTCAAGCCAGAAGCCTTCTAAAACCAGGAACTCCACAGCCGCGTCTCTAATGAGAGACCTCCTGTCACTAATACGTCCCCGCTAGGTGATCTTCCTAATGCGCATCTGATACGCATTCATATTATGCAAAAAGCTGGAGAAACCAGGCAGTGAGTCGCTTCCTGAGACACTTTCCTGCCTCCTGTCCCTTTATGTGCATTGAGTGTCTGAAACCGGGTGCAGATCTGTGGATTAGCTGTACATTCGCAAGGAAACACGTATATCATGGAAACGCAATATTTATATGAAATGCATTGTAGTGAGTGAATAAATAATGAAGAAAATAAATCTCTAATGGATCTTTACATCGAATGGATGTAAATAATATAAGTCTCTTCGTTTAAGTAGCTGTTGTCTTTGTTTGTCTTTGTTTTTTGTCAAAATAAAAGCAATTACTTGTGATTCTTGGTGTGGAGCCTGTTTCTCATTAGTGTGTTTCAAAATAAAAATTGTCTAGCTGACCAATTGTTACTGACCCATGCACACTAACTAACATACTAGCTAACGTCAGCTAACTAAATTCAACAGTTCATAAATAAAAAAAATATTTTTTTAAATAATTAATTAATTTGAATTAATTTAAAAATAATAAATAAACAAAAAAATAATAATAATAATAATAATAATAATAATAATAATTAAAAAGTCAAAAGTTTGGACACACCTTCCAAGTCAATGTTTTTTGTCTGTGTGTGTGGAGTTTGCTTGTTCTGCCTTTGCTGCTTTGTGCGGTTTCCTTGGTACTCCGGTTTCCTCCAACAGTACAAAGACATGCAGATTAGGCTAACCGATATTCCCAAATTGGATATAGTGTGGGTGGGTGGGTGGGGGGTCTTATGTAGTAGGGGGATCTGCGTATTGAGTCTTATGTAAATATCATTACATTGCAGAGCTATAACCTGCACCACGTCACACAAAGGATTTGTATACTTTCAAATATTTTTCAAATCTATTTTAAAAGGCTATTTTCAAATCCTGCAAATTTTGTCTAGAAATTCATACCAGATTCACTTTTTTTATTAGGCTTTACCAACAAGACGAGACTATAAATAAGTGTCCTAATGTGTCCAGTTGAAAGGAAGTTTCCACGCGGTCCTGTGCTCCCAATAAACGGAATAATCAGCACGTGGTTGTACAACATTACATAAGTCTTTTTAATTTAAATAGTATCTACTGTATAGCATATAGCCTCTTAAAGTAAAGATGATTCATACTGTTTGTGGAGAGGTTTCAAGAGAATCCCCCAGAATTAGTTGATATTAGGTTTTTGTTAATAAAACAATTAGACGCCTCTTTTACAGTAATTTCATTTCAAAGCGTCTTGGCTGAGATGAAACGTTCTCTCCTAAAAGTCATAGCAGCATTAAAGGAACTCAAAATCCATTGAGGGTGTGCTATGTTTTGTGCCAGATGTCGATAGGACCTCTGTGTGTGTGTGTGTGTGTGTGTGTGTGTGTGTGTGTGTGTGTGTGTGTGTGTGTGTGTGTGTGGGTGTGTGGGTGTGTGTGTGGGTGTGTGTGTGTGTGTGTGTGTGTGTGTGTGTGTGTGTGTGTGTGTGTGTGTGTGTGTGTGTGTGTGTGTGTGTGTGTGTGTGTGTGTGTCTGTGAGAAATTCGAAATGTTCCAGTTAATAGCCACAGGAGCAGGCTCTCTAGGTAAGGTATGACGCGGCTGCTGAGGATTATCAACTTGTGTCTAATTTTATAACATTTCAGAGATTATTTACTTTTCTTTGTTACTGAGCCATTAATTCCGAGACAAATCCAAGATCCCTGACGCTTCTAATCTCTGAATCTCTGAGCAGCACACTCTGTGCTGACCCTCTGGCGTGTTACTGTTCTCCAAATCGCGCGGAGCTGCACACAGATTAGCATTCTCCCTAGCATTAAGCGGACTAGCTTTGCTATATCAGTTCTGATGAATTAACCAGGCTCGCACCCATGCATCTGTTCTGCCTCACACTCTCTTTATCCGACAGCTAATCAGGGATCTCAGGTTTGGGACGCGGGGGAGGACGAGAATAACATCGACTAGCATCCTGAAGTGGAACGGTCATGGTAGGGAGTAGCTGAACAGCAGGGGCCGTGGACTCGTGAGGGTCCAGGTGACCGCCGGGCCATGTGCACGACCATCATGGTGATCACCACAGTGGCCATGATCCTGCGTCGACGATTTTCCAACAGGGTCAAACCGTGAGTGGAGCTAGCCCTCTGTCGCTAGCCATGCTACCATTTATTAGCTAACTGCTAGTTTATTGGTTGGTGGCCTACAGTTTTGTTTTCTTCTTACATTTCTTCTTACACTGGCTTAACAATTCCTGCAGAGATAAGAGAAAGGGGAAACATTCATCATTTAAGTGCTGGTTTTATTTTAAGAAGTTACTAGAAGGCAAACTGTAATGGATCTTTCTTTTCTTTTTTTTTAAAGACAAAAATGCTACCTAAGTTTCTTCTTTACATCTTCTTTTGAGCTTCTTCCTTTTACTTACAGTACAGTACCCGCTCTTTCCATCTTCATTTCATTCTTATAAGCTTCTTTCTTTCTTCTTTTCCTCATTTCTTTTTTCTTTCCACCTTTCTTTCTTTCTTTTTTTAAAGTTCTTTCTTTCTTTTTCCCTCCTTCCTTACATTATCTTTTAAGGTATTTTGGATTCTTTCTTTCTTTCTTTCTTTCTTTCTTTCTTTCTTTCTTTCTTTCTTTCTTTCTCTTTCTTTCTTTCTTTCTTTCTTTCCACATATTCTCTTTCTAGAATTTTAATTCATTCCTTTCTTCCTTCCTTTTCCCTTCTTATGCTTCCTTCTCTTTTTTATCCTTCTCATTCTTCCTTTCAATTTTATGAAGCTTCTTTCTTTTTTTCTTTGTTTTTTTCTTACACTTTTAAGGCGTTCTTTCTCTTTTACATTCACTTTCAATCTTCTTTCTTTCTTCTTTTTATAAGTGCGGCCCCATCCGCTTAAGAGTGCCAAGATATTGTAAAAGAAAGAAAGAAATTAAATAATGAATTAATTAAATCTTACAAATAATTGGCAGATTTGAGAGATTTCATCACAGATTTTTCTTGACTTTACTTCTAGATAGAAAGTTCTGAACAATAAAATTAATCGTGTAAAAAAGAAAAACTATTGTAGCAAAAAAATAAAGGCAAATATTTACAAACAAATGCCTCGTGAAAAATATAGATGTTGAAAAATGAAAAGACCTGCAAGATGTGAAAAAAAGAAAAAACAAACAGATGTGGAAAATAAAATAAATAGAGTAAAAATTATGTAAATCTATGCTTTTTATGTAAAGAAGTGTTCTATCTCTGTCTCCTGTCTTGTGAAGCCTGAGGAAAAGCGCCTCCTCAGTGCCGAGTCTCTGCTCGATGATGTTAAGGCAGCTCACGGCAGGCAGCAACTGAAGGATGCACTGAATATTCATGCTCACAGCCAGAGCACTCGAGTTATCAACACAAATCAAGGTTACGCTTGGGATGCCGGCGCTTCTACCTCCGTTACAAGAAAAATCCTCCTCCTGCGAAGGGGGAGTAGAAAGCACACCGCTGGCATTCGTGGTGATATTTTGAGACTTTTCAAACAGTCGGCTGATGGATTAGCATCAAGGCTCTGGAAGAGATGCCAACGTGTTAAGAAAACCGTACCTAGCACTGGCTCACGTGTGCGTTCAGGTACGCCCAAACACGTGAGCCTGTGAGGCCAAAGTTTAATCCTGAAAAATGATGAAAAATGCATAGAACTTAAGGGAATCCACATGAGATCCATATTTCATTGTAGGAAATAAATCGCTAAACAAAAACAAGAAAATTTGCAAGTGATCCCAAACTTTTGAGCGGTAGTGTACAGTATATTGGGTTAATATTGAGTTCTCATGTATACTGGACAAAGTAAACATTTGGCAAATCAATTTGATACACAGAGGAGAGAGACCTCTACTGGTAAGAAGGTCATGTGATTTCGATCAACTAATAATTTAATCAGCTTTTACGGAAGCAATGGAAGGAAATGTTTTCTTCAGATGTGCAGGGCACCTGGGATTTCGGAAATATTGCAGATTATTTAGTGCTTCCCTAAATAACAGCTTGCTAATCTTTTAGCTCAGACAAGCGGAAGGGGCGGATAGCTCTTTACTCTGAGTTTGTTATTCTGCAACGTTGTGTGAGCAGCAGTTCGAAAGGATAAAGTCGTCTGGCCTTCGCCCTCCCTCACTGTGTATCGTCTGGATGGGAGAGAGTGAACTATAAAGAAAAGAGATCTTTGCTACAGGTCTTTGCTACAACAGGAGTATCAATGGTCCGTTTTACAGTTTTCTGGCCCAGAAATTAGACATAAGACACTTTTAAAAAGCTATAATTTGGCATTAAATGGCTCATGCTAGTTTTGTTGCAATGAGGTTTCATTGCAAGTTTGTTGATGGCTAGTTTTGTTCTGTTTGCATTCTGCAAGACATTTCATAATTCATGCATAATAATTGTAAAATGAAATAAATAAAAACTTATATATTCACATAAATTGTGATTTTAATCTCACAATATTGCCATGTGACCAGATAACCATTAATAAGCTGTGTTTCTTTTTTTTTTTTTTTTTTTTATTAAAAGGAAACTCTTTTAGTTGGAGATATAAAAACACACACACACACACACACACACACACACACATTTTCACTACAAAGACTTTACAGTCAAATAAGCAAAAAATAAACTTTTTCAAATTGCCAATTTAAAATTGCTGTTCCAGTAAGAATAAAAACCAGACATGAATTCCAGGATTTAGTGATTAGAAATTGGTCCTAATCAGATTAATAATAATGTAGAAGATGGTAATAAAGAGGGGGTGTGGCCTAAGATGGAATAAAGCCAGAATAAAGCCGGTTCTATTAGTTATCAGTTTTGAAAGTAATCTACTATTTGAAACTCTCTCTCTCTCTCTCTGTTTAACAGAATAAGAGTGCGGGAAAGACTGTGCACAGGCCTTCAGTACATCCTCCTCTTATTTCATTACGGCTCAATATGCAGCTCTGGTCACTTGTGTACTGTACGTCAACACTTCCCCTGGTGTATTATTATTGTGATTCTGCTGAAAATGACCAAAAAACTTCATTACGGTGAAATACGGAGATGATGATGATTATATTAAAGGTCCATTAACGCACCGATAATATGGTTCAATACGTAAAAGACGTATCCAAAGGGTCATTTCAGGGACATAAAGTGAAGAAAGAGGAAAGCCGCGAGGCCCCGGAGGTCCTGTTTTGGACGGGTAAAGAGTGCCAGGGGCTCCCTCAGGTCGGTGCCAAAAGAAAATGCCGTCGTGTAAAAGTTCATAATTCATGTTTATAGCATGCTTTCGCGGGAAACTTTCCACTTCTCAATAAAAAAGAAACTGTTATGATTCGTTTCTGGGAGGTCACGTCAGTTCGCAAGATGAATTCCACATGCCATCATGGCAAAAACCTTTTGTTGATGTTAGCATGGATTAGCAATAATTTCACTCCACGTTCAGGGAAGTTCTGTCCAGACTGAAAAGGCTGGAGAGAGGAGAGAGCTGCAGGACGTGTTCTTGATGAGACAGAAACACACACACACACGCACACACAAACACACACACTCATATATTCCATGTTCTGTTCTGGTGCGAGTTTGACAAGACAGTCGTCTTCTCCGAGACACATTTCTGCGAATGACACCACAGGCTGTTCAGAGCTGCGGAAATCTCCCCCGAAATCTCCACACTGATCATTAAAATCCTCTAAATCGTCCTCCTCGAGGTCCAATAGTTAATGATTGATTTCTACTTATTCAATTGGCAGGGACAGGTTTGTTTTTCAGAAGATGATTCTGTACATCATTTTTCTATAAAATCAGCGTGGACAGTTTATATCCGCTTCCATAGCAACAGCTCAAAAGGCTCATAGGGTCTAATGGGGAGGACAATTTATACCAGCAGAATGAAAAACATCACAGCAGTCACAGTCCATGAGTGGTGCGGTGGTAACTACGCTCACCGTACCATCCGGAGATAGCAAGTTCGAATCCCAGGTGATGCTGAAGCTTTCGTGAAGGGGAGGGACAAGAGGCACTTAGCGTCAATCACGGCTCTACGGCCAATCCTGAGCGTCTGTGAGCTCACGCAAGAGGATGGAGCGGATATCGCTGTCCTCCATGTGTGTTATGGCGAAGGAAAAACTGCTCCCAATGGCTTTTTTTTTTTTTGGAAAAGCTGCCGTTGGCGGCGTCGCGTGGCTCGTATGAAACACGTGATACCCCTCGCCCTCCTTGGCTGGTAGTTGTAGTCTTGATGTGGGAGTGTCTTGGTCATGGATGGGAATTAGCTACGATTAAATTAGGGAGAATATCTCGAAAAATCCCCCCCACAATCATTGATATGGTGGGTGGTTTTCTCTTTGGAGATTATTTTTTATGTGCTATGTTTTATTCACGGAAGGAGTCTCCAGTGTCAACTTTCTCTTTATGAACAATGTTTGTATCGTCAACGTATGTAATGTAATACAGTTAATCTGAGATAACCTGATAATTCACTCAAGCAAATCATGATTTAAATTTTTTTTTTTTGTATTTTAATCTAATACATTGATTATTAGATTGATTGATTAGAATAAAAAGAAAGCATGAAAAACACTCTGATTATCTAGGATTGATTTTTCGCAGGTGTTTTTTTTTTTTTTTCATCAACCCAAAACAAGAGCTCCTCATAAAGCAGAAAAATGAGTTAACTGAGATCCTGAGCTCAATAAGTGCCATAATTAGATCAGCGCATGTCTATAAAGACCCGAAATGTGAAATGAAAAAATTGGAATTATATGAGGATTTTCTCCAGTCTGTGTGTATGTGTGATTGTGTGTCTTATATAAACCAGACGGATGAAAGCTTCACGATGCTGGAATAATCCTCCCTAAGGAAAGAAGCCCCTGCGCAAAAAAAAAAAAAAAAAAAAAAAAAAAAAAAAAAAAACCACCCGCTCGGCTGCCGCTCTCGTTTCTCCTCGTCTTGACTAATTCATTCTGACGTACATCATATCGTCCTGTCTCCACTCTTCATCCTTTGTTCACTTCCCCACCCATTTTGCCCCCTCCACTTCTATCCACTTCAGGCTTCAGGAGGAAGTCTCTGAGAAGGACGTGGCGTACGTGCGGAGCGACAGCACAAATGCGCCCAAGTGACCGCCGCTTCTTCACATCAGGTTAACCAACTTCCTGATTAACATCGAAGGAAATCCACAGCCTATTCACTTTCGAATCCCCAGCACAATAACACCCCACAATGCACCGCAACAGGTCAGAGTCCAAGCCATATCAAGCTATCGGCGTTATACTGTATAGCTAGCATAATTAATTAGCGAACACAATGACACACACTTATTATTCAATTCAATTCAATTCAATTTTATTTATATAGCGCTTTTAACAATTGACATTGTCGCAAAGCAGCTTTACACAATAAAAAGAAGTAAGTTTTTATGCAATGTGTATGAATCAAAATGATAAGATTGTCCCTGATGAGCAAGCCGAGGGCGACGGTGGCAAGGAAAAACTCCCTGAGATGGTAATAGGAAGAAACCTTGAGAGGAACCAGACTCAACAGGGAACCCATCCTCATCTGGGTGATAACGGATAGCAGAGAATGATCAGCATAATAATGTGTACTGGAAGTTCAGTGTAACAGGAGATGTGTTAAAATTTAAATTAAAAGGAGTCCAGTTTGTTCCCGGAGGCTCAGGTAGACTGTAGGAGATTCCAGTCCTGAGCTATCGAACAACTGAAGTCACAGGTCCCCAGAGCATCAATCGATGATAGGACAGTCTTCATGGAAACTATCCCCAGCCACCAAGCGCATCCAGGCAGACCACACGGGGCATCCATGTGACGGGATCTCCAACCAGAAGCAGGACTCCAGGACGGGTTAGACGGCTTCAGAGGGCAGAGGGGTCTGGATCACTGGCAACTCAGGAGCGAACATGTATAGCTCGACAGAGAGACAGAGAGAGGGAAAGGAGAGAGGGAGAGAGAGAGAGAGCAGAAAAGGAGAGAACAGAAAATAAGGAGAGATGGCAGTTAGGTATGGTCACAGTCAACATGTATAAGGTGAATGTATATTAGTGCAAAGTGCAAGCAGGGACTCCGGCAGGACTAACTATAACAGCATAACTAAAAGGGAGAGCCAGAAGGAAACACAAACATGAGGGCTCCCTGAGATGTAAAGCAACCAATCACCTCACCGTCAACAAACCTGAGTGAACAATGAGAGTGGGGAGGACAGCATCTAAACATACCAGTTCACCAGAATACTCTACGTCCATGAGTCCCTCAGATCTGCTCCTTTACCTAAGGTTAATCTATTTACAAAAATGCTTGGCTAAATAAATAAGTTTTTAGCCTAGACACTGAGACTGTGTCTGAGTCCCGAACATTAACAGGAAGACTATTCCATAACTTTGGGGCTTTAAGAAAACGCTCTGCCCCCTGCTGTAGTTTTAATAATACGTGGTACTGACAGGCAGCCTGCATTCTTTGATCGAAGTTGGTGTGGCGGATCGTAAGACACTAGCAGTTCACTCAAATACTGTGGCGCGAGACCATTTAGTGCTTTATATGTCAACAGTAGTATCTTAAAATCGATGCGAAATTTCACAGGGAGCCAATGCAGTGAAGATAAGATAGGGGTGATGTGCTCGTATCTTCTGGTTCTAGTGAGGACTCTCGCTGCTGCATTCTGAACTAACTGAAGCTTGTTTATACACCTAGTTGAACAACCAGACAGTAAGGCGTTACAATAATCCAACCTAGAGGTGATAAAAGCATGAACTAGTTTTTCTGCATCATTTAGTGACAATATGTTTCTTATCTTGGCAATATTTCTAAGGTGAAAGAAAGCTATCCTGGTGATATTATCTACATGAGCTTCAAACGAAAGGCTGGAATCTATAATCACACCGAGGTCTTTAACTGTTGCATTTGATGGAACAGAAAGGCCATCTAAAGTTACAGTCTGATCAGAAAGCTTACTTCTAGCTACTTGTGGTCCTATGACTAGAACTTCTGTCTTATCAGGATTAAGCAGAAGAAAATTAATTAACATCCAATCTCGTATGTCCTGCACATATTATGTATTATGTATTTGCAGTATGTTAATACTGTACCTGACACCAATACGTTTTTGTCACACCTCAAACTCCCTTTAATTCACCCCTCTTCCGAATGCACTGTTTCGGTGTCTATGCAAATGAGCTAATCGTAAGCCACGCCCCTCCAGAGAACCGCACAGATGAGCAACAAGCCCAGGGTGGGGCTCTTCTTACTGTATATCTCTGAATTTGCCACTTTTAAGACTTTTTGACATACACAATAATAATACAGTACTGTGCAGGAATCTTGACACCCCTCACACACACACACACACACACACACACACACACAAGGCCCTGTACCTGAGCAGTTTCACAAGAATATATATATTTTTTGTTAAGCCACACAGTGATCTATGAATCATTCAAGCACAAAAACATCCAGTTTATGTCCTGACCCCGTGAGAAACAGGTGCAGATGTTGACAGATGATCAGGCGGTGATTAGTAAACTGGTGATGCTGAATGCTGAGTGGTTGGAACAGACGAGAGGGGAAACGAGATCGGATCGCTGCTGAGGCTCTTACATAAACAACCAGTCCTTAAATTGTACCTTTAGGCACTGTATTTTGTTTCTAATTTCTTTAATCTAATTTCATAAGAAGGAAATAAATTTGTACAGCACTGTACTGTATACAGCGATATTTAGTTTTAAGAAGGTGACGCCAGTGTCGTTCTATTACATTTATCATTCGGAACTACAATCTGTTCAATATTAAGATAAAAGGAGGGTTAGGGGAATGAGTCAATATGTACGGAGTACATATTGACATGAAAATTGTAAACTGTAAAACAAAACAAAACAAAAAGTTATAAAACTCATATTCAGGGGAGAAACTGTATTTCAATGTTGCTTTAATGGATTGCCACAGGCTAAAGGCGTTCCCTTAACACTATTATGTTTCCCATTCTTTCGGTTTACATAAATCAGATATGAAAGTATACACAAGATTAGAGATCTCAACCTCCTGAATAGCAAACTAATGGTGATGGAGCTTCCATTAAGTCACAAGATATCTGTTTGGATGATAATTATCATATATCACACAACTCCGATAGCCGCCTTTTACGAATATTAATATGCGTGGCGTTAAAAATGCATACGTAAAATGACTGATTTGTTTTCCAAGAAGCATCAGGAATCAGACGTATTACATAAAAAAGAAAAAAACTATAATAATAAATAAATAAATAACTAGCAAGAAGCCAGCACACGACGTATGAGAAGCATGCAGATTTTTCTGGATTTGCACAAGAGTTGATAGACAGGCAGCGAGCCGGAGACAGAGCCGTCTCTCCTCTTATCGGTTGAGTTGCCATGGTGATGTGTGAGCTCTGGCATGCAGTGTGTGCATGTGTGTGTGTGTGTGTGTGTGTGTGTGTGTGTGTGTGTGTGTGTGTGTGTGTGTGTGTGTGTCTCAGGAACAGGTGTACCCACAGCAGAGCTAGAACCCAGCGGTTTACACACCTCTTAACCCTGCTTAACCCTTCTTCTTCGATCTCAATTTGTAGAAACAGTGTAATTATTGCTAATCAGTGGGGGAAAAAAAAATTAAATATGTTTGTCAATACAAACGTACGATGCAAACAGGGCTTTGCAGACTGGACCTTGACTGGACCTCGACAGAATGATGGGACGCAAAGACGGATTATTGTAACCCAGTTAAGGAGGGTACAAGGAATCCAATTAAAGTAAGCTATGCCTTATCTTCCCCCTCCAGGTTTGTGGTCAGCAACAAGCCAAAGGAACAGAAGCACAAAAGCCGTGATGGCAAGACAGTGATGGACAAGTGCAGCACTATTCAACGAGGCAATAGACAAATTTTTCTGTCCTAACAGGTAATGCGGGTAACAGGTAAATGTCATCCAATCCCACCTTATTACAATTTCTCACAAATGGCAAAGTGTTGACGAAGAGTAGAGTGTTGCAGGAACCAGAGTATTGATGGAAAGCAGGGTGTTGATGGCAGCAGGTTTGGAGAAGTAGGGTGTTGTTAGAAAGAAGGGTGTTGGTGCAAAGCAGGATGTTGTGGCAGCAGTTTGAAGTAACCTAATGGAAATCCAATGGAGTAAAGAGTTGGTAGAATGCAGGGTGTTGAAGGTAGTAATGTGTTGTTGGTACTTTATATCACATGGTGTTGGAGGCAGCAAAGTCTTCAGGGAAAGCAACAATTTCAAGGCAGCAGGAGGTTGGATGTTGGTGGTAGCAGGGAGTCAGAAGTAGCAGGGAGTTGTTGGAACATTGTGTTCAACACAGTGTTGGAGGAAGGCCAGTTGTTGGAGGCTGTAGTGTGTTTGAGCAAGGCATGGTGTTGGAGGCAGTAGAGTGTTGGAAGAAGCCAAGGTACAGAAAACAGTAGAGTGTTGAATGAAGGCAGGATGTTGGATGTGGCCAGGTGTTGAAAAAAGGCAAAGTGTTGGGGTACTAGCATGTTGGAGGCAGCAGTTTGTTGGAGACAGCGGTGTGTTAGGGAAAGGCAGAGTGTTGGGGGTAGTAGAGTTTCGAAGGCAGCAGGGTGTTGAAGACAGTAGGATGTTGGAGGAAGGCAGGGGGTTGGGGCAGCAGAGTTGGTGGAAGGCAGGGTGTTAGAGGCAGCAGGATATTGAAGGCAGCAGGATGTTGGAGGCAGCAGAGTGTGTTGGTGGAAGGCAGTCTGTTGGAGACAGACCTGCATTGAAGGAAGTCAGTGTGTTTGAGGTTGGCCGGGTGTCGGAGGTAGCAGTCTGTTGAGAAACTAGCTCACTAGCTCATAGTGTTAGAGGTAGTAGTGTGTCGGAAGCAGCATGGTGTTAGAGGCAGGTTTTAGTGTTAGAGGAAGGAAGAGTGTTGGAGGCTGAAGGATGTTGGAGGCAGTAGTGTGTTTGAGCAAGGCATGGCGTTGGAGGCAGTAGAGTGTTGGAAGAAGCCAAGGTACTGGAAACAGTAGAGTGTTGAATGAAGGCAGGGTGTTGGATGTGGCAAGGTGTTGAAAAAAGGCAGAGTGTTGGGGTAGTAGCATGTTGGAGGCAGCAGGCTGTTGGAGACAGCGGTGTGTTAGGGAAAGGCAGAGTGTTGAGGGTAGTAGTGTTTCGGAGGCAGCAGGGTGTTGGAGGAAGGCAAGGTGTTGGAGGCAGCAGGATCTTGAAGGCATCAGGATGTTGGAGGCAGCAGAGTGTTGGAAGCAATAGTGTGTTGGAGGAAGGCAGGGTGGTGGAGGCAGCAAGGTGTCGGAGGCAGCGGAGTATTGGAAGAAGACAGGGTGGTGGAGGCAGCAGAGTGCTGGTGGAAGGCAGACTGTTGGAGGCAGTACTGCATTGGAGGAAGTCAGTGTGTTTGAGGTGGCAGAGTGCTAGAGGTAGTAGTCTGTTGGAAGCAGCATGGTGTTAGAGGCAGGTTTCGTGTTAGAGGAAGGAAGGCTGAAGGACGTTGGAGGCAGCAGGGTGTTGGAGAAGATTGTTGGTGCAATGCAAGTCAAGGTAAAAAAAAAAAAAAAAAAAAGCACTGGACACTACGTGTTATGGATTATATTTGAGAGAAATATAACTGAGTTTGTGCTGAAGATTCCCTGATGATGAAGCGCCAGTACTGTATATTTAACAAGGAAACTTTATTTCATCTTTTCACATCATGTTACAATAAAGATTTCTAAATCAGATCAGACACATCAGCGCTCGCATCCAGTAAAGCCTTAGACATTTGCGTTTGATTGCAACATCATTGACTAAAGGTCTAGTCCTTGTGAAATGTCCCTATGTGCACCATTTAGTGTCCTTAATTTAACATTGGCGTTTTCTAATGAAGTGGTTTTTGATTAAACCTGCGAGTTCACCCGTGCGTTCAAGCTCAGTGCACGGGCGCTTCAACGAGATCAGGATTGGGAAACACTTGAGAAATTTTAATTGGACCAAGTGCTTCTTTTAAGCTATGCTCTGTCATGCTTTTGGGGGGGATGGGGGGGGGGGGGTTGGGGAAGGGTTGATGAGCTCTGTATTGAAGGTAGCGTAAAAGCTGACCATTTTAAATTTTATACAAATTCATGTCCAGAATTATAGAGATTTATTAAGTTAATTTTTCAGCTCATTAATTATCTATTCCCTCGGTTCTGGTTTTTGGTTAAAGTTTCCTTAGGTACCCAGAGTCATAATTTGCTTTTTGTCTCTTCAGCAATGTCGTCCCATGTCTCCAGTTTATCGCATGTGCACTAGCAACCTTGCTTCATGCCCTGTGTTAGACCTGGGTCAGTTTGCCGTATCAAATTACCACACAAAAGGCACAGTAATCACTTCAGCTTTGCATAGCTTCAAACCTTTAACCATCGCAGTCGAGTATCGATTCCAGACCAACTAGCTTTGTAGAGTTTAAACGAGGACCTAGAACCAGTTCTTTTAGATTTCGTAGCAGGAAAATGACTTCAAGAGACTCTCAGACTTTGGCAAAAGTTAGCCTACCATCACACTGGTCGGACGTGAAGGACTGGAGTATAGAGAAGAGACAGAGCTACGCTGTAAGACATGGCTGTGTGCCTAGTTTCAGCTTGTTAGTGTCATGTTTTATACTTGTATATGAAAGGTGTGCAGTGATAAGAGCTGCAAGCTGGAGATAAATGTCTGCTGAGCGAGATCTTGCGTTATCGCGTTTTGTTTCCGGATCGATGCCGTTCTGTATTTATAAAGGTTTTGAGTAGTATAGTAGTCTGAAATTTATTAGGTTGCAAGTCTTACAGTAGCTCATAAGTACTGTACAAATATTTAAAGCTGTGTATAATATTGCAATGATTGTTAATGTTATCATAATAATAATAATAATAATAATAATAATAATAATAATAGTCATCAGTCAGTGCTTCAGCCGTTTGGACGCTGTTCCTTGGCCATAAATATTTTAAATTGCGGGGTGAACTGAATTTGCAGGGAGGTGACTGTGCATAAGTTAGATTAGAGAAAACAGCATGTGTAATGACTCTCACGGGGGAGCCGAAGATCCGTTTCCCTCTAAATGATTTATGCGCTCGTGCGCCTGTTTCGGTTACCCAAGTTACCATTGTCTCCTTTCTTACACTTTGTATGCTTTCTCTGTTTACTCCTTCTTTTTAAAATCCTTTCTTTCTCCTTCTCTTCCTGCAGATGTGGGTGTTAGACGTGGAGAGCCTCCTCAACTCCATGGCGAGACAGCTGGTGAGTCAAATCGCTAACGGTCCATCAAATACGAGACGTCACGCTAATGAGACCTGATGGACAGGCGTCTGGTTCTGGGTCACATTAATTCCTCTCTGGAGCAAGTGGAATTATAATAATATTTTGTGGGTTTTTTTTTTTTTTCATAATTTGCTCATTAGATTAGATTAGTTTATATGATTTGCTCATTAGGTATGCATAATTTTCTATTAGTTGCTGCACTGCAAAACACATACAGGGTAAATATCTAATCAGTGTAAAAATCACGAGCATGGAATGAAATGGGAGGGATTTACAGTAGAAATAGTTTGCCTTTTACTTCAACAGTGGTCTAATAACCTGCAACATCAGGATTTACCCTTCGATAAACGTTCCTATGGATGGTTCTAATCCTTTAGGTGACTTTTTCACATCAACATATTATTCTGTTTTTCGACTATTTAACAGGCTAATATGATGCTGTTCAAAGAAAATATACTGTGAGATGAAACTACAATCATTTTTCACCTTGCTCACAAATTGGATTTTCTGTTTGTACCAAAGAACAAAGAAAATGATTCAACATATTCATGTTTTTATTAATTTCAACTAAAGACTCTTTTTTTTTCTTTCTAAAAACTACCCCAGGCTATTTCTTATTAATCATTTTTTTCCTGTGAGTTGTCATCCTGTTGTAAAAAAATTTTTTTTTTAATTAATTGAAAGTTTTTAATTGTGCATTTTGAAATAAAAAAAAAATTAATTTCCAAAATAAAATATCAAATCTAATTCAAAGAAGAATATAATTTAGATACTAACTCTATAAGAGTATCTAAATTTAAAATATTCCTTATTAAGTATTCACATTTGAAAAATAATCAAAACTAATTATGAAACTGAATTCAAGTTACAAGTTTGTCCTCATTTACAGTAGCTTAGTCTCATGTTTGGTTGGGCCATGAAAGATGTTGAGCCATGATGGCTGTTTTAAACTACACTTCTAGCTAAGCCAATATATGAATACACTGCCTCGCCAAAAAAAAAAAAAAAAAAAGTCACCATTTAGGAAGAGTCAAATTATAGGGCTGCATCAAGAAAACTGGGTTAAGAACTCTTAATCAAAACCTGGAGGGACATGAATGGAGATCAGTTAAAAGCTTAGTAAAGTTGTAAAAAAAAAAAAAAAAAAAAAAAAAACAGTTAAAAACCAAAGCTGTTTAATAGTGAAAATAAGAGGATTTCCATACACGTGTACACATGCTGAGAACTCACAGGATTGGGGCTAAACAGCTGTGTCCATAAGAAAAGTGAGACACATCAGGGAAAAAAAGGTTTGAACTTTCTACTGAGAATAAAGAATAGACTTTGGAACGATGTAAAAAGGTCTTTTGGTCTGATGAGTTCAGACTCGCCCTATTCCAGAGAGATGATGAAGAGAAGAAGATGTAAGAAGAGAAACGTGTGAAGCGATGCACCCATCATGCCCATTGTTAGGGATGAAGCAACGATTTACAGACTGTGATTGGTTGATGAGAAATTGTATAATCATGACTACAGGCTACTTTATGCAAAGTTTCTGTTATAGGCTAAATATCTTTACCAAATAAACTTTTGAAGCAACCAATTTTCATACAGTAGTTACTATATTTAAGTTCCAACATTTATTTATTGTACTGATTTCCAAAATGGCTGACCTTTTACCAGTTTACATGATTACAGGACAGTCTGTTTAAGTTGCACTTTTGGATGGTACAGTCTGTAGCCAACAATCCAAGCGAGATGGAAGGAGGTAAAAGAATAAAAGAACCACATTTGACCAAAAAAAAAACAGTGTTTACTTTTAGCTTTACGTTCAGTGTTTGGTGAATATTTCTTCTTTTCGCCATTTGGTCCTCTGCTATAGAAATTCTTAAGCCTCTTAAAAGTCCTCCTCTCCAGTTTTAACCATTTTTACCCTAGGAGTCGTTTTTACTTCTAAGATGTTTTGTGAATCATTTTATCTTGACTAAGATTTACTCCTAAATTTAAGGGGAAATTGTCTTTATTCTAAGAATTTTCTTACAATTTCGTCACTAGGAGCAACTTTTAGGCTTAAGAAGCTTTGTGAATACGGGCCCAGGAGTTGCTCCAGGTGGTCAGGTCTAGTCTCAACAACGTTATATCTGGCAATGAAATGAAGTCAGCTGCTGACCTGAATGTACTGAATATGGAGTTTTTACTTCCCTGATGGCATGGACATGTTCCAGAGCTCAGATTGTGAATAAGTGGTTCCGCGTGCATGAGGAATCATTTTCACACATATACTGGACACCACATTGTGTGCTGCAATCAAATCTAAAGGAGATTAAATACGTCTTAGAGGGTGTGACCAGGCAGCGTATATTAAAAAAAAATTTTTAAAAATTAAAAAAAGACTGGCAGCATTTCGTGATAAAGTTATTCTGACACTTAGTTAGCAAAGTAACTGGTCAGCTAGCTAGTTACCATACTACTACATAGTACATGTTACTTTGTATCAACATATGTACCAGGGTAGAATAATACAGTATGTGTACTATATCAGCAAATAAGTTCCATATTACAATAAAAAAAATTCCATGGTATTATATAACCTGCTACAGGTAGCATCAGACTAGCATAGTATCTATACCACAGTAAAATGTCTTATGGAGGTTCAGATGAACAAATTGGTCAAGTTTGGTCTCAGAAGGAGAGTTGATCAATAATATGATAAAATCGGATTATAATGCGGGATTGATACTGTTTAATCGACTTCCTCTTCCTCTTCTGCAGCATAATTCACTAGAGAAATACCCCAGACAGGAGCACCATGACGGACTCCCATCCTCACAGACCAAACGCAGGCCTTCTCACTTCTCAGCTTCAACACAGTCATCTGCCAAATTCTATGAAGCCAGAAGTTTCCAGTAAACTCCGGCTGATCCACCGCAACACCACTAACTTTTGTCATGATGAAATGGCTTAGTTTGTTTTAATAACTTGAAATGTTTAGTCTGTGATTAGCGTAGAGAGACAAAAACGGCACCAGTTCAGCATTACAGCTTGTGTCGTCTTGTATTATCCTTCTGCTTTGCTTTAAAATTAAAGAATGATGGGAGGAACTGGAAGTGGTTTCATTTATTTTGGAAAGTCATTCGAAGTCAAATCTGCAAGTATATTATGGCGAGGGAGAGTAAGAGAAAAGCAATTACAGTAGCTAGTAAAGACGGGTTAGCAAGTGAAAGAAACTCGCAAATGAGCGGAAAGCTCAGAAAGTAGTGAGTAAAAACTAGCAAGTGGTAGCCAACAAATAAATGAAAGCTAATTATCAGATACAACGGAAATACAAAACTAGTACATAAACATTTAAGGTTTTGAAAGTTAAGGGTTCTTTTATTATTATTATTATTATTATTATTATTATTATTCAAATGTGATAGGTGAAACTGGAGGTGGGTTTATATATCTTATCTTATAGGCATTAGAAGTCAACGTTTAAAGTTCTGGTAACATTATGACTAGAATTGATGAAAAAAAAAAAAAAAAAAAAGTAGCCAAGCAAAAAAACTAATTAGTAAAAATTAGCAAGTTGTAGCCAACTAACAGATAAAAGCTAATTATAAAACCCAATGAAACATAATACCAGCAAGTGAAAGTTAACAGGCAAATGAACATAACTTCATAAGCAAGTGACAAAAACGACAACATTAAAGCTAATCTAGCTAATAACGGCGATTAGCAAATAAACATTGGGGCAAACTAGCATGTGATAGCAAACTACTCAACTGAGAAACTAGCAAATAAATGCAAAAGGGTTCATGTCATTAGGCTAACTATCGTGTGCGAATAGAGTCAAACCAGAATGAAAGCAAAGTAGGAAAGGAAAACAAACCTAGTAAACCTAAAGAGCGAGTAACTAGTATGCGAGCAAAAGCAAAAGCTAGTGTAAACAAAAGCTAGTGTAAACTAGCAAAAGAATTCTGTTTGGCTAATGTACACTTTGACGTGCAGTTTATTACTTCAGAGCTCTATAAGAAAAAGAGCTGCTCTGTCTCTTAGTTAATTCCAGATTATTAACTCATTGATGTTTTTTACTAATATAAATGTATACATATTGTGTATTTGGACGTTTAAGATACTAGGACGGAACTGTGCTTGATATCATGGTGAAATGTGATGATTTATAGCTGCTTGAAAATCTTTTTTATTAAATTCACTTTGTAAGAGAGTGTGTGTACAGTGTGTGTGTGTGTGTGTGTGTGTGTGTGTGTGTGTGTGGGGACGTCTTCAGCAACTTCCCCAGCTCTGGCTGTTTTCAGTCCGCTGCCAATGAGGCGATGCCTGATTAAATCGAGAAATGAGCAGACGTCTGTGTTTCTGCCTTGTTGTTGTTGTTGTTTACCATATTGCCATGTCGAGTGATTGGATTAGCTTGTTTATTCCATCTGTGGACAGAAAGGCAGCTGCATGGCCACTGTAGAGGAAACACTCTCGCGCGGTTTTAGATGTAGGAACAATCCATGATGAATAAGACGTTGGTCTCAGGAGCACGTCATACTGCCGTTAAGGGTCATATAAAACAACGATAAAAGTTGATCTTTCATCCGGATGGTGGGAATTGTGGGATGCGACGCGTTCCTGCAGTCAGGCCGATAAAGAGATGAAATGTCTGGAGTGGCGGAGAGAGGGATCAGATGCAGCGCTACTCGGATGTCACCATGAGAGCCTGGCCCGGTCATTAGCAACACTGCCTTCCTCGTCTACCCCGAGGCCCTGCAGAGCGCTCGGCTAATTTAATGACGCGGAAAAGCAGGGCGGTAATGACACAGAGAAAGAGAGCGAGACAGATAGAGAGGAAGACAGAATAGACGTCGTGCTAATGATGTAGATGGATTGAGTAAACATGTTCTTCATTAACGTGGCTCAAACTGGTGTCTATGAACGCGCTTTTTATCGCTCCTACAGTACGCCTGTCTTGCAGACGCTCAAAGGGACTGAACAATGTCTAAACAGATGTTTAAGGAAGGAGGCGCCAGTGTCGTAGCTTTGTAACGGTCAGAAGTAAAACGCTATACTTCACGGCAGAGAAGGGTTTACATTCATAAGTTGCGTTGGGGTTTTATAACCATCTTCTTTTTTTTTTTTTCTTTTTTTTTTTACTGCGAATGTGCCGTTTACGTCGCTGTCTGAAACCATCTCTGCTTCTAATCTCAAACGTCTTCTACATGACGAAGTGCTGGAAGATGAGGGAAGGCAAATCCGGCAATTACGTGGAACAATCAGCAGGTGGCGATATCTCTGCTGCGCCTTCAAACGCTACACACCCCTCAGCTTATGTAACACATCACTAAGAAACACATGTAGTGAAGTAGAAAGTACAGATATTTGTCGCCGGATGTGCAGTAGGTGAGTAAAAGTGTCCAGTAATAAATGACACAAGTGAAGTACAGATACATGAAAACTGTACTTAAGTCCAGAAACAAAGTAAATGTACTGTACTTAGCTACTGTACCATCCACCTCTGGCTGACTTCTAGAGAAAGAAAAAAAAGATTTAAGCTTGTTATACCTTCAATGCCTTAAGTGTGAACAGAAGCTGAATTGTTTCACTTCCTACAATGTGCTGAGAGCGTTCGCTGTAATAATAATTGGACTTCATGGAAACACGACATTGCAGCAACGTAGACGGGACGTTAATGAAGGTCACATGACGATGCGATGCACATCCTCTAGCAGGCACTTTTTTTTTCTTTTTTTTACTTCAACTATAAACAACATATTCCATTTGCATTGATACTGTACGTGAAATTCAGCTTTCTGGTTTCCATCTTGCTGAGTAAAATTCAATACGCATTAGACTTTCAGTGTTGCGCACGAGTAAACGAAATGAATACAGAACCAGAATCCTCTCCCTGCTCTCCTTATAAGGTCGGTGTTTCTCGTTCTGTGTTGCCATGGTGATTAATTAGTCGCACCTGTTGCTTGTTCCCCTTCATTAGTTTGTGTATTGAAATTCTGATTCCCAGTGAGTTAGCGAAGCATTGCGTTCATAATCGTCTTGCACTCTTCTATTTTATTGTTATTATTATTATTATTATTATTGTTGTTGTTGTTGTTGCCATACGTCACATTCACCGTGCTCTCTGTGATGTGCTACTCTCTGTATTTTACACTGCCTCTGTCTCTGCATCCTCACCTCCTCATCTCTCGTTCATCCTCCACCTCACAGCGTGTGATTGGGTTGTGAATAATTCAGCCGTGGCTTTTCATCTGCGAAGACGTGAGCAGGTAATTAAGTGTCCGGCCATGTGTCAAAACCTGAGACGTTCAGCACAGGGAGAGGACGGAGAAGAGGAGCGACGGAGGAGACGAGACGACACGAGACGGGAAAGAGACTGTCAGCAAAGAGAAGGTGCGGAGAGAGAGACGAAGAGAGGAGAGAAGACAAAGTCGTTAAGATGAGAGCAGAAAGATAAGAGTGATGAGATGAGGGTGGAGAAAAGAGGAGAGAGAAGAAGACAGGAGAAGTTATGAGAGAAAATGAGGAGAGGGGAGACAAGGACAGGAGAGACGATGAGAGGAGAGATGAGGAACGGAAAGGATGAAAGGAGAGACGAGGATAAACAACAAAAGAAGGCATGGTGAGGAGAGAAAAGGTGAAGGAACAGACAAGGAGAGGAGGGACGATGAGAGGACAGAAGGAGAGACAATACGACGATGAAATGAGACATGATGAGACGGGAGAGAGGACGAAAGCAGAGACAATGAGCCGATGGAAGGAGAGCTGATCAGAGGAGTGACAAGGGACAGGAGAGACGATGAGAGGAGGGGTGAGGGGAGACGATGAGACGTTGAAAGGGGAGAATGAGATGAGAGGGTAAAAGGAGAGAGCTTGAGAATAAAGAATGGTTACAGGAGGGACAAGGATATGAGGAGGAATGAGGAGGCGATGTGAGGTCGAAAGGGAGATTATTAAAGGAGAAATAAGGAGAGGAGAAGAGAGACGAGAGAGGCGATATGGCGAAAAGAGAGACGGTGAGCGGAGAGACAATGAGATGAGAGACGGGTGAAAGTGATGAGAGGACAGGAGAGACAGCGGGTATAGACGCGGTGAGGACAATCTTCTTCTTTTCTTTTTTTCGTTCTCATCCGTTTGGAGCTGAAGTCACTGATTAATTACTGAGATAGAAACCCTCATGGCTGCGCTACGTTCTGATCACCCAGGGCTCCCGATAACCCGCTTAACGAGACTCCTAATCAAACTGAATAAACATATTCCGTCATAATTCGCCCTCCTCTGTGAGATTATAACGCTGTAATGAATTCTTGATTGTTTTATTCGCGCCAGGCAGTTTTTTTATTATTTAACTTTTTTTTTTATGCTTTTGTGCCTCAGAGCCACATGAGCATCGGGTTCAAACCACAGGCCTGGCTTTACATCTGTTTCAAATCAGCGGCTGCCATCTGGTGGAGAAGTAGTGCAACTACAAGTGGATTACACCTGTATTGTATATCTGATCCATCCATCTGGAAACCTCTGTAGTCCGGCTAGGGGCCGTGTGAGGACCAGTGGATTTATTGTGTCTGATCACTCAAAAGATCTTCACTAGTGGCACACAGACAGACGTGTTCGTGTGATTTAGGCGAGTGATTTTAATTGGAGGAAGATTTCAGCTCGTATTTATTTAAAGCGCGTTCATTACCCTAGAGGCTGGACGAGGCCCAGAGCATGCCTTCTGTAGAAAAACGTCAGTGTAGAAATTCCCCAACACCGCAGCGGGTAGTGTGATGACCAGTCATCTCCAACCAGTCAGCCCTTTTAGGTTCTTTTATTCTTTTCTTCATTTCGTTTGTCAATGTTTGTTCATTCATTTATTCCTCATCTATACCGCTTATCCTGTATACAGGGTCTGGGGCCTGGGTGCCAATCTATCACAGGGTTCTCACACACACACACACACACACACACACACACACACACACTGGGCAATTTGTAAACACCAATTAGTCTAATTAATGGTATACACTGAGTTATAAGGGGTCTCTTTTGCTGTAAGTATGACATATTATGTATATATTATATCATGTTATGTTACAAACCACAAAGTGTAAACCTACAGCTTTACCTCTGTTCCAACGCTGGAGACGCCTTCCCTATAACAAGGACTGTGTTTAACCTGTATTAGATTATTTGTGATGTGTAAAGCTGCACGAGTCTCCCTGAGTGTACTTGTGTTTGTAACTTGATGCTATCTCCTCGGTGTGGTTCTAATGGAGCACCACGCAATTAGCTCAGGAACCCCAAGGAGATTTCAGCTCACTGACAGCAGCGCTGTGGAGGCTCAGCCGCGGGAAATCAGCAAGCGCTGGGAACATCCCCAACCCTGCCCACGGCACCGCGCACAACATGTACATCATGACACGTCACCACACATCGTGGGCACCAGAACATCACAGGCTCAAGATGGATGGATGGATGGATGGATGGATGGATGGATGGATGGATGGATGGATGGATGGATGGATGGATGGATGGATGGATGGATGGATGGATGGCAAAAAAGTAAAAATCTAAAGGTGAAAGAAAGAAAGAAGACAGATATAGATAATAGACAGAGAGACAGACAGATACATAGATAAAGATAAATCAAAGAAAAAAATGCAAAGAAAGAGAGTTTTGTGTTTATTTTGTGTCTGAAAGTGAAAGAGGAGAAAGGAGAAGAGACAAAGGGAGACAAGGGGTCTGTGTGTTGCTGAAGAGTCGTCCCGTAAGTCTGACTTCAGTGACAATCAGTCCCAAAGTACGGGACAATCAGTGTCACAGCTCGTCTCCACACAGATTCCCATCCGAAGCCCTGTGGAACCGTCCCAGGACGAGTCAGACGGGTCCAGAGGGCAGAGGGGGGTCTGGATCGCTGGCAGCTCAGGAGCAACATGTGTAGCTTGACAGGGAGAGACAGGGAGACAGTGAAGAGGACAGAGAGCAGAAGAGAAGGACAGATAGTTGGGTATGGTTACCGTCACGTAATGTAAGGTGAATGTATATTTAGTGCAGAGTGCAAGCAGGGACTCCGACAGGACTAACTATGACGGTATAACTAAAAGGGAGAGCCAGAAGGGAACACAGACAACCCAGCCTGTGTCTCTAGTCAGGGAGAGGAACCACACTGAGGTTGGGGTTGTGTCTCGGACAGAATCTCCTTCTACCACACAGCTGAGACGAGGATATAAGGAGGCGAGGACAGAGGGTGAACACGCCACATACAGAAAGCTGACGTGTTGGAGCGATGTATTTAAAGACATGGAAATCATCCGTTCTCAGGAAGTGGCTATGATCGTTTTTACATAGGAATTCCTTTAAATAAGGCACTGGGTTTATGGGGGGGGGAAAAAACAACCACTGTATGTAGCCTTCAGAATGACTAAACCAAAGTACTGAACGTGTGCATTCATCACCTGACACTTTAGTAGGCCTGCTGGCTCCCCTACTCATGTGGAAGCATTTTCAAGTTTATACAGAATGGATGGAAAAACAAAAAACTTCCTGTGGGAAGCTGGATGATGAACCTCTCACAGGAGTTGATCACACAACCTTATTTTAGCTTCACACCTCCCACTTGAACTACTGGTTCAGCAGGTGAACTACAACATCCGGTTCTCCGCTCCCGTCAGTGAAAACCAGCAATCTCAGGCTCACATAGACTGGACTGATGATCCAGTGGTAAAATCCGTGATATGCTGCAGGTTCCCGCCCCGACGTTACACAAATTTCAAACAAATCCACAAAAGAATGCAAATAGCTGTAGCTGGAAAAAAGGAGCAAGACCATGTCTATTTGAAAGTGTGCTGAAACACATATGACTCATTAGTCATTCCTGAAAAAGTTTAGCATGTCCATTGTTCTACTTTAATCTGTACAGTAGTGCTGTGTATCAGGGTAAAGTGCAGCCATGACGTCATATCAAATGGATGTACATGTGAAAACACTTAAATGCATGCTTAAATACTTGTGGTCAAAAACAAACCAAAAAAAAAAAAAACAGCCATTTGCACTAGAATCCACGCAGTGGTTGTTGTTTTTACCCTAAAGCCTTATTTGAACACATTCCTATGAAAAGACGCCACTTCCTGTCCGGGATGGATGATCACCACATCTTTAAATACATCGCTCGATCGTGTCGGCGTTCTACATGTGGCGTGTTCATCCTCTGTCCTCATCTCCTCGTCTCAGCCATGCGGTAGAAGAAGACGCTGTCTGAGACACCACCCCAACCTCAGTGTGGTTCAGAGACACCGCCAGGGTTGCCCTGTAAAATCTCTGCTGCCTCTGGTCCGTGCTGGTGTCAGGCTCCGTCGGCTAGTTTGAGATTTGTATATAATAATGAGAAAAAGGCATGCGTAAAAAGGAAACAAGCAAATTGACTAACTGAATGAGACAAAGATGGAAAATCAAACCAAGGGACAACCAAGAAGGTGGTCTAAAAAATAAAAATGAAAGGAAGAAAGAGAGAAAGAAAGAAATTAACTAACAGACAACAAGTAATTGAACAACAAAAGATGAAATATTGGCAGAAAAGTGGTGAAAGAGTTGAAGCTAATTGGTAAAAAAAAAAGAAATAAGAAAGTTCCCCTGTTGAGTTGAACCCAGGACATGCAGTGCGAAAGTTGTTCGGCTCAATGAGCTCTAAATTTGTACCGGATTTCGTGCACATGTGTGTATAAGCTATGCAGCAAAATCTCGTATGAGACTCTCCGGCATCCTAATGGCAGCAGATTTTAACCTGTCTGCCAATTTTCATGGTTTTTGAGCGTCAAAAAGCCAAATGTTGGGAAAAAAATTATAATCCTTTAGGAAAACAATACAGCCCTTCAGACATTATGATGACATAGGGCTGATGTCATAATGCTTGGGCCTTAAACACACTATGCCGACATATGTTCGATATCGAACCTCCCCTTTATCTCGAAGACTCTGGAAAAGAGAGCAGCTATGTTCATATCTATACAGAAATAGCATATATAAACTGTATCACTCAGGGTTTAGGCCTCATCACAGCACTTGTGAAAGTGACCTCTTATGATCAGGGTGTTGTCACTATACTTGTGTTACTCGACCTCAGTGCAGTTTTTGACACAATTGATCATAGTATTCTCCTTAACAGAATAGAAAATGTAGTAGGAATTAAGGGAACGGCCCTCTCCTGGCTCAGATCCTATTTCCCTTATCGTTGTCAGTTCGTAGATTTAAAGGGTGACCATTCTGCATCTTCTCAACTGGAGTTTGGTGTTCCACAGGGTTCAGTTTTAGGCCCACTGATTTTTTTTCTCTTTACATGCTTCCTCTGGGCAACATAATTCCTAAGCATAGTATTAGTTTTCATTGTTATGCTGATGACACACCGTTACATGTCTCAGCAAAACTAGATGAGAAAAAACAGCTTACTAAAATTGAGCAGTGTGTGCAGGACATAAGAGACTGGATGTTAATGAACTTTCTTCTGCTTAATTCTGATAAGGCAGAAGTTCTAGTTCTAGTTCTAGACAATCTGGTCGTTTTGATTCATACACATTCACATTTCATACAAACTTCAGTTATTCTTATGATTGTGTAAAGCTGCTTTGCGATAATGACAACCGTTAAAAACTCCATATGAATAAAATTGAATTGAATTGAAATAAATTGAATAGTGCTTGGGCCGTAATTGTCTGTAGGTAATGTGAGTAGAAGAATCTGATCGAGGCTTTGCTCAGGACTGTCTGTAAACTGCTCGCTTCCTCTCGGTCACTAGGTGGCGCAGTTGGTCTCAGCGCGTGTTAAAGTAGACTGTAGGATAAACTCCGCGGTAAACTCCGCACACACACACTTCACTCATTCAGACACACAGGGACAGAGACAGGCGCTTGCGTTCTCCGGCATGGACAGCCCGGTACTGGAGCCGGAGCCCGCGGCCGCCGCTGCGCTCGTGAGGCGCGGGGAGTTCTGGGGGGACGCGCGGGTCCGCTACACGCTGCTGCTGACGGAGACGGAGCTGACGGTGCAGAGGCACGGGTCCGGGAGGCGGAAGTCAGGGTCAGGGTCGGTGTCCGTGCTGGAGCTGCGGGACTGTGTGGGCTGCCGCGCGCTCGCAGGAGCGGAGGACGGAGCGGACGCGAGCGCGAGCCTGACGGTGTATCTGTACCCGGTGAGGAGCCACTGGGCCGGGCTGAGTGCAGCACCGCGCCGCCGCAGACTGGAGCGCCGCTTCCGCGTGACCGCGAGCTCGGACCCGCGCGCGAACCTGGAGGAGGCGCAGAGATGGGCTCGAGCTATCCGCGAGCGCTGCTACCGAGGGACAGGTGCGCTACTCAGCACACTCGCGCGCGCACACACATACATGTACACACACAGAGCCGGGGGAAACATCAATGTCACTTTTTTTTTTTTAAACATAATACTTTATGTATTTATAATCAACAAAGAAATATAAGCTGTAATGACAAAAAGAACAGAGAAAACAAATAAAAAAAACAATAATAAAGAATGATAGATGGGACAAAAACAATAGAAAAAGAAAGAAAGGAAAAGAGTGAAAAAAGTTGGAATTATAGACAGACATTAAAAAAGCAGCAGCAAAAAAAAAAAAAAAATAGAGATTGATGAAGAACAGAAACAAGAAAATAATACGATAGATAGATAAATGGACCAAGGAAAGTAGGATGGACCAAAATAAAAAAATAAAAGAGTAAACAAAAGAATGAAAAAAAGAGAATGACAGCTAAAGTAAAAAGGGACCAAAGTAAATGTAAATAAATAAAACAATGAAAGAATGAATGAAAGAACAGACGGTGGATATAACAGGCATGAAAAGTAGGCATGACCAAAATAGTGAGAAAAAGAAACAAAGAAAATGTATAAGAGGTAATTAGGTAAAGCCAAAATAAAGATGAAAATGAATGAATGAATGAGTGAAACAAACAAACTAGGCAAAAAGGATTAAGAAAGAAGGACAAATCAAGGAAAGGTACATGAGAGCAGAACAAAAAGAGAAACAAACAAGAAAAAAAAGCAAACAGTTAAAAAGAAAGAATGTTTCACTTTGTATCTCACTCTACAACTTTGTGAAAGATTTTCCTCCCACGCTAATTATTTAAGTTTTGCTATGTGTTATTATTTTGTTTTGTTTTTTTTTTCTTTACACCTGTAACACCAGTTCTGTTCACACACACACACACACACACACACACACACACACACACACACACACACACTCGGTCAGTTCACACACCTGCAGTGTCATTTACATGTCAGATCATACAGATGCACATTGTTGGAATAATTCCACACTGTAAGAGCAGATTCATCACCTCAAGGAGGAAACTCAATACCTCTGATTGTTCTTTGTATGTGTTGTTTAAGAAACGGCACTTTGTGTCCTGTAGTGATGGCATCCCGAGGTGTCGCACTACACGCGGCAATCCGATCTGTAAGGAAAATCTCTTAGCTTAGTCACTATGGACGCAAACGCAGACCGTGGTCTACAAATACCTGAGGCAAAAAGTCGAGGTAAGGTAACAGACAGACTTGCAGGACAGCCATGAGTGAAATTGTATCGACTTTGTGAGAAAGTATGTAACAATACACTTTTTTTGAAATATTGTGGATATGGCAAAGTTTGAAAATTTTCTGTAAGCTGGAGCCATGATCGGACTGCCTGGTTCATGTCTGAAACGCCGGCCTCCCAGGAACTCCTTTAAGGGCCCAAACATGTGGAAATGACTTAGTGAGGTCAGGACTGTACAGGGGATATGGCAATGACAATGAAGAACAGCCTCTTTAAAATCTTTGCATCATCCAAATGTTTTCCTGCTACTAAGAGTCTCGTCATCGTACTGTGCTCGATGTCATCTGTAAATGTCACTCGCCAGTTTTACGCCTTCGTTCACCAGAGGTTTCATCACAAGTCTCGGTTTCGACTTGAACGCCCCTCATGGAGTACAATTACTGGAAAGTCATTATTGCTTTTCTCGTTTTTAAGAATCAACCCCACATTCCTTCCATGATTCACGGAAAGTGACGCACCGCTGCCGGGTTTCGGTGATGAGGTCAGTGTGACATGTCGACGTGTGGCTTGTGGCTTTCCTGCTCATCATGAGCTGCGCTAACTTAGCTCACGGTTCATGATTCTGGAGGACGGAAACCATACAAGGGATAAAAACCGTACGTTAGCTACTGTAGCTAGCTCAGAACGAGAATCAAACTGGCGGCTAATGTTAATGGCGGCCATACACCAGTAGTCATTTATACCAATATAACTATAATTCTGATTAGTCAAATATTTTTTTATATAACTTGCATTATGTTATTTAATAAGTTTGTAACGTTGTCGTTTCCATAGCAACGGCTCATCCATAGCGACTTGCGCTTGCACTGTACTGTTGAGGTTTCAGCGCTGTGTAACGTTAGCTTGAACTCCTTAAACAAACAAACAAACAAACAAACAAAAAAATCCTGAACATGCATCCTGTGCCAGATTCAAGCTTCAGCACGGTTTTAGTAGAATCATGTCACAGTTTACCATCATTTCACTCCACGCAGACTTGTAATTGAGGCTTAGCTTGTAAGGCTGAGTGCAGCAGTGGAGGGAAAAAGGGAGCAGTGCTCTTATCTTTGGGTTTAAGTTTCCTGAATGCAATGCCGCAGGGTTC
Organism: Clarias magur; assembly: GCA_013621035.1. NCBI lineage: Eukaryota > Metazoa > Chordata > Actinopteri > Siluriformes > Clariidae > Clarias > Clarias magur. The sequence continues at coordinate 265,761 of QNUK01000672.1, read as the reverse complement.
TGAAGGATAAAAATACAGTGCAGTTTAGTGGGGATGGAAATATCCCGGCATGTTTACATCCGTCCCTCTGTCCGTGGGCAGGCTGATACAGATCCAGCCTGTACACCAAACTGGGGCACAGTGTTGTCGTCATAGGCAGGCCACTGGTTCATGGGATAGCAGAAGGACACAACTGTTTCCGACTGTTTTAATACTGTTTTAATAATACGTGTCTAATACAAATGATCATCATCATCATCATCATCATCATCTTTCAATCATTAAAATCAGAGTTGGGTAGTAACGAGTTACATTTACTCCATTACATTTACTTGAGTAACTTTTCGGAAAGAATGCACTTCTATGAGTAGTTTTACTGCAGCATACTTTTACTTTTACTTGAGTAGATTTGTGAAGAAGAAACGCGACTCTTACTCCGCTACATTCGGCTCCACCCGACTCGTTACTTTTCTAACCATTTATCCGCAGAACTGTTTCTCCAATCAGACGCAATGGCAACAATCACGTGACTCCATTTGACCAATCAGGCGGCATAGTGGGGGGGAAAAATCTTCAGTCGGTGTTCTATGAATTCATCGTACCTGTGAATCCGTCCTGCATACGCTCACCGCGCATGCGGAAAAAAAAGTTCCAGGTCTTTCTCGAATTTTCCGGAACGCTCATAAATCCATGCTGCTCCTAGCGGGATCTTGCGGTCAGTATAGAATGCTTATTTTATGTTTGTGTGATTGATTATATGTTAACTTCAATGGTACATATAATCTTCCTGTAACAGTCTACGAATATATAAATATATTTCAGTACAGAATTACTCGCCAACATATGTATTGTACATTTTTGTCTGGCATCATACTGTATACAAAGCATGTTTCACTATTAATACTGCGGTGTCTGCTCTATCTGCCAAAACAGACACACACAATTAATTATTATCATTTCTAAAAAAATATATAATAAAAAAATTAATCGCCTTGAAACAGTTACTCAGTACTGGAGTACCTTTTCACCGAATGCTTTTTTACTTCTACTTGAGTAATATTATTTTGAAGTACAGCTACTCTTACTTGAGTAAATTTTTTGCCTCCCCCGTTTTAAAATACCGCTTTATACGAAGAATCAGGAAGCAGTGTTAAAGACTAAGCAGAAGATGGGAGCAAAAAATATCTAATAATTCATGATGTAATATAAATTCAAAGAAATTGATTATACCGAATTGTTTTTAAATATTTAACTATATATTTGTAGTGCAAGTGTCTATCCAATGACGGGGACTTTTTTTTTTAAGTCGCTCTGGATAAGAACATCTGACTTTCGTTAATAACATTTAAATGTTTATTTTGATTTAAAGATCATTAATAATTATATAATTATATATATATATTTATTTCCTTTAACTCAAAATAACATTTAAATGTTTATTTGTATATAATTTTTTTTTTTCGATTTAAAAGAAAATAAATATATAATTAAAATGTATGTACATAATTTGAGCTCAGGTCTCATAATGATATGATGAGCAACAATATCTACTGTAACATGAACGTGTAATAATGCCATCTATAGTACAGTATGTGCTTTGTGGACATTACGCAATGATAAACGTTGAATAGAACGTGCATAAATCAATATGCACTTTGATCAATAGAAATGTAATTTGTTGATGAATAGAAATTTATTAATGAATAGAAATTTGTCATTGGCAAAAGCGAGAGGAATAAACGACTGTGACGTGCTGTTATAGGAAAATAACGCATTGCTCCGAGCACCGGGATGTCTGAGCCGCCGAGCGCACACTGGTGTAACAATCAACAAGTGAACCGTGTGCCCCAACTACACGTACCGCTTGTTTATGGATCGCTCGAGATTCTACTCAAAACCGCATGTCACAAAGCGTTTTATTCCTTTTATATGTCAACAGTTTGTCAAACTATTTGACTTTTTCGTTAAATTTAAGAACAACAGTTTGTACCTTTTATAAAGATGTGAGTACGCTTAATTTAGATGCCAGGTTTATTACTGCATCACGTCTGAGTCCTGAGATGGACAGGGGGAGTCTGTTTGTTTGTGAGGAGCGCCTTGGTAAAGTCCATGAGAAATCCAATTTTAGAATATTTTCATTTGGAGCCAGTGATGTAGTAAGAAAGAGAGAGAGAGAGAGAGAAGCCTCAGGCTCATGTTGGCACCAGGACTTTCTCTGCTTCCTCCAAAAATAACTCTGCCAGTGGAGTGGTTCTGCATGTTTTCTTAATCACAAATGAAGTAACCAGCTTGGATGGTCTCCATTAAGCTGCTTTAAAAAGGATGTTTAGGATTAAAATCTTTCCGATTCTTTTGAAGGATCAGGAAGAAAATAAATTTATCAACCATTTTTGCAGAGTTTCGGCCGTAGCGCAGAACTCCCCTGTACGACTCGCATACCTGACTCCATGTGATGGCGCAAATTGTACACACATCATGTTTAATGACTTGAAACGTCCACAGAACAGGTCACTCACCTTATAGTAGCTGTTAACCAAAATACTGTAATACTGTGTGTCTGTGTGTGTGTGTGTGTGTGTGTGTGTGTGTGTGTGTGTGTGTGTGTGTGTGTGTGTGTGTGTGTGTGTGTGTGTGTGTGCGCGCACATTCCTGTATATATGAGAATGCCAATCCCCTAGAATAAGGCATATTAATTTAATGATTCACTAACACTAACTGATAAATGTGGTTTGTGGAGTTTAGGAATTCTGTGTGTGTGTACATTCCTGTGTATATTAGTTCACCTGAAATGAATGTGTTCTTAGTAATTTGTTTGAAACCCTGTGTGGTGCGTTTGTTTCAAATCACTGTACACATTGCATTGTGGGATATGGAATGTGTGTGTGTGTGTGTGTGTGTGTGTGTGTGTGTGTGTGTGTGTGTGTGTGTGTGTGTGTGTGTGTGTGTGTGTGTGGACCACAGGCCAATGTGGCTAAAACTCTGGATATAACAGGCACTTTTGTTTTGTGGTGACCTGGTTGCCATGGGAACCTGAATCGACTCCTGCAGTGTCTGATTGGCCGGCTGCCATTGATGACCAGCCAATTGTAGCGCAGCATGCGGAATTAGTCGGAAACACATGTGGGTGTCTTCCTGCATGTCTGCTTTGGTTTAAAGGTGTACTGGTGTGGAAGTGTGCAAAGCTTCTGGTATGCAAATAGCCATACAGGTACGATGCTAATCTGGTGTGCAGGTATGCTAGTTTAAACATAGGGTTGTGGTGTCTGATTGTAATGTCCTGTGCATGTACATACAGTATGTGTGTGTGTGTGTGTGTGTGTGTGTGTGTGTGTGTGTGTGTTTATTTATTTCTTTTAATTAAAGCTGATCGAACACTGAGAAAAAACATTAAAGCAGGTCATACACACACACAGGTGATTTGTGTGTAAATTCAGCATTGTCCCCAAAAAAAAAAAAAAAATATATATATATATATATATATATATATATATATATATATATGATTCCACTATAAAATACAATGATTTAATTTGGTTATAAGTAATATAGGAGTAAATAATAAGAAGTAATAATAATGATAAGAAGAAGCAGAAGAAGAAGAAGAATACTACTACTACTACTAACAGTATGTCTGATCCAGTGTTGTAATTAAAGTTGCGATACTTGTGAATGCACTGCCCGGCCAAAAAATAATATTTGAAGCACTATTAGTTTTGATTACGGCGCACCTTTGACGTGACATCAATTCGCGATAAGCTTATGCACCATCACAACGTTTATTTCCGTCCAGAGTCGCAGTACTGTACTTTCTCTAAGATCTTGAACTGATGGTGTGAGAGACGGGCCGCTGCACATCGGGCCTCCTCCAGATCCTCCTCAAAGATTCTGAATGGATTTAAGGCCTGGACTCTGTGGTGGCCGGTCCAGATGTGAAAATGATTTCTCATGCTTCCTGAGCTGCTCTTTCACAAAAAGAGTCCTGGAATATGGCCGTTCCATCAAGGAAGAAAAAAAATGGTGGAATCGATGGAAAAACCTGGTCAAGACATGACCGCACATGGTCACGATGTCCTAGTAAACATGCACACCGCACGGTTGTTGACTATACGAGTGACGCACGGGCACTGAGACCAAGCATGGGAGGCGATTACCCACAATCCTGCAGCGCGCGAGAGAGAAGAACCATTGGCTCTCGGCAGACAAAGCGCATATACATCCTACTCGTATATCAAGACCTCGCTCGTTTATTAGGGTAAATATTTTTTTTTATTTGCTCGTCTTGCAAAACACTCGCAGACCGAGCTTTCTTTAAGCTCCCCAGCACACTGATGCCCTTTTTTTTTACGATTATCCTCACTGATTAGTGTGTTTCTTAAGGCTACACAGCTGTTTAGTCCCAGTCCCTTGAGTTCTCTTCACATTGTGCATGTGGAGATGCTCTTATATTCACTATTAAACATAGCCACAAGGTCTACTGTTTATTTATTTATTTATTTATTTATTTATTTATTTTTACAATTTGATTTTACCAAACGTTTAAGTTAAGAAAACAATACATCAACAAAACAACAAAACAGTTTTTATACATTTTATTTAGAACTAGGACAAAACAATAATACTAATCAGTATTTAATGAAATTCAATGGTTGAATAAATAATGTCATGAATCATGTATGTAGTTGCATGGCATGTAACCACCACGCCCGCTAATGTTGTATGCTAGCAGACCATTTCTTAATCAGGGGTTAAGGGCAATTGTGATGACACCCGTGGCTTTTTCTGAGAAACGTACTTGCTACAGTATATAATTTATTGCGACATTCAAGCCAAGATTTGCGGTAAAAACTAAGGAAACACCGGTGAGCGTCTCAATGCTATAATTTCTGCAGTTGAGTAATCAGTGTGTAAGAATGAAGCACACACTTTACAGGAAGTGAGGAAAAAGCGTCAACTGTCTGTGGGTTTGCTGCTTTCTCTCTCTGTGTGTGTGTGTGTGTGTGTGTGTGTGTGGAGTGTTTGTGGAAAACACAGAGGAGAGAAACAGTTACACACACCGCAGTGTCTAGTGTCATCAGTAGGTGTAGTTTTCCAGAGCAGAGTGTATCGCTGAACACAGTGCATTGTGGGAGTGTGAACACTGACTGACCCGGCGAGAATGATGTTCTAGAGAAATGCACTGGATTAAAGGTTCAGGTTTTATTTTCCTGTCGAGCAAAGACAGTCTGATTTCACAACCAGAATGAAGGTGTGCGAAAGCAGAAATGGGCCAAAATGTCTAAAGAAATTTTTCCGGACAAGATATCCAACAACAACAAAAAAAAAACCCGGGGACGATTTTAAACCCAGTTTTAACCTAAAATGAAAGAGTTTTAGAGTTTATTTTTTACAAGATGGGGAAATATTATAAATTTTTTTTTTTTTTAATATTACAAAGTATTGATATTTTGTATATGCATATTATCAAACAGCCCAAGTGTATAATATACACACGTGGACAAAATTGTTGGTACCCTTCGGTCAATGAAAGAAAAACTCACAATGGTCACAGAAATAACTTTAATCTGACAAAAGTAATAATAAATAAGAATTCTATGAATGTTAACCAATGAAAGTCAGACATTGCATATTCCAGTCTGGCTTTTTTATGATTTGTTTTCAACAATGGTGTCCTCCTTGGTCGTCTCCCATGTAGTCCACTTTGGCTGAAACAATGACGGATGGTGCGATCTGACACTGATGTTCCTTGAGCATGAAGTTGACCTTGGATCTCTTTAGAAGTCTTTCTGGGCTCTTTTGTTACCATTGGGATTATCCGTCTCTTTGATTTGTCATGAATTTTCCTCGTGCGGCCACGTCCAGGGAGGTTGGCTACAGTCCCATGGATCTTAAACTTCTGAATAATATGTGCAACTGTAGTCACAGGAACATCTAGCTGCTTGGAAATGGTCTTATAGCCTTTACCTTTAACATGCTTGTCTATAATTGTCTTTCGAATCTCCTGAGACAACTCTTTCCTTCGCTTCCTCTGGTCCATGTTGAGTGTGGTACATACCATGTCACCAAACAACACAGTGACGACCTGGAGCCCTATATATAGGCCCACTGACTGATTACAAGATTGTAGACACCTGTGATGCTGATTAGTGGACACACCTTGAATGAACATGTCCCTTTGCTCACATTATTTTCAGTATTTTCTAGGGGTGCCATCATTTTTGTCCAGGCCTGTTCCATGAGTTTATGTTTTTAAATAATTCCGTTGAAGCATGGTTGAAAAGCAATGTCTGACTTTCATTGGTTAACATTCATAGAATTCTTATTTATTATTACTTTTGTCAGATTAAAGTTATTTCTGTGACCATTGTGAGTTTTTCTTTCATTGACCGAAGGGTACCAACAATTTTGTATAATATATAAAGTATAATATTTATTAGATTAATTATATAGAAATATAAATGTACATGAGATGATACTATTTCACGTCATATGGTACATCGTTACCCCGTCATATAAGAAAGGAAGACACTTTTTTTTTTTTTTTATTACACAAGGGGTTTATTCTACAGGGACGATAATGCTGAAGTGTGGAGTCGTTATCAGACGTTAGTCATTAAAAGGGACAAAGAAAAAAATTTGCATAATTATTTGCTGGATTTACTCGTAATCCAAGGGAGTCGTCTCTGAAACATAAGCGAGGTGTGAGCCTGATAATCACTATAATTCGCGAATTGAATTAAGGTAGTACAGTGAAGAATAACAGACTCTGTGTCATGCGGTTACTGGAAGATAATCGGCGTAACAGGACAGTGTGTGGAAGAGTTCTACAACAGCACCTCCTAAAGTGTTTTATTGCTCTTACACCACAGCAAATTGCATTCAAGTGTCTATGAATGAGCTGCAACTGCAGAAACTACGACGTATCGAAATAAATCATTTGAAAAAATTACCGTTTTTGTTCATTTTGTATAGAATCCAGAATTCAAGTGTTCACAGTTTCGAGCTGTTAGAGCTTCTCGAAATGGTTTTAAAACCAGAGCAGCATGCTTTTCTGTAAAACCTACCGTCATGAGCGTTAAATGTCAATGTCGCGTAAATGCTACGTTTCCGTCCACACTTCTTCTCCACAGTGTGTCCGGTTCCGCCAAATCAAACGTTTTTTCTTCACCGACTTCCCTACACATCATTACTGAACAATCGTTTCCCACATCTGTTAGAAATCTCACACCGGGAGGCTGAGTTTTAACGAGGAGGCGTTCGCCGTCCACCAAAGACCCCATTCATGGTTTTTGAGGTCTCCGCTTCCCTCCGAACCTGGTGATTAGAGCGTACTTAACAAGAACTACTGTTTCCATGGAGTGCGAGGTTATCCGGTTCCTTTCAGCGCTGTGGCTAGGAGACGTCCTGGTCCTGTCTGCTGTGCGGAGCCGGTTCTCACGCACATGCGATGGATTAGATGCTCCTGAATGCTGAAGTGAACATGAGAAAAGTATTCTATAAATGTGGATGAACTTCACTTAGGCCTTCATATTGTTCTCAGGAATTTCCAGGGGTGGCAATAATTTTGAGTCATGTTTTTTTAATGGGCACTTCAAGGGAAACCAGTATAATAATCAGTTTGCCTCTTGACGCCTAAAAAGGATGGACTTTTACTGTGTGTTAATTATCGTGACATATTATCTAGGCGGGTGTGAGTGCACACCTCATTCTTCCGTGCTTCCGTGCTTTAAAAAAAAAAAAAGATGATGACACTATCAAGAAGATATTCCAAACATCCATGCATGTCTGTGCCAGCACATTCTTTTCACGAGGTTCTTCCAAGCGTTTCAGTATCGGTTTGCGGGTTTCAGCACGCCTGTGGCACTCCAGGAATGACACTGTACCTGTCTTGCCGTTTCATTGTCTCACTCTGTCTGTCTGTCTGTCTGTCTGTCTGTCTAACAGATGGTGTGTGTGCGGAGGTGACGAGGCCGTCTAGGCTCCTGGTCCTGATTAATCCTCAGAGCGGTAAGGGCCAGGCCCTGGCTCTGTTCACCACGCACGTGCAGCACATGCTACAGGAAGCTGACATCACGTACACACTGCAGATTACAGGTGAGAACGTGAACTGGGAGGGTGTAAATATTTTAAGACACAATCTTATTTCTGTTGTTTTGTTTTTTTCATGTTAGTTCATCCTAGTTCCCTATATAGAAAAAAAAATATATATATATATATATATATATATTTTTTTTTTTTTTTTTTTTTTTGAATGACTTGATAGAAAGCACACCACAACATCTGTAAATGAATACAACTGCATTAATACGAAGAAGCGAAAGTAATGGCACCATATAAAAGTGGAAGGAGTTAGTAGTTCTGGTTGCTGCAGTGGCTGAGCTGCATTATTGGAAAATACCATGCGCATCGTTCATTTTGGTGTTTTCTGAGCGTGGCTCTGTGTAAACGTGTCGTAGTGGTTTTTAAACCACTCGAACATGAGTAAGAGGGAGATCAGCACCAAAAAAACAGGCTCATTATAATTGTGTTTCAGGTTACTGTAGTGCATTTTCTAGCCTACTAGAAAACACAAACACAAAGCCTGAGAAGCCCATATACGCTACCATATACAGTGTGTTTTTAAGTCCGTATAAGTTTTCCAAAGAAAAACACAGTTTCATGCAATTCACAAACAATTTTATCCATTTCATGAACAATTAAAGTTTTTAATTCTGACTCTAATGGAGCATCTCTGGATCTGAGTCCTGTTGAGATGTTGTCGTGGGAGCAGCCTGACCGTGTGGTACAGAGGAAGACTCCAATCATCAAGCCAATCCATCTTGTGGGAGATGCTCCAGAAAGCACAGGGTCAAATCCCATCAGATTATCTTGGAAAAAATTTTTTTTTGTTTTTTAATGTCAGTTTAGTGCCTTGTTCTTTTGCTATATTTCCTATGCAGACTAAGTGACCACCACAGATGATCCCAAACTTTTGTGTGCGGTAAAGATCTAAGATCAGAAAATGCTTTCGGTCTGTTGTTTTCAGAGCACAGGGAGAAGTGGTCTTTATTTGTCACAGAGGTGTGAATGCAGGGTTGAAATTAATCAGGCGAGGTTAATGGCAGAAAGCTGGACGTTCTATACTCATGTACACAAGTACAGCGATGAGATTGACTTTGGTCAGCTATCGCTGTTCAGTGCTGTCTGTTTTTGAGACAGAGCCACACGGACAGTTCGAGACCGGACTCGCTCTCTTACACAACACCGAGCAGTGACGCAGGAACACTGACCTGAGCTCTGCTATACACGGGCAGCGTAGTAAAGCACGCCTTTGTCTAATCCAGGCCCAGTGTGTGTTTGTGTGTGTGTGATGAGAGGTTAAGCCTAAGCCATTCTGTACTGAGTTCAAACTTAGGATAGCAAATGACCCCTTTATTTCTTTTATTTCTTTCTCTCACACACACACACACACACACACACAAACGCACAGTCGAGATGAGAAGGCAGGCAAAATGAAGATTTAACGTTAATGGCAGACACAAAGGGATTAAAGAGGAACGTGAGGCAAATCTAGAACGTCTGGTTCTCTGGGTGTGAATCTGGGAAACACGTGAAGGTGCTGTGTAGAACATATATAGTGCTGAATTATATTCCTAGATGACTAAGAACTCATATCATACAAAGAACCCTGTTTGTTTCATATACTGTATAAATGAAATGCATGTACATGGATATTAACAATTTAGTATTTAGCCATTTTAGTGTAAGGATTAATCAGTTATTTGGCAACAAACAAACAAAAAAAAAAAAGAGAGAGATTGGCTTAGTGGATGAAAAACAAATTAAATGAAAGCTATATTGCGGAAAGAGAGAGAGAGAGAGATTTGTCTATTTAAGAATAAGAGAAAACCGAAAAGATGCATGTATAATAAACATAATGACAGAAGAGAAGGAAGAAAATAAGGTGCGGAGAGAAAGAATGAATGATAAGGAAGGAACAAGAGAGAGAGAGAAAAGGTAGGAGAGAAAGAACAGATGAGGAAGAGCGTATAATGATTTATTATAATAATTGTTACATTTGTAGCGTATCTTTATTCTTTAATTGATTGTTATTATTATTATTATTATTATTATTATTATTATTCTCTGTTCATTTGAGCTCAGCATTGTTTTGGAAACTTTAGAACAGTCACACCAGTTAAACGTGATAAATGAGGGCAAGAGAGAAGAAAGAATGAGTGGGAGGAATAATGTGAGGGAAAATATACAGAGTAGAAGAGAATATAAATCTGCGAGAGTATGACGGAGGAAGAGCGAGGGAGAGTAGAGGAACAAGGAGGAGTGTGAGTGACAGAAATGCAAAAGAATAAAGCAACACATGTGTAGAGTATTAAAGCTCTGGCTCTGAGTCAGCTCTGTGTAAACACGTGCTTTCTGGTCACCACACCTTCACTTACAACACACGCTAACAGGCTCCTGCATACACACAGTTATCTACACGACACGTTACACCTCATGCGAAGCACGCAAAGTTCCTTAGCAAAGCTATACAAGTTCATCTCTACGTTCAGACCCAAGTAACTTTATACAGACGGTATGTCATTTTGGCCGCCAGCTTACAAGTTATACTGCAAATGTCTGCTATAGGATTTTCACAGAGCACAAGCTACACATATTTTGTTTGTGAAGCTACAAGTTACGTGGCACATTTACAAGTTATTTTATGAGTATATTTTGGTTTGTAAAGTTACTGCATATACTTTTTAACTTATACTTTTGAATACATTTTGTTAGCAAAGATACCACATGGTTTATATATAGTTTTTTTTTTTTTTAAATAAGGTTACAGATATTAGCAAAATCACAGGTGTTTTGTTTGTTTTCAAATCCACAAAGTTCCTTTGTTCCACTGGTAATGTTAATTGTTAACAAATTTAGCATGATGGTATCTAAAAATTAGCCATTATCGGGTCATTAGCAAAACTAAGATGATAAGTTATGCCACAAATATCTTTTGTGACATGTAGATTCTTAGCAAATTTATGTTACCTTCTATGTTTTTCAGCAAAGTTACAATGCGAATGTTTTGTTTGTTAGCTAGGCTACGTACAAGTGCCTCTAAAGGTGTTGTTTTATGAATATAGTATTAGTCCACAAGTTAGACCGCAAATACTTTATCACTACAAATATTAACACAAATCCTTTTTTCTTGTTCTTTTTTTGAAAGTTACACTACAAGTGCCTAAATTCTTGGAAACTTTTCAAGTTATTATTTAATATATAATTTGCTAGTAATGCTATTACTATGCTATTTTTGATCGATTTTGTTAGAAAAGCTACAATGTGTTTTATAAATATATACTTTGTTAACAAATATACAATCGTCTATGTCTAAGTTTGTAGGTTTTAGCAAGGCTACAAATTATACCACATGTTTTGTTTGCTAGCAAGTTACACTGTTAATGTGTTGTGCAGACTTATATTATAATTATATAGATGGTTGCTATTGCTACAAGCATGAAGCCACTTTAAAGCAATACTTTACACTACAGATATTTAGGAGGTTAGCGATGCTAAGTTACAATATTCATACAGTACATCTGAATAGTAGCTTAAGGACACATCTACTGTAGTATCATAAACCGTAATAGAAAAATAAAAAGAATGACCAAAATACACAAAGCATTTTTAAAAAATTGTGTAACTTTTTTGCCTGCTTTTTGTCTAAAAAGTAATTTTGCTATCAGTAGTGACGCACAGTCTTATGATTGTGCCCTAACTCTTGATAGTGATGCCAGCATTAACAGTTTGATTTCTTTAGGCTCATTCATCCGAATCTGAAAAGCTGAGTCATGGCTCGCTAGCAAACACAAACTCTGAGCTACAGTAACACTGTGACATTTTTGGTGGGCGGTGAGAATGCTATTTTTTTTCACCTGCCTCCAGTTTCCCTTTGAGAACTGCAGGCCACAAATCAGCTAACATCCTCCATGAGCCATTCACACGACTAGCATACAGCTACCTTGCTAGTTAACTAAAGCAAGTGGATTACCAATAATCCACATAAATATTATATAGCTAGTGGGCTAGCCCTACATTTTTACACCCCAAAAAACTATTCAGCTAATAGAGGAGACTATCATCATCCATATACAGTAGTTAGCATATAGCTACAGTAGCTAGTTGCACTTACTGTAAGATACCACAGCGATATTAGCTGACTAAGCAGCTAGCTGTAAATGTTTATCCACAAACAAAGCTCATCAGCCAATGATACTTAAAATAAATGCCAGTTAAGTTGAAATAAAAGGACGGTTATTTTAGATCACAAAATATTTTTTTTTAATTATTATTATTGGTTGTAATACACTGGGATAGCTTGCTAGCTGAATACACTTTTAAGTGTGGAAGCAGAGCGGTTAGTCTTTCTAGCAGTGAGTCTTTTACTGCTGTGTTTAGTGTTAAAATATTTATAATTTGCAGTTTTGCAGCCAGCAAATTAGACAGTCGGGAATATTGGCTGTCCTTGTACACATCAGTGCTGCTTTTTAAAGAAAGAATGAAAGAACACAAGCATCACCATAGAAGAACACACACATTTGGGAATTTTCATTTCTAAAATACAATTGTTAACATGGCACAGAGCATGGCGTAGCTTAGCACGGACCTGATACAAGCCCCGAAGATGTCTAGATCTGCTCTTTACTAGTTCTTATGTCCAACACCAGTCAGTGTTTAGCTGTAAAGCGCTGCTTGCTTGCTTGTATTTGCTTAACAGAGATAGCTGTTAAGGCGTTTTCATGAATTGTTCGAGCAAAATCACAAAACCTGGAAAATACGGCCCGTAAAGTTCTTTAAGCAAATGAACCAACCTTTGTTTTTATCAGGATGGCGGTTGTAAAAATGACGCACTCCTTAACCTGAATTTCGTTTACTGGATGGAATTTGTGGGCTGAAGAAGACCGTGAGATGAGATGTACAGTACTGTATAGCGATGTCTCGCTATTGTCAGCCCTTTTATATAAAGACTTATCTTTTGCGCCTGGCTTCCACACTTTGTGACACTCTGAAGCTGAAATTTGACAGATGCAAGATCTCATCAGCTTAGTTTTTTGCTTGCTGGTTTTCCAGCTCTTTGAGAAAAAAATCATTAAAACCGACATGTAAATTAGATTCTTCAAATGCCCCAGGTCTTTAGGAAGCCAGGGTCAGAGTCCAAAGTCTGCCATTATCTATAACATTATATAACATTATACAATATGACCCATCTGGTGAGTTCAGAGCTTTGCTCATGTGACTCATGGGACTTGATCTCCAAACGTTCAGATTCATAAGTAGCTAATGTAAGAATCTAGCACTTCAGCTTTACCTTGGAGGACAAAATCCCAAATAAGGAAGTGTAGGAAATGTTGTGTAGTTAAAAAAAAATAAAAATAAAAAAACCTTTGCATTTTGGCAATGAAAGTAATCAGACCTGAACAATTCTTCTTCGACTCTAAGTGCAGGAAGTGAAACCAGGTGATGCGATACGACGGTGCACACAATGGATGCATACAGGGCACTTTTTAAGCGTACTTCTCCACTGAATGACCCACTTTCAGCAGCCCGCATTCGTGGTCCTGCAACCCAGGCGCGTTCTCATCTTCCTCCAGCTTGAGTTTCCCCACTGACTCATGTTTACGCTCTGTGTAAGGAAACGTGATGTGACTGGACTGATAAAGGCCGTATCAATTCGCCGCTTGACTTCACATGGACATGACAACGGAAAGGGAGGAGAATCTGATGCCTCCCTCAGGGGCCCCGGCGTTATATTGCAGCTAGTGGAAGAAAACGCCATCTCCCTCATCAGCGGACCCCGGGCTCTTAGACATAACAAGCTGAAAAGAGATCAAGGCTTGGAACGTGATGTTTTGCGACAAACGAGGGGCATTTATCAGATAAGAGAAAGCGCTACAGAAAGTTGGCCCAGATAGGAGATACAGTATGATAGTGACATGTGGACATGCTGCTAACAGATTATGTAATGCGTTGCAGGAAGACAATATGAGGTCAAATTCTATTTCTATAATCGGGAGTTGTTTTGCCGTTTTAAACAAACTTAACTACATTTGAAAGGCCACAGGGAGAGAAATTCTTCTAAAAAAAAAAAACAAAAAAAATGTTCTTAGGGTGGCTAGACGTATCACTAAGTGTAAATCATAATCACTACATCTTTTCCCACACCAACATTTAATGCTAGCTTTGTTAACATCGTCTTCACAAATCTTTCCGCACTTCCCTCTTTAAAAAAGGCTTTTCTGTTCATTATGGGTTTACTTATGGAGTAGTTAGATTGACATGACAACTAATAACCTTCATGCCACTTTTCCGAATTTTAATTGTTTGGACTATTATATATATATATATATATATATATATATATATATATATATATATATCTATATATATTTTTTTTTTCAGAGCGCCAGAACCACGCGCGCGAGCTGGTTCGAGAAGCGGACCTGTCTCAGTGGGACGCCGTGGTCATCATGTCCGGAGACGGGCTGCTGTTTGAGGTGAGATCGCCGTCGGCGCATTCCTCAGTCTGTAGCGAATCTAGACACTCGTCAAGTAAATCTCAGCAAACAGACGCCAGAGCCTGGTGTAGGAATGTGCAGAAACTGACAGGTTTAGATTGGTGGAGAAGTTTGAGGACTGCTTAAGGACAAAAAAGGGAAAACAGCAGGACTGTGAAAAGCACAATGTTGAATGCTAACATTCTTGTCTTGTTTGCTAAATCGTACTGTTTCGATTTGACTTGGATTGATCTCACTGTTGGGTTAATCTTATAGTATTTAAAAAAAAAAAAAAAGGCCTCCGAGTGGCGCAGTGGTCAAAGCGCTCGTCCTATCATCCGGAGATCGCTAGTTCGAATCCCGGGTGGTGCTGTAACCTCTCGCAGCCGGAGGTCTAGAGAGAGCTGATTGGCCGAGCTCTCTCAGAGGGGAGGGATGAGAGGTACTTAGTGCTCCGACATTAATCACGGCTCTACAGCCAGTCAGGGGTGTCTGTGAGCTCGCGCAGCGGAGGGAGCGGATAGCGCTGTCCTCCGAGTGTGTTACGCCGCGAGCGAGCAGTTCGAAAAGATGCGGTCGGCTGGCGTCACATGGTTCGGAGGAAACACGTGATCGTCTTCGGCCCTCCCGGCTGAGTGGTAGTAGTAGCCTTAATGTGGAGCCCCCTAGTGACGGGGAGGAATTGGACACGACTAAATTAGGGAGAAAATCGGGGAAAAATCCCCCCCCCCCCCAAAAAAAACATGGATGTTTCAATTTTATTCTGCTTGTAATACACTGTCTGGCCAAAAAAAAAATCATCCCTGGATTTAACTAAGCTAATAGCTAAGAGCCTTCCATTAGATAATTACTGCCGTGATTGATACGGTTCAGCTGCAGCAGGTTATTTAACCCCAACTCGCTTCTCATTTCTAGAACAATCGTGTCAGAAAACATATCCTGTGTTCGTGGCAAAGATGAAAATGTGAAAGGGTCAAATTACTGGCCATATATATCGTGAATCAAGCAAAGAAAAGAACTGGGAAGAGTCCTGGAACTACTAAAATTGGGTAAAGAACTGTAAAATGCATTATTATGAATAAAAAAAAAAAAATCTTCGAGGAAGATTTGAGCGTGTTAGGAGATCACGTCAAGAACTCACGGCTGGCTTTAATAGTGAAAGCAAGAGCGTTTCCACACGGACAGGGCAAGGAGAACTCGGGGGGATTGGAACTAAACAGCTGTATAGCCTTAAGAAAACGGTGAGGCTAATCATCATGATTAGCCTCTAGCGAGCATCACTTACTAGGGATCATAAAGCATACGGTCTGAAAATAATGTGTTCTAATGAGTCCAGTTCTCCCCTGCCCGTCATGCCCGTCATGCCTGGCGCCTACAATACAAGTCTGTGGGATCAGTGTTATGATCTCGTGTCGCTCCTGTTGGTCAGGTCTCGATCCAGCATCGTTTATGTGGCCAAAAAATTAAGTCAGCGGATGACCTGAATGTACTGAGTGTCCAGGTTTCTTGATCAATGGATTTTTCATTCTTCCCTGATGGCACGGGCGTATTACAAGATGACGATGTCGGGATTTATCGTGAAAGAGTGGTTCAGGCAGCATGAGCCACATTTTCACACACTGGTCAGACCATTGAGTCCATTGAGAGTCTTTGGGGTGGGCTGGCGAAGGCTGTACGCAGTCGATTTTAGAGAGAAACCAATGCAACTTTGTCAATGGATGGAAGTAAATGTAAAAGTGACATTGTCTAAGCGTATAGAAACAATGCCACAGCTGTAATCAAAGAAATTTTAGACCATGCAACATTTTTTTTTTTTTTTTTCCCCCAGGCAGTATGCTTTATTTCCAGTGATGGTATTTTATGAAAAGTTTGTGGTAGTTGTGATACAAATTCATGAGACATGCTCGGTACAAGTGGGTAGAGTCGACAAAACACTGCTTTTGGGTCAAATGAGAGATGAGTTCTTTTTACCAGTATGCAGTTGATGTTACGTGTAATTTCAGTTTAACTGTAGTTCTCTTTTCTTTGAAATAGATGTCTAGTGACGTTCACATGCTTTCCATGTGTTTATATGTTCATATCTTTTTCTTCCCACAATGAAACCTTGATGAACATGTATATATATATACTGTATATATCGGGTTTTTTTTATTTTTTTTTTTATGTGATTGCGAACAAAATATGATTAAAAAATGTGATCTGAAATAGGGAACCTGTTTATAATCCAGACAAAATAAGAAAAACCGGCTTTGTTACAATTTGCTTTTCCGACGAGGCAACGTTTAAAGTAAATGAATTTGTAAATCATTGTGTAACGTCATGTCGGTAACATGCAATGTCAACAACACTCCACTCTAATCCGACTTTCCCTTTATCAGAAATACTCCAAAGTTTGTATGGCAGTTTATGGGAAATCCTTTTGGAATGTATGTTTTGGTTTGGTTTAATCCTAACCTTAATCCTGTATGTCTTCTATGCATGCGCAGGTCGTGAACGGGCTCATGGAGAGAGAAGACTGGGAGAAGGCCATTCAGACTCCCCTCGGGGTGCTGCCTGGGGGCTCGGGGAATGCCCTAGCTGCCTCGATACACCACTACTCCGGGTAAGAATCGCACTCGATTTCAGAGCTGTGGGAGGAAGTGCTGGCTGAGGGGGAGAAATATTACGCCCTTGGGACTCCCTGATCGATCAGATCCACAGATTGTGGTATTGTGATGATGGGCGTAATGATGGTGGAATGGTATTTGATGTTCCAGTGATATGTTGGCGTAACGTTGGCATGATGGTATTTACTGTGCGTTTGCTTTAAATGCATGTAAAGCCTTTCAAAGTCTTAAAAAATCCATAAAGGAATACATTATAAATCAACCCATGACTGTGAAACATATTTATACAGCACGGCTCGTCTCTACGGCTTTGCTCAAAAAATGCAACAAAAAATGAAGGAACGAACAGGAACAATCAAAATGGTCAGATCCATTACAACGTTAAGTAATAAAGCTGCCGTTTAATGTGAGTGTAAATAAATTAGCTGACGATATCGCGTTACACGATACAAAACAATTCAAATTTAACGCAATTTACAATTGTGCGTGATCAGCGGGGAACGTCTCAGTCCATAATGGACCTAATCTATGAAATGAAGATTGGAAAGGAATGCTTTGAAAAAAAGGAGTCAGAACCTGTTCTTCCACTGGGTGGCGCAATAGAGCAATAAGCTTGCAGTAACAAACTCCATCCATCATTCCATCCATCTTCAACCGCTTATCCAAAACCGGGTTGCAGGGGAAGCAGTTCCCCAAATGCTCCTTTGATCAAAGGCAAAAATGTCTCTATCCAGAAAACTGATTTAGTCATTTTCTCTCGACAGGGATGAATATTTATTCAGTCACGCTTTTGCATTGTTATTTGTATATGATTTTGTGAACTATACTAAACGGGACTGTTTTTTTCTACCATGCATGTGCAATGTGGTCCGGTACTTAAAACTGAAATGTATTTTCAGACACGCATTCATTTCTTCTTTCTCAGGTCAAAGCCGGTGATCGGTGAGGAGCTGTTAGTGAGCTGTGGCTTCATGTTGTGTAAAGGCCCGGTGTCGCGTCTGGACCTCACCTCGGTCAGCATGGCATCCAGCCAGCGCCTGTTCTCCTTCCTGTCTCTCGCCTGGGGCTTCGTGGCTGATGTGGACATCGAGAGCGAGAAGTACCGGCACATCGGAGCAGCCCGATTCACCATGGGGACTCTGGTGCGCCTTGCCTCGCTGAGGGTGTACAAAGGAAAGCTAGCGTTTCTTCCCGCTGAGGAATCCAAGTCCAGTGCAAGTTTAGCTCAGTCAGCCCAGTCCTTCACTAATGGTGGCAACTCGTCCGTGGAACATTCCTCTGTGTCGGGGAACTTGAATCACCTCCTGCACAATTCATGCAACTCTAACAATGCGCACAAACCCAACTGGACCAGTGAGGCGCCAGTGACCACACGAGGACCTCCAGATTCCCTCCTTGTGCCCTTGGACCAGCCTGTGCCAGCACACTGGACCATAGTCAAAGAGGAGGATTTTGTTCTGGTGGTGGCGGTGTACCAGTCCCACCTGGCTGAAGACTTGATCGCTGCCCCTGCATCCAGACTCGACGACGGATTTATACACCTGATGTACGTGAAGGCGGGAATCTCGCGTCGAGCGCTTTTGCAACTCTTCCTGGCGATGGAGAAAGGTGCTCACTTGAGTTCGAACTGCCCGTTTGTGGAGTACGTTAAAGTGCGGGCGCTGCGTCTAGAACCCTATTCACCCAAAGGGACCATCACTGTGGACGGCGAGGTGGTGGAATATGGACCGGTGCAAGCGCAGATCCACGGCAGCCTTGCCAGGATTATAGCCGGATAGACTAGCAATAAAAAAATTTTTTTAATAATAATAATAATAATAATGATGATGATAATAATGATTGCACATTGTTGTTAGTATGGCGGGTTCTTTACTGGATTAAGCTTCCTTTCTCATAATGGAAAGTTAGAGCGGGCATTAAAAGAAGTCATATTTACCGTATTTCTTCTAGCGCTCAGTCCACACGAGCGTATTAGCATTCGAAGCGAGGTACTACAATTTTGTGAAAGCGATGAATTTCGCTGTGTGGTCGACGTCTGCTGCTGTTTCCACGGTGCTGCTGATGGTAGTTAAGAACGCGCAAAAGATCGAAGAGAAATGTATTTATTTTTTTAAATTGCGGTTTTGTACACAACATGACACGACGTATACATGAGCGGCCGTGCGTATGCAGGCTGGACGGAGATTCGAGTACGACGCTTTCATTTGCATTTTCTTTCGAAATACAGGAATAAAGATTTAAATTCACTACGGCTGCAAGATAACGGTTCCAAAAAAACAAAATCGAGGAAGATTAAAGATTGACATCCGTGCAAATCTACTTAAGTACTTAAACAGTAAGCAAAAGAGGGTGAAATGATTTTCCACTTCCTGCAAGTTGGCCAATTTGATCAAGTTGTTACAATGTTAGTTGATGTTATCTCGTATTACGTCTGGCTTCCAATTACCGTGAGCCAGTTGTGTTAGCTAAATGGCTAATTAGCTGACTTTCCAGTCGAAACTTCTCGACTCTTTTCGCAAATATCAAAGTAGGTATGTATTTAAATACGTTTGACATCGCGTTCGATTTCTCGCGGTGACGCTAATCTGCGGCAAGAACAAAAACGATTATCGTTCCCATTTTCATCTCGAAACTAATGAACGCAGCAGCGTACACAGCTTGGGTTTACATGAGCTGCTAGCTGTAGGGTAATTATTATTGAATACTCACATTACTCACACATTCATATTTTTGGTGCTACTGTACATCGTCAATGTTGGGATCAAGTTACAACCTTTTACTAGGGCTTGAGAAAGCTCCGTTCGCAGGATATCGGTTACTCTGGATGGTGTCCGTAACGGAATATTCACACCTCGTCTTTGGGTTAAAGCTCTTTCGTGTGGACGGTTATGAGTGAAACCAGGACGAGTGGGACTTTTCATGCTTTTGAACCTGGAAATTCGATCCCGTCAGTGAACGAGTTCATTTCTAGAGCACTGTAATCTCAGTGTTATGTACCATGCATAAAAACTGTGACGGTTTGCATCCGTCGCGCGGACGATCAGACTCTGGGTTGGTGTTTTGTGGGTTGCGGTACGAACTGGATGAACTGAGGAGCTGAATTTCCTGCTGTCATTTAGTAATTTCGTGAACGAAGGGCTAGAACCGGAAACGCTACTATGTAGATAAAGATCACAGTGATGTTATCAGGGCATTCATTCTGGCTAGGAATGAGCCGGCCAGCTGAACACCCCCAAAAAGTAGAGATAAAAAACCACTTTCCAACCAGATGTAAATAAAATCAATACCTAGGACAACTGATTCCATCCGAATAGTTTTTTTTTTTTTTTTTTGGTACGAAATGTTAAACGGCTACAAAACAAATAGGCGTCTGGATCACGTGATCAAATGAACACATCTCAATGCTATTTTAAGAATTCCTGCAAACAAAACAAATGAAACTTCCTTATTAATTCCTCCACTTCACACTTTATTCTATTTAAACAATACAACAGGCGGATGCAGGTCTTGCTTTTCCTTAATAAAGTCCAAATTAGACATGAACAAAAACTCGTTAGTACTCACAACGTATTAGTCTGTACAGGTTATTGATGCATTTTAGTTGAACCTTTACAAATAACAAGACTTTCATCAACCCGTCTTCTTGTGCCGACTCAGTTTAACGTTCTTCAGAGGACGTGAGCAGCGACCGCAACACCAACCGGTTAACTTCTGATCCGGCATTTAAAGCCGCCTCACACTCGTCTCCATTATAAATTCGGTTTCGATTGGACGGGCCAGCTAGGACGTCGGAAATACACATGACCCGCTTGGTCGTGGTCGTAAATTGGACCAATTGCACACATTCTTACCATTTTTCTCAGACAAGTAGCCGATGAGGTTGTTGCTGT
Source organism: Clarias magur (assembly GCA_013621035.1). Taxonomy (NCBI): domain Eukaryota; kingdom Metazoa; phylum Chordata; class Actinopteri; order Siluriformes; family Clariidae; genus Clarias; species Clarias magur. The sequence continues at coordinate 244,755 of QNUK01000672.1, read as the reverse complement.
TGTGCAGGGCGTGCCTGAAAGAAGGCATGATTTAGGACATCAGCATCGATTTGAAGATTTTGCAATGCGGCGCACCCCTTCCTCCAAAGCATCCAAAACAGACACACACACACACACGATCACACAACCCCACCCTATCTAAAGACCCATCTGGTTCGCACTGATTACAACCCCCATCATCCAAACATCAATCCCAGCATGCACCGTCTGTTGATGGGTACACCAAGACAAGAGCTGGTAGTGTTTATTACTATTTATTACTAATATATTGTCGTGTTTTGCATCTAATCAAATGCATTTTTTTTTAAACACTATGAAACGTTGTTCTCGTTGGAGTGACGCCTCGAATAGCAAATCAAACCAGAGGAAAATCAAATGCCGGGAAAGGGGGGAGGGCGGGGTCACCGACTTGGCCTAAAGCTACGTTAAATAACCAGCACGTCCGCATTCGTAGCGTTAACGCTGGGTGTTGGTCCTCAAAACACAGGGTCTGAGCTTGCTAAATTGAGACACGCCAGACATGCCTTGTGTGCGTTACAGATAATATTACACTTTATTTATTTCATTACACGTTTAGTGTTTTTCCCGTCATCACATGGTTTGCGGTGTTTCATGGGTAATGGGTCTAATCAATGGCATTAAATTATTAAAGAGCGTCTGATGCTATAGTGAGAACGCTAGCAAGAGGTGACGTGTAAAATTTATGACTTGCACTTGCACCGGGATCGACCTCGGGTCGCGACCTCGGCTATTTCCTCCGGGAACCACGTGACCCTTTAGATGTCTGGATTCGGTTCTAGAGCTCTGTTTTTAGCCTCTGCCTATTTCCATGTCAAAACGTTTTTTAACATTTAAATAAGGACACAGGTGATTTGTAAAGGTTTGAAGTCACGAACACGGTTGCTAGGCAACTGGGAAGTCAGGACGCCAAGGGTGAGCTAGTTCAGTGGACGGTGTTCTGGGGTTTCGGTGGACCAAAAAAACAAGTATTTTATAGTATAATTATGAAAATAAATCTGAACCAGAGCCATTAAATGTGCGGACGAAACTGTCTTGTTGTGTAAGAGACGCTAAATATAACGCGCCATGGCTGAACTGATTAGCCAACTGATAAAACGAATGATAAGACGTACGATTTTAAGTCAGAATAGACAATAGACACCTTGTTTATTGGAAGTGATGACATGAAGCATTGATGGGAAATAAAACAATATTTTTTTTAAAAATCTCATTTCTATCCGGAAACAAATCACTAGCAGTCAAACGTTAACTGTAGCACAGTAGCTAATCAGTCACGTTAGTCAGGGAATTTAATGCAGCTGGATTAGCTAGCTAATTTTCAGCTAGCTGAGAACCTGATAAGTTTTCAACATGCGTCAGAAGATTAAACAGCGCAAATCAGCTAAAATCACCCAGGAATTACACTTAGCATCCAAACGCCCACTTTATCACAATTTATAGAACTTCACTTTAAAAGTTCTGATTGTGTGAAAACTCAGCATTTAAAAGTGTCACACACGTCATTTTGCTCCTGGTTTGGGGGGAATAAATAAATAAATGAATGATTTTAGCCTCGAGTTATCTCATCACCTTAAGCCTTATGAAGCCCAGAATGCAAAGGGAAATGTTATTCCCCTCATTGTTACTTTAAAAAAAAAAAAAAAGAAGAAGAAAAAGTTTGTGTATCGAAACAAAAGAAGATTTTATTGCCTTAAAACTGAAAAGTTTACGAGCATTTATTTCTCCTGGTCCGTGACTAAATCGTGAATAAACGACCAAATGAGCTAATTTGCACTTTTTGCACTCTTGCACCTTTAAGAGATGTACTGTACGGAGCTTTTTTTCCTTTGTGATTTTAATCTTCGCTAATCTGATGTGTTTTTTGTTTGAGTGATTATTATTATTATTATTATTATTATTATTATTATTTGAGTTTTGGCTTCAGACGTCATGCAGAACGAAGGTTCACGTGGTGCACGGTTTCACAAATGACGCCATTTTGGTTTTCAGCTTGACGTTAGCTAAACATTCCACATATGAAGAGATAAGTCCCAGGCTTGATTGTGATCACTGTGACTGCGGGACATTTTTGTGCCCGGCTAAAGAGCAGCAATTTTACTGGAATGCTTTGCGACAAAAGTTATGCAGTAATACACTTAAGACAAGACGTGGTTGTTTGACGATGTTTGCTAACCGACTGCCAGTTACATGTTATCAACGACAGACTCATTTAATTTATTCCTTAATGACTTACTTTTATTTATTATTTTTTTATTTATTTTAACCCAGAATTCTTTGTTTGCTTCCTTTTTGGTTTTTGTTTTTGCCCTCTAGTGCTTCAGTTTGATGTAAAAGCTATGCAAATGCCTGTACACGTATCACAATCAGTGCTTTTACAGTGTGTATTTGTGTAAACCTGCTGCAATGGCCAGAATAAACAGAAAATCTATTATTTTGTTGACATAAATCTAATGAAGCCTACTTTCTTTTTTTTTCTTTTCATAAATCGGGTCTCTTGAAGCTTGGAGGAAAAGCAGAAAGCAAATTAACGGAAGTGCTTCCCATTCACCAGTAATTTATATGCAAATGAGATCATATATTACATACATTTTGTGTGTGTGTTTATAGCTTTGAAAACGAAAAAAAAAAAAAAGTTTTTTATTTATTTTAGTTACTTTTTTTTAAAGGGGGTTCTGCTGCCACCAAGCGGTTATAAAATGAAGTGCGCCAAAACAGTGTAAACAGTACAAATATACAGTACAAGCAAGATGTTATCAGGTGCTCAAACAGGAAGATAAAAAAAAATTGATTTGAAATCATTTGAGTGAGAATCAGCTATGGTATTAGACTACAAAATTATGTCAAATTATGGGGGACCCCCTGCATACTACTACTACAGCTGCTGTGTTGTTTTCAGATTGTTTTCCTTTTTGTAAAACACAGATACTTTTAAGGCTTGAGTACTTTTCATTTCTATCATGCCCATTACAATATCATTACAATATCATTATCATCATAATTCATTTATCACTTATTCATCGCCTATACCATGTATCCTTTGTACAGATTCGCGGGGCGGCCTGAAGTCTGTTCCAGGAGACTTGGTGCACAGGGTGCGGTACATCCTGGACAGGGTTCCAGTCCATCACAATACTCACACACTCATCCAAACACACACACACACACATACGGACAATCTGTCTATCTATCTATCAATAGACTATCTGCATTTTTAGAAACAAATGTGCTTGAATTAATTGTATGCACAAGTGCTGTGAAGTTAGAGACCGGAGATTGGAGCATTTGCTGTAATTTATACTTATTACTTAAGTATGTACAGTAGTCTATGGATTCATATATTTTTCCTGTGTCTATGTATATTGACTTTGATAATAAGAACCATAAGACGGTGAAATCTGATAATATAATTCACAGTTCTAAGTAAAGTCTAAGTAAAGTCTTTATTTTGTCACATATACATTATAGCACAGTGAAATTCCTTCTTCGCATATCCCAGTGTAACTGGGGTCAGAGCGCAGGGTCAGCCATGGTATACAGCGCCCCTGGAGCAGTTAGGGTTAAGGGCCTTGCTCAAGGGCCCAACAATGGCAGCCTGGCTGAGCTGGTGATGTGTCAGACGAAGGATGGATTACGAAGACTACTTCATCATGTTCATCCATCTAGGAACCTTCGTAGTTCAACATGGAGGCCAGTGGTTGACCAGTGTATTATTTTACCTCCGCTCAAACTTCACACATGCACATTCACACACTATGGGCAATTTGGGAACACCAATTAGCCAAATCTGCATGTCTTTGGTCTGTGAAACGAAACTGGAGCTCCTGGAATAAAATCCACCAAGTACGGGAAGAGCCATGACCACAGACCCTTAGGAACCGGGAATCGAACCCAAAAACCTGGAGAATCATAAGAAGAAGAAAAGTGATCATATGTCACACATTGCTCTGATACGCTTTGGAAAGATGTGTCCAATGTTTGACATCCAATTTATTGATTGATTGATTAGGGCTACTTTATTATAACCTGTCTAATCTAAATAAAAATATAAATGTGTGTGTCGGGGGGGGGGTGTAGGGGTTAATACATATGCACCAAAACAAATCTGCCTCTTTTTTTGTCAAAATGTTGCACAAGGTTTGGGATTTAAAAGTGCTCAGTTTGGACGTAAAGAGAACACAAGGGTTAAAAGCTCACAGCAGAGAGTCATCTGGGAGTCGAATGAGTCGACTCCTACTGGTGAGACGAACCGATTCACCTGATTGACTGGAAAGTGAAAGTGTAGCGACACCAAGCGGGGGGAAATATGTAGCTGGGGTGTGTCAGGGTTCACCCTGTTTATGTCACACAGAGATGCCTAAAGACACACACACACACACACTTTATTTCAGCTGCCTGGTCAGTGTGAGTGAGTGTAGAATCTAAGCAAATAAGGTTAGTGTGATTCGCACGCGCACGCACGCGCATTCTGGTATGTAGCTGGTTCGGATTAAATGATTGGAAACGTCGTCACCCTGTGAAACAAGGAAGAGTGTGTGTGAGTGTCTGTCCGTCCGTCTGTGTGCGTATTTGAAGTAGGTCTTTTACATTTCCGATAGCACTGTGTTTGCGTGTGTTTGTTATTTTCTCTCCGGACACAGAAGAAGAAGAAGAAGAAGCTGCTGCGCGTGCGGTTGTGCTGCAGTGAGTCAGGTAAGAGCTCGCGCTTCACTCGGACCGGGTTTGATCTCAGCCGAAGTCTCGCAACTTTCTTCCTGTTTCAGTTGAAGTTTAGAGGAGAAAAGAAGCCGCGGTTTAAAACGGAGGATGAGGAGGATGAGGAGGAAGAGTGACCAGTAACATGTTCATTCCTAAATGTGAAATATAATGCGTGTAATTCACTGCACGGAATTCGAGACACGCCTTAGCTTTATTAATTAGTTTAAAAAATGTAAGATATTTTGTAACTTTTAAATAACTTCCTGTACCGAGTAAAGTAAAAAAAAAATCATAATTAAGAATATTAATATATTTTATGTTTTATCGAATTTTTTTTTGTCAACAAATTGAGTATTTTGTTGGACATAAATAGGCCATTATTATTATTATTATAACTGATTATATATATTTAAAATATCAAATTTTTTGGCAGAAATTATAACAAATAATAATAAAATGTAAGTGTGTGTATATATATGTTGGTGTGTGTGTGTTTTACATATTTTGTATATATCTTATTTGGCCGCGCAGTGGTTCGCACTGGCAGCTTCAGGGTTCTGGTTCAGTTCCCGCCTCGGGTCTGTGTGCATGTTCTCCCCGAGGTGTTGGGTTTCCTCTGGGTTCTCCGGTTTCCTCCCACAGTCCAAAGACAGGCAGATCAGGCTAATTAGTGTTCCATAATTGACCCTGTATGTAGGATAAAGCGGTATACACTAGATGATGAGTGCGTTATTTTTTTTATTGTATTTTATGATATTATTTTTGGTCAAATTGGATTTTTTTTTAATGGGCACGATCCATAAAAATGTCATTTTCTTTTTTCTATTCACCCTTTTTAAAAATATGAAATTTGTTGACCAAAATTATGTCATAAAATATAATAATGTATACAAACTATATTTTTTTTATTGCAATTTTTTTTTATGTGGAACAAATAATTTAAAATAATAACACAAATAACAATTCATTGAAAAATATTAAACAACTTTTTATATTTTTTTTATAACTTTTAACAATAAAAAATTATTATTATTATTAGTAGTAGTAGTAGTAATATCTAATTAAAAAAGAGTCACATCATTTTAAATATGGATATGGATGTTTGTTTGGTTTTTATAGTAAACATGCCTAACAGTTAATGGGATTTTTTTGTTGTTGTTGTTGCAATAAAAGAATGTACACATGATGGTCATTGTTACTAAATTGAGGAAGTAGTTATAATGGTTATTGCAGTTATTTTTTTATAATTTCCTCTATTTCTGCATTTTCCGCTCTGACCCATATTTTACCCTTGGCCTGTCAGTCCACACGTTAAGAATGAGAAATTCAAAGGCACAAAGAGGGAAATAATAACTCGTTTTTAATTTATAGTTTTCTAGTTGAATGAGAAGCTCTAGACATGTTTGTAGTTTCTATACGCTGTGACACATGAATATTCTCCCATCGAGCCGCCAGAGAGTTATTTAATCTTCATTCATTTCAAACACATGATCCACCATCAACGTCTCTACCAGCTTTCTTTGTCCTGAGTGTAAATATAAAGCTGCATGCAGTTACACTCCCTACGGGTGTGTCGGACTCTCCCAGAGTACAAGGACTACTTGTGTGCTTTATTGAACCACTGCATATCCCATAATCCTCAGCATTCACTCACTGTGTGTGTGTGTGTGTGTGTGTGTGTGTGTGTGTGTGTATATATGTATGCTCTCATTTTAATGTTGTATTTTATCTGCTCCACCAGTACTAATCTTGTGTTCATCCAATTAAACGATCTGTGCGTGTAGGCCCCGCCTCTGAGGGCGTGTCTTGCTCTACAGCAGAAGCTTGTTAGTCACATGTTTTTTTAATTGCTCCTGTCTGTTCGTCTTCCATAACTATATGTCTTATTGATGGAAAATAAACAGTTTGGAGGGTTACCATTGAGAAGGGGCGGAGCTTCAAGTGTTTTCCATATTTAACTGGTTCGATTGTGCAGGGGTGTGGTGCGGCTTATTTGGATTGCTATTGGCTGTGGTGTTCATCAGTCAAACTTCAGCACTTCCTGTTTTGACATACAGAATCGGGTCACGGCTCCAAGGCCGTTTCTAAGTAGCTTTACGCTGATGAGATGCCAAGAAAACCCCATCCAAGAAAAAAAAAAGAAACAAAGTTTAAAGACAAGTTTTTTTGAGCTGTTCGACACCTCGACCGCCATACCGTCAAGCTGCAACAAAGGGTATAAGAAATAAGCAGAGCAACAACAAAAAAAAAAATAGAAAGGGTTGATCTGTTAAGATAAAAAAAAATAATAATAAATCACAAATTTGTAGTTGTCAGCATGTTATCAGTTTTTTTTTTTTTTTTTATCCATGCAAAATAAAAATTAAAAAAATGCATTATTGATCCTTAAGGAAATTGGTTGGGGATATGAATTCTGGTTTGTATTGGGAGACTTTAAAAGGTGGGTCTCCAGTGTGCGGCCTACAAACACAAAGGGTGAAGAAAAAACATTGCACTATTTATTTATTTATTTATTTATTTTTGCTTAAACAAGCCAATTAGATTTTCCTGGTAATGTGTTAATATTTAAGAAAAGCCTCTCTCCCAGGTGGTTGCGTAGCTCTGTTGTTGTCTGGGGGGCGTATCTCTGCAGTAGGTCATTTACATACTGTAGACACTGAAACGGTGTGTTTGAAGGAGGAGTGAACTGCAGTGAGTCTGGGTTATAAAAAATGCATGACCTGAGGGGCTAGCACTTTAACACACACACACACACACACTTTGAGGGAACTTGTGTTAATTTGTCAGATAAATAGTCATAGATGTGACCTTTAAATGAACACCTGGTGGATAACTGGAGTTACGTCTTCCAGTAGGAAGGAAAGTAAAGGCATGAAAATAAAGACGCTGCTCGTGTCCTGCGAGGGTGGATCAATATCTGTGATGGATCTTTCAGGAAGAGACTTGGCACTCTTACGTTATTTTGTTCAAAGGAGTGAAAATTTATGGACATTGTATTATTATTATTATTATTATTATTATTATTACTACATTTTATAGCACATGCTCTTTAGCCAGTATTACTAAGATGGTTTCAGTACATGAATGGTGCCAATATTTCTGTATTACGAGGCGAGTAGTGGATGTCTTGAAGCAGACGGAGACTTGAATGCTTCCCTGTTTGTATTTTTATGGCTGATTAGCAGCGACGATCCTCCCGGTGTCTCTTTACAGTAGAAACAGCAGGATCTCAAACTCGAAGCTCAAACCACAGTTACACCCCGACTCGTTTGCCTTCGAGTCTGATTCACTCCCACGGTCGGGACACTCGTCATGTTACGACCTGTCGCTCACGTGTTAAACAAACAGTCGTGTTCCAGCCCTGCGGCATTACAGTGTCAGGTGCATAACACTTACTCTGTCTCGCCCTACACACTACCTAGTGCACTAATGTAGGATCCGGAAGTGCCAGGAAGTGTAGATGAGAATATCCAGACAGAGAGGGAGAGAGAGAGAGAGAGAGAGAGAGGGAGAGAATGATGTATAGAAAAATAGCAGGTTGACCTCTGGTGTGTTTATTTTAGATTATCAATTGTAACATGAAACTGTAAATTATTAAAGGGGAGGATCAGAAAGACAGACAATAAGTTCACAGAAGGGATTAGTCTCACACACACACACACACCGTACTGTATGTGTTTCTTAAGTGCTTATTTCCTGCTCATAAATAAAAACAAGAGGCAAAATGTGACGCGTGAGAATTTTATTAGATTCAACACGGACCTAATTAAAAACATTTTAGCTAAATTAAAATGAAATGGGCTTTAAGAACAACCCTTGAGTAATTAGTCAGTTATTTATTTATTTATTTGTTTGTTTATTTATTTATTTACTTGCGTACTTCATTTATGATGATAAAATCTAAAAGCTATTTATTTACATACAAAATTCTATGTATGATATTTATTTAAATATTTATTTAATTATTTATTAAATGTTTCTTTTGTTTATTTTTGTTTAAAAAATAAATAAATAATAATAATAATAATAATAACAAATCGTTCCAATTTTGTCCTGTTTGTGAATTTTCCCATGAAGCAAATCACACGTCTCGGTATCAGGACACGTACCATGTGGCCAATGCTGTCTGTCCGTCTTGTTTACAGTTCACCCATAGTGCCACGTTCTCTTTTAAAGACATCGTGTAGCTGTGTACTGGGACTGTGCACCTTCTTGCTGTCCGTTTATGTAACACAAGGAGTGTGACACGAGGAATAAACCACGTCTGCAGTGTAGGAAGCAGCAAGACGCCCACCGTGTGTGTTCAGCTAACAGAGTTTCAGCTGGAAGTGATGGAGTTTTGCCGTTGCTGGTTTATTTACCGCCGCTGTGACACCAGGAGGATCTGAAGCCGCTCCAAGCAGCGCCGCACCGGGCCGATGACTCACGGGCAACTCGAGAACTCGCACTAATGTGGAATGTGTGTACGAGTGTCTAAAGCTCGCCAAGATACTCGGGGTCGGTCCGCAAGTACAGCGCTAACGCAGAATGTCTGTGGAATGACCGGCTTCACATGTGGAGTTTCCACTTGTGTGTCTCTTGCTGTTCTGTTGTGGTTGGAATGTTTGGCTGCACCGTAGAGAAAAGCGTTTGGTTAAGGTGTAACAACATTTTTACCTCAGTATACGAATTTAATCCGTTCCAGAGGCGAGTTCATATTTCGTACAAACACACACACACACACACACACACACACACACTTCTTGCAGCATATAATGTTGCATTAATATAATAAAAAACAATTGTTCTGAAAACACCCATGATTTAAAAAAAAAATTTGTCCACTTTGTTTACTCATTTTACTAAAATGCAAGCAAACTTGTGACTAAACTGGGAAAATGTGCGCAAGAAATGCATAAACATACGAACGAACGAACCCAATCTATCAGGAAATCTTGTGGTTGGGTTTTCTTGCTTCAGCACTCGATGTAGTAAATTGTCGCCTCAACATGTTTGTTTGTTTTTTTGTTTTTTTCCCCTGGCGTTTGTGATCAGAGTAAAGATAAATTGAGTTTGAATAAACATTTTCTTCATATTAAAAATGACTCGATTTTGTTTACATTTATTTAAACAAGTTCAAATTGTTGTGAAATCCTTGATGTTTGCAAACCTGCGCGCTTTGTATTAATGCGTTCAGGTTTTAAACCAAATGTTCTGTGTATAGAAGAAACCCCAAAGATACACTCATAGTTTAAAGACCTTGGTTGCTAAGCAACATAACGTATAACAGTATAAACCAGAAGTTCCAGCTCAAGGTTAAAGCAACACAACATGTGGAAAAAGGAAGTGTAAAAACGAATACTTTGTTAGGATGCGACAAATATATAATGGAAAGTAAATTATTAAATATGAGTAAATATTGGTCTGGTCATGTTAAAAATACTGCTCTCCTGCTTGATATACTGTAATAGTGTTGAGCGGTACATTGTGGGTGTGGCTTATGTGGGTGTGTCTCTTACTTTCTTTACTTTCTCCCTCTTGATGTGTGTCACGCAGGAGTCTCTGAGTCAGTATGTCCAGATCAGATTTCCCCCCGGGCTATGACGAGTCACGGCCGCTTTCAAATCCCCACGGCGGTGCACCGGCGCCCTCCGTACCCCCGCCAGCCTACGATTACTCTCCGTATGGAGGACATCCACAGCCTGGACCCTACCCTGGACCTCCCTACGCCCAGCCCTCTGCACCTTACCCGGGGCAGCCAGGACTACCTGGCCAAGGATACCCACCACAACCGGGACATCCTGGTCAAGGATACCCACCACAACCGGGACATCCTGGTCAAGGATACCCACCACCGATGCCGCCCATAATCCCAGTGATGCCCATGCCTGGCTCAGGTGAGGCCCAGGTCCATATGGATACGGATCCAAGAAACAATGCAAATGTTTAATTAAGCAAGGTCAAGATTCTGCGACACATTACTCAGTTTGGGAATTTGACCCATTAAGCAACATACATGGGACCAAACTAGATATTCGACATTAAGCAAACCGGAAATTAAAGCACTGAAGCAAGGCTGCGAACTTTTACTTTGTTGCTACGCTCTTAAAACACGTCCCAATTTGAATGTGATGTTCTTTTATTGACCTTTTGCATGTGACGTCACAACATCTGACTGCCATAGTCCTGCCCACTTCTGGATGGCATCTGTTAACATTGTCATTTTAAACAACAGTTAGATCTTTGTAATCGCTTCTAAGTTGTTCAGATTCGCTTCTGAACCCTCCAACCTTGTTATGTATCAGGATATGAGTTATTATATGAGTGTTAATATAATAATATAAGGCTAACTAGCTTCTAGCACAAAGCTAAATCCCAAATCCCTCCCTAACCCCTGATCAAGGGCACTACTTGGTGTGTGGAACAAGGGATTGTACGCACTAGCGCACATAACTCGGAGCCTTAACACACTGAGCCACGCCCACCTGCCCGCTGATTGAGGTTCAACCTCAGAAAAGTTAGTTAGCTACTAATTAGCAAGGTTGAAATGTCAGTATTCGTTAACTTTACCTGCACATTGTTTTATTAAGTATAAAAATTTTTTTTTTAAAAGCACGGCATGTTCCATACAGTAGCATTGTCTCGGTTACAACAGAAGCACTGAATGAGCTAGCGCTAACACTAACGCTAGCAAACGGCACCAAATCACATACTTGTCTGAGGTCACGTTATGATAAATCAAACTTGTGCAAATTAATATCCTCATCACCTTCTTCATCCATTTTCACACGCTTTTGTTTCTCCTTTTAATAAGTTTTAATCGGTCCACCATGACGCACCACGTACGAAAATCCTCATCAGAACAGAAGCTATCAGTTGCTAAGTTCCTCTTTTATCTGTGTGACCAAGTATCAGGTAATCTTTTGTTATTTTTATTTATTTATTTTTTTGCCTCCGAAATCCACCTCAAACAACGATACTGTACACAGTAGCTTAACGGTACTTGATGTTATGTCTGACGTCACCTGTCCGCAAAACGTCAGTAGCTTCTTCTTTTTTTTCCTTCTACATAACATCTGTAAGTTACTTTTACTATAAAACTGCGAATTAGCATGAGCTAATTTGCATGATAACGTTGCCAGATTTGAATCTACAGTATTTAACCGGTATAGAAGGGTTTGACAAATGTAACCAAGCAACTGTAACTGTAGTTGTTCAGCTTCACATTGGCGTCATACGCTAGCTTGACCTGACGGCGCGTCTGGTAACGTTGCAGGTGATGACGGCTTCACCACGGCAGGAGGATGGGAGAGCGTCGACATCCGCCATGCTTTCATTCGCAAAGTAAGAGCTAATGCTTTCTATTCATCATTAGAGCGTTATGAAATCTTAGGTTGAATTCTTGATTCTGGAAAAAAAAAATAATAATAAATCAGAAAGAATGCAGGTCAGAAAAGCACTTTTGGAAGGAGTGTTCCTCTTCAACATACCAACTTAAAGTTGATTATTTTCCCGTAATTGCCGAGCACAAAGTGTTCAATATGTTTAATACGAAGCAAT
>QNUK01000672.1:85000-227500 GCA_013621035.1 Clarias magur | reverse complement strand
CACCAAATGCGGAGGTCTTTTCTGCGTCCTGGGTATCGTCGTCTTCGTGACCGGAATCATCACCGCAATCGTCCTGTCGTTTAAATATGTAAGTGAAATTCGTAACCCTACATACAAGAGTTGAATTTTCGGTATAGGGATGCAAAACAAAACATGATGATTCTTAAGTGAACGTATGGGACATGATGTGAAATCTTTTTAAAACAAAAGTGAAATAAAAAAAATAAAAAAAAGTTTGGAATAGACTGAAGTATTCCAGTATTTCAAAATAAAAGTCACCGTAATTTATTATATTTTTCATTTCCACACTTCACATCATTCAGTTATTATGAAAAGTTACAAAGGTCTAGGCTTAAACGGAGCTGTGGAAATCTGCATTTAAATTTCCTGAAAATCTGGGAGTAGTGTAGTTGCAAATCAAGTTTTTACACTACCCGATCACACACTCTCCGCCTTTTGCTTTCACTGCGGCCTCGTTTCGATAAGCTTACGCAATCTCACAACATTTATTTCCGTCCTAGTTGCAATAAAAACCTGGTCATTCATGACATTCAGGTCGTGAGCTGACTTCATTTTGTGGCCCTATAATATTCTACCTAGACCTGACCGACAGAAGAATCCCCAGGTCATAACACTGCCCCCCGCAGGCTAGTACAGTAAGCATTAGACCCTGATGCACTATACACTCTGGATGGGTAAATCTGGACTCCTCAGTGAGGCTAAACAGAAACAAGACTTCAATTTGCCATAAAGATTGGACTGTGGAGAATTGGGAAAAGGTCATGTGGTCGGATAAGTGGTTTTCTACCCATGAGGCTACACGGCTGTTTAGTCCCAATCCTTTCACATTGTGCATGTAGAAATGCTCCTACTGTTCTGTAGTTTTTATGTTTTTTTTTTTTTTTTACAGTTTGATTTCATCAAACTTTAAAGTCATTACCAAAAAAAAAAACATTTCCGCCCACACTTCTCCTGGAAGATGACGGTTCAGCACTTTCCCTCCAGGTTTAATGGTACCTTGGACAGTTCTTAAGCCAGTTTTAGTAGTTCCAGCAAACTCCTTCAATGTTTTCTTTGCTTCCTGCAGGACATTATGACCATTCTGGAACAGAATACCGTCTTTTTCTTAACATCCACAGGATATGGTATTAGGGTACAGTCTTATCTTAAAACCTATGGTAGGTAGAAGTTTGAATGTTGTGACATTTCATAGACCAAAGGATTCTGAAAGTACAAGTCATTTATAATACAGCATATGTTTATAACCGGGGAAAGACCTTTTGCTCAGCCTGTATATAATATCGAGTGTATTATAATAGAATTTGGAAACCTCAGATCTCCAGCTTGGAGTGTGATAGACAAAAGTATTTACGCCCTCATGTTAGTTCTGACTTCAAAGTGTTGTGTGAACTTGGTGAAAATCTGACAAAAACATATACAAAGAAATATATAACAACAAAAAATCTGAGAGAAAAAAAAACGAATTAAGTTAGTCTTTGTGTTTTGGGGTGCAAAAATTTTTTCAACATTCAGATTTTCACCAAATTCACACCAGGTGTTAGGGAGGTCAAGACTGTCACAGGGTTGGAACTGGGTTTATCCTTTCACACTACATATCTGAGATCCAGCTAGGTAGGAAACAACTGGTTATAGCTAGTGGAGCAGGACGTTTCATGGACGTTCCACAAAAATACATGTAAATATAAATGGACAAAATGTTCAATGTGTCACAAAATTAAAAAAAAAAAAAAAAAAACAGTAGTAATAAAACAGTGTAATAGTTGGTTTGTTTGTTTTTTCCTTTAAGAGAATAACAAGGGCATTAGGTCTTATTCTTTAGTGTTAGTTGTATTCTAAGTACCAAACTGAGTATAGATTTTTTTTTATTTTTTTATTTTTTTTAGTGATGCTCAGATAAGTGAGGTAAAATAATACAAGGTTCAGCTGCTCAAGCACATTCTCTCTCTCTGCTTGGAAGTTCAAATTAAATTATTTAAAATATTAATAAGTATAAATGTGATTTCTAGATCCCGTGGCTTCATATGCTGTATGCTGCTATCGGAGCGATCGTGTTCACGTTGGTGAGTTCAAAAGTCAACCTCATATCTTTGCATTAAAAACATTACTTCATCAATTCATTACTTTAAAAAAAAAACTTTGTTGCGTTGTTCTTCACCGTTTCTAGTTCCTGGCCTATCACACGCAGCTTCTCATCGGGAACAGGAAGCACTCGATAAGTCCGGAGGAGTACGTCTTCGCCGCTCTCTCCATCTACGTCGACGTCATTCAGATCTTCCTTTTCCTCCTGCAAATCATCGGAGCGTCTCAAAGATAGGGGGCGCCCCGGCTGTCAACCTCGAAGCGTTTGCGTATGCCAGACTTTCATGCAATTACAATCACGATGCCTTTACTGAATATTTGAAGCAAAATAAACGTGTATCAGACATTAGCGGACATGTTAGCATGGTTTAATGGATTCTTCTAACATCAGGACAGAAGCACTCGGGATAAACAGCTGATTCTTTTGTGCTGAGTTTAGGCTGCTGGTCTACTCCATAAACACCTTCTTCATCTTTGTTAAGCTGGAAATCAATTTTACACACTATATATACAGTATATTAATCATCCTGGAATTCTATTTGTATTAATAAGTAATCTAATGTTGGGTCTATACATACAGTATCCTGTGCATTTTTAATCATTTGGATTTTTATTATCATTATTATTATTATTATTATTAATATATAAAAGTTTTAAAAATATGCTTGAACAATATGAAACGTATGTTACAATAAGTTTCTGAAATCTTTTCAGCCTTAAGTTAATAACTACAAAAAAATCTTCCACATGTTACTTTTTAAAACAAGTATACAAGAACATCTGTAACATTTTATATGAAACCAGAATTTAACCCAGCAAATTAGATGATGTCCTGAAACTCATGATCTCTTTTCCAGCTACTTTTTTCATTTTATAGCCAAGTGCAAAATTTTGTGCACTCACAGATCAAAACAAATTTTATAATTTTTATTATTATTAGGGCAGAGTTTTTTTTTTTTTTTTTTTTTTAAGTATGCTCAACTACTTTTTCTGAATGGTGTGAAATTATAACTTTGGAATCAATAATTTGTAAATGAAAGACCATTTTTTTTAAACAAAGAAATCATGGGAAACAAACTTTTGCACTCAGCTGCATTTCGCACTGACAATAATTTAATCCAATCATTTATTTTTGATATGTTTAAAAATGTATTATATTTTAAAATCAATCCTCTGTCATAGGGATGGGTGATGCCACAAAAACCATCAGTTTTAGAAGTTTTGCGGAAAAAAAAAAAAAACTTTCAGCTATATTCAAAATATAACTACAAAATCTACAAATGACAAATTTAATACTGTACATCTTAATATGCAACTAAAGAGACTCACAACATCACGACATCGTATCGCGCTGTCCCGTGTCATTATTATAGATACCACCGCTTTTGTAGGTGGTACTAAGTGTTTTGTTTTTTTGTGTGTGTGTTTTTTTTTTTTTTGCATATTATTTGGTAAGAATGAGTGCCAATAATTTTGCACCTTCCTATTAGGATATTTGATTCACTTATCAATAACACTATACTGAAGTTTGTAAATAAAAAGGACTTTACATATGATCAGAAATTATAGCGTTATAATTTAACATTTCTTTTTTAACAAACTTAATCACTGTTCGACCTAAATAAAGATTACGCATAAACTATGTGGCTGCAAAATGCGAGTTTTGTCATTTTATTTCCATATACAAAATAAGCAAAAAGATGAGTTAATTTGAAATAAAAATAAACCTCATGTTTGATACCTGATGTGAAAATAATACGCCTGAACTGCAGATTAAAAAAAAAAAATTTAACTTAATGTATCTGCAATTTTGATTAAAGACTTAAACTATATATTTCTTTATTACCTTTTAGTAAAAAGCAACATTTTTACTGACATGATACCAATATGTTGCAAGCATTTCTAGTTGCTATAGTAACAACTCATTGACAGGAACTTGTACAGTGGAGAAACAGGTAAAAAAAAAAACGGGGGAATAAGTGTAGATATGACGCTTTTACAATAAGGTGTTAAATAAACATCAACAGCAGGAGTCTCCAGTATCAGCGGTAAAGTTTAACACTTCATGGCATCTACAAACTGTGTTTTCTTATCTTGGAGTATTTTACTTCACCAGAGAGAATTTCTGTAATTCATCTCATCAAATTCAAACCACGAAGACTAACACGGGACTGAACCAGAGCTGTGAAGCAACGCTCGACTGTTTATTCGATTTTTAGCCGTCGTGTCTCACCAGGTTTTAAAGTGCAATATTTAAAAACTACAGAAAAAACTCTAACACACTGAAATGTTGTGTAACATGCATTCTTTATTTTTAAATGTCATGTTCCAGTACACAGCGATCATTACTTTCTTGTTCCTGCACCCGTAGGCTGAGGTTGCACCACCACCTCCAGTCCAGTAGATGGCGGTATTGCACCAACTTCCCATAAACTTCTCTGCAGAAACAGTCCTATATTTTTTTTTTAAGGAATTGATCAATTTTAGAGATGAACATTTTGAAAGTTTACCTCCATAGGTCAAAAAGTGCAGAATCTCTTAAATCACAGGTCTATCATGCGCCAAAGGTCGGACCTGAACTTCCCACTTACAACCGTGATCCGGAAATGAAAATTTCTCACAGATGTTAATAATAACAAATTGTGTGTGTGTGTGTGTGTGCGCGTATAACTACAGCGCTAAGTGTGTATAACTCAGCTCCAGGTTTCCACAGCTTCCAAAGTAAACCAGGTTATAGGAGGCTAAAGTTCACTGCATCCCCGCTGCCGGTCTGTAGCGCTCATGGTCATACTCCCCTTCGTTCGATTTCTTCATCCTTTGTCGGATCCTCAGCTGCTCCAGACGGTTCTTATCCACTTGCTTTTTAGCCAGAATAAACCCGATTATACCGGATGGGAAACCAATTATCCTGTAAGAGAAGATCAGATATCGATCACACACACTTCACCGCTCCTGTATGAATCAATCACGCTGCGTTCCAGGGCGACTGTATATAACACGTGACTTAACTCACCAGGCGTATCCGATTGCTCTCATCGGGTTTTTCGCTTTCCTCTTAGGGATGTACTCTGGTCCGGGATCTTCCTCGCCTTCTTGTTCTGCTTTCTCTTCCCGGTTATTCAGAGGATTTCTCGCCGGGTCCGGGGTTTCTGCTGCGTCTGTCTTGGTGGTGTTCAGGAAGCGGGAGGTGCTGAGGTGAAGAGCTCGGTGCTGTAACACACACCGCCGGGAGCTGAAGCTCGAGCTCCGTCCATGAGCTGATTTTAAACAGACATGAAGACCTGAAGAAAGATGACATTTTTTTTTCAATTACATACAGTAACGTGAAACTGAAAGACCTCTTCAATATTGAACCGATACGGGACGCGGTTTGTCCGGAGTCGATTAAGTGATATCTACAGGAAATAAATATTACAGGTTAGATTACAGGTCGTCCCTGACTTACGAATTAGTTCCTTATCAGGAGCATGTTCATAAGTCGGATTTGTTCTTAAGTCCGACAAAGTGAGTCTTATACGCCTTTGACACGAATATAAAAAGTAAACCGTACCAATCCACTAGACTAAATCCCAGTCTACTATCCCCACACTGCAATCATGTGGCCAAAAAGAGTAACCACGCCTAATGAAATGAATCTCACACATGTGAAATGTAACGGTGTCGTTTCTGTGCCTCGAAATCGCCAGGGGAATCTCGAACATCAATTTGTCTCAGAGCTGTTTTCCGCTGTATAGGACTGTGAACTCCTTGAACTGTTTTGTTGAGGATTTTCTGAAATTAGAATTATTCACCATAAGGACAGCTTTACAGGACAGACATTTATCATTGTGCTCCCGGACTGATTCATTGAAACCGGTGAGGCTGACTAATTTCTCCCACACACACACACACATACAATATAATGGACTTTAGAAAGTAAATATTTGTGTCCAGTGCACGTGAGCTACTTCCGCGATTTATCTACAAATGTTCGTAAAAACCAAAGCAGACAAAAATAAAATAAAATCAGTTTTTGTTTGCACGTGGCATTTCTGTTCATGTCACCATGTAGGTTAATTACGCACGTACGGCAACGCAAATAAGTGCAAGTAAAATCACACACACACTATGAAATCCCACAGAATAAACCACAGATCATTCATAACTCTGTGAATATATACTGTACAGTCTCACAGGCAGATTTCATTCTTCTGTTTTGTATGACATCATTAAGAATAATATACAACTAATTTACGCACCCCTGACTCTTAATTGGGAGGAGTGTGTAACGTCATGATGCTTAACAAGAAAACATTAAATAAAAAAATTGTAATAATAAGTGGTTGGCGAAAAAAAAAAAGAAAAAAAAGGAGGATGAGGCAGAAAGAAGGTGAAGACGTGCAGCTGTTCTCTCTTTATGAGTATAGTTTATAGGCGAGAATAACACTCATGATAAAACTTGAGGTTAATAATAATAATATAATCAGACGAATCAGTCTGTAATAACTTATTGACATTGATTGTGAAACGCTGATTATTTTTCATGCAAAATGCAAATATTATTAACTTTTATTTATAACACACATGCTACATACAACAGATAACCATGTACATGCACAAAAGAATGAGAACATAAACGAGGGGCGTTCAAATCAAACAGGGACTTATTCGTTAATCATCGCATCTTCATGTGCATGAACAAAGAGTATTGTATTCTGTGAAGCTGAAGAGAAGCTAAAAGAGGATTCTAAAAATAATTTTAAAAATATTGTGTTCTGTTTATCACATCATTATACAAGGTATTCATTAACACGAAGAGCTGGTCGGGGTTAAAGGGCAGGGAAGCTGAGGAGCGAGAGATCTATAGGTGGCTGAAGATGCTGAGCGGTACTGTCGAGCGGAATGTGTGTGTGTGGAAGTGCAAGATAAAGCAGTTCAAGACACAGAACAAGACAAGACAAGATCAGTGAAGGACGCAATAGACGTCTTAATCAAAGCTG
Organism: Clarias magur; assembly: GCA_013621035.1. Lineage (NCBI taxonomy): Eukaryota > Metazoa > Chordata > Actinopteri > Siluriformes > Clariidae > Clarias > Clarias magur. The sequence goes on along the minus strand of QNUK01000672.1, from coordinate 220,421 downwards.
GTCTGGAAAATCAGCTTTAAGAGACCGAGAAGATGAAGAAGACTGAGATGTACAGTGACGTAACCTACTGGACGCTTTCATCATCACGTTACTGAGAGATGCAGAATATGACAGATATGGATCATTTTCATTTCTCACATGTGAGACATGTCCTAAATGTTGAAATGACCTTGGACTTTGAATAGGACTAAGGGTTTGGAAGAAGCTGATTCTGGTATTATGTTGCATTTATGCTAGAAAAACCTGTACTTATTTATTTATTTTATACGAGATATATATATATATATATATATATATATATATATATATATATATTTTTTTTTTTGGATCAGTTTTGTATTTTTTTTAAAAATCAATATATAACTTACAGGTTTTTCTAGATCAACTGTCTTTCTCTGCTTTGGTACCAAACCACTGTTCCTGTCTTCAGGTTCCACAGTTACTGAGGTTAACCTCCCTCTTGTAAGATTTACTTTCTACTCATCTTTCATCTCGAATATTCCAGTCAATTCACCACACACTCAGCGTTTCTCTCCCTCGCTCATCACATCGCCACACAGTCACGTGCACTGCACTCATCCACTAAACGCCTGTCTGTTTTTGGATTCGACTACAACGATAACAATTTCCAGTAATTCGCTGACCCGGCTAAATGAAATTAAAGTCAGTACAGCCGTAAAATCGCACATGTTTACCTTTCACACTCGACCTCAGCAAGCGCAGGCAGGGCGCCGCCATTTTGTTCGGTACATCCGGGTACTTTACAGCGCGCGCACGCTACATACGTCACAGAGCTTCTTCAGTTTATTTACGTTCTATTTTAAAAAAAAATGTAAATGTCAGTTAATTTTTTTTAATGTCACTTTGTCAAACATGAAACATACGTAATTAAATTAATAAACGACTTTTTCCCCCTCCTCTGGTTATAGGCAGTTTGCTGCATTAGCGCCATCTTCTGGTGACGAGGTAAAAACGCATATTTAAATGACCTGTTTCAAATATTTTAAATACTTCCTTAATCAGAATTAATTTAGACTCGTTCTAATTAAAAGTAAAGAATTTAATTATTATATAAATAAACTTTTTAATTTTAGCATGTTTTTTTAGTCTTTATGATTTGATCACAAGTGAAAATATTTAACTAAAAAGCATATAAACTGTGTATGGAATATATGGAATAAATATAGTTCCTATATAAAGTTACAATGAAATGTATACAAGTAATGTTAATAATTATATTTTATTATATCCAATATATAAATAACTATATTTTAATAGATTTTATATATAAATAAAATAAAAACCAGCTAGGTTTTTGAAGTCCAACATATTCTTATAACTATAAACCACATTTTATTTATTTATTTGTTTGTTTGTTTTTTTTTATTAATTTCTTCCCTTTTTTCTACTTATAAGACGTTAGACACTTTTCTGCTATTCCACATTCTCTGTCAAAAACTTTGCAAACACACAAATGGTTTCAACAAATTTCAACAAAATGTAATCTTATAAAACACTGTTGGAAAAAACATTAGTTTTGTTTATTAATTTTCTGAATACTGAACAAAATCCAGGCCAACATTTTCTTGCATCATGATAAAAACAAGACAGACTTTTTTAAAAGCAACAAAAATCTCGACTAACATTTATCTTTGAAACAAAAATAAAGAAACATATTTACAACATTTGCACAGAGGCTTCTCTTCATACAGCCTTTGACCTGAAGGTCTACATGGACACACGCGTAGTCGCCGAATCCGAGCGTCAGGAAAACCACCCGGGTCTCACATTCGTCCAGGCCTCCGTCCAATAACAGTCACATTCTTTACATTTTAATCCTCTAGCGTGTAGTTAGGATTCACGACCAGTGTGACGTCCTCTTCCTGCGTTTCCCCGCCAGCGCTGGACTCGATGGAGCCCTTCAGGCCCGACTGCGACAGCTCGATGAGAATGTAGTCCTGAAAAATAGCAAGAAACATCATCAAGGCTGTAAGGAGGATATAAAACGTTTGCTTGTTATTGTGCGAGGAAAGGAATTAAGTCAGCACTTAAATATAGCAATCAATTGTCATAAGCTGTAATTATTTACACAAATGCGGTTCTGTCTAATTAAATCTTTCTTCTTTTTTTTTTTTTTTGGACGGTAAAAACAAAACAAAAAAAAAATGTGACCAAAATATTTTTTTTTATTTGTTTTATTTTACTGTAAAGATGCTGGCTCTAAAGAGAAATGCGTATTAAAGAAAATCATTCATTCATCACTTCTCTCATCACTTTTATAACGTTATTTTTAGGTGTACAATTTATCATAAACCCAGTAATCAGACTTTTTTTTCTGCCTAACAAGAATGTAACTAAAGATTGACATTTTTTTTCTGTGAAAGAAAGTCATCTCGAAAGAGGAGATTATGAAAAGCAAAAATATTTACAGGAGCATTTGTTTTACTCTTACTTTTATAAAGTTTATAAAAGACTTGTGTTGTGAATAATGAAGTGGGTGGAGCTTAAAGCTTTCCTCAAAGTCACTAAGGGAAAAAAAACTCATTTTAAAAACCGTCTTACGTAATGCACGAGTCTGTGGATGACCTTCTCGATCACGGCCTTCCTGTGGATGAGCTCCGTCTCTGAGTTGATCTCGGACTCGATCTCCTTCAGGTACCAGTTCACCACTGCGCTCTTCTTCAGGGCTTCTTCATCCTCACCTACACACACACACACACACACACACGCACAAGATAATTAAGAAAGTAAACACTCCATGTGGTGCTGTAAATGACTGAGTCGCTATCTTCTGACCAATCAGAACACAGAGTGCTCACCTTCCTCGGAGCGGCGCAGGTGCAGCACGATGAGGTTGGAGATGCGCTTGTACTCGGTGTAGGAGAGGCGCAGAGACGGTTTGCCGCTGTGGTTTTCTCCGTTGACGCCGTTGGTGTGCTCGTGCCCGTTCACGTCTCCGTTCACGGGAGCGTCCACGTGGCCATTGGGTGCATCGTGACCTGGAGGGAAGAGGACATGGGTCAATAAAAAAAAGCAATCAATTCGAAAGATTCAAGTTTATATATATATATATATATATATATATATATATATATTTTTTTTTTTTTTGCATTTTGTGCAATATTTAGTAGATAAGACGTAGCACCACGAGTCCCAAGATTGTTAGCAAGAAGAAAAGAGAGCCGCTTTCAGTTTGGTTTTTAAAGCATCATAGGAATTCCAATTCCAATCATAAATTAATATTGTAATATTGGTAATATTTATGGGTGGATGGAACGGATTATCTGCATTTACATGATTTCCTATGGGAAAATGCGTTTCACAATACGAACGTTTCCCCTTAAGAACTCACCTCCAGGACGGATTATATCTGTATCCTGAGGAACCGCTTTACATACAGCACATGTTTAACAAGTTCAAATGCTAACTTTCTTATTATTAATTAAAATATAAAACTCCTAAAACATAAATAGCGAGGTGTCTTGGATAAATGAGTGTCTCGAGTCGACTATGTAGATTCTAGATAGCAAGCAGAGAGAACAAACAGACAGATAGGAACCGCTTACCGTTCACTAGGTTCTCCTCGTCCTCCTCCATGGCCTCCTCTTCCTCCTGGTCCAGGTTGATGTCAGGCGTCTCCACCCGAATGATGGACTTGTTCAGCAGCCTGAAGGCCTCCTTGACGTGCTTGGGCTGCACCTGAATGAGGCAGAGACGCAGTCTGAGCACGTTAGGTCACAGCGCACAACGTAGAAAAAAATATATATATATGAAGAGGTGTGTTTTGGGGACGTAGCCCCGCCCACCTCGTCGCAGCAGTGCATGCGGGCCATGCCCTCGGACAGGCGGATCATGCTCTCCAGCTGGCGCACGGTGATCCTCCAGGCGGATTTGGTGACGCCGGTGCCGTCCCTCTGCCTCAAACGCTTGTACTGCTCCACGATGAAATCCTCGGACTCTTTAGAGATCTGACAGACCCCCCACACACACACACACACACACACAAACACACGAGTGTGAATTTAAAGCAAATAAACACCATACAAATTTAATGTTTGTAATTACCTACTTAATTAATTTACTGTATATAAAAATGTTATATTATATGATCGTATTCACAGCTCTAACTGAGTGCAAAAGTTTGCACACCCTTACCTTATAGTAATAAATCCACAAAGCACTACTTCAGTACTCCTAGCAGTACTAAAGATGAACAAACTTTTTCTCTCATCTAATCTCATCTAGTACCTCGGCATACACACTTAATCAGTTCTTGAGGTGAGATTTCGTATTGCAGAACGTATTCTCCCATAGGAAATAATGTAAATGCAGATAATCTGTTCCTGCCACCCCGAAATATTACCAATATCACCAATTTCCAACACTGTAATCATATATTTCCGCATGAATTAAAAAAAAAAAACATTTGGAAAAGACGTGTAAATAAAGTAAAATAAGAAATAAAATTAAACAGACGAAATGCTTCGTATTGCCGGGTCAAATTTCTAGCAAAGTTTCAGTTCTTGAGGCGAGAATTCGTGAGGCCGAAGTGCCACTGTACTGTAGTGTTTAGTGTTAATGAATGAAGAATGGTGTGTGTGTGTGTGTGTGAGAGACGCTCAGCACGTTCCTCACCTTCGGTTTAAACTGGCGAGCGAACAGCAGGTATCTCCGGATCTCGTCCAGATTGTATAGGCGCTCGATGGAGTTCTCGATCCTGGAGTGCAGGTCGACTATACGCCTGGCTATGGCATAATCAGTCACCTGAGGAACGGGAAACAGATGGGTAACGTTCAAGTTTATGGAAGGAGTCCCCAGTGCTAGAACTTTGTAACTTTTAAAAGCGTTTGTTTATTTAAACAGTTCTGCTAACACACCTCGTTGCAGTCGTCCACCAGGATAAAGAAGAGATCGAAGCGTGACATGATGGGCGCGGTCAGGTTGACGTTCTGCTTGAGCGATTTGGAGCGGTCGTAGCGGCCACCGACGGGGTTCGCCGCAGCCAAGATGGACGTCCGGGCGTTCAGCGTGGCCTACGAGGGAAGACACAACGTAAAAATCCAACACACACACACATACACATGAACAGATAATATTACGTCTTCCTCTGTGATAAAAGCTGATATGAGCAAAAAAAAAAAAGTAAGCTTTGCCCTTTAACCCCTCACCTTGACCCCGGCTTTGGTGATGGAGATGGTCTGCTGCTCCATGGCTTCGTGGATGGCCACCTGATCTTTCGTCTCCATTTTGTCAAACTCGTCAATGCAGCATACACCCTACACACAAATTAAACCGATTAACGATATAGAACTCAGAAACTTCCTGTTGTTATTATTATTATTATTATTATTATTATAATATTCACATTGTCAGCCAGCATGAGCGCTCCAGCCTCGATGACAAACTCGTGTGACTCTTCGTCCCGGACCACAGCGGCGGTGAGACCTGCGGCGCTCGACGCTTTCCCGCTGGTGTACACGGCGCGCGGGCTGAACTCTTCCACGTGCCTGAGTCAGAGACAAACACACGCGCCGCGCATCAGGACGAGCTCGAAATGACTGCATTATTTGTGAGTGATTAAATAAACACATTTGTTCAATCCAAACGTCAACATAATTACATTAACCAGCACATAATTACACAGATATTACTTCAACGACGTGTTAAAACTGCAGAGCGTACTGTGGCGGTATTGTCTTACTTGAGAAACTGGCTCTTGGCTGTGCTGGGATCTCCCACGATGCACACGTTGATGTCGCCCCTCAGAGATGTCCCCTCCATGGTGGTCTTCGGGACTCCACCGAAGAGCATGAGCAGGATGCCGCGCTTCACCTCGTCATTGCCTTAGCACGCACAAACACACACACACACACACATTTATGATTCATTCATGATTTATGATTCATCTGTTTTCAGATTTTTTTTTTTTAGATTTCCTTGACTTGAAAAAAAAGAGAAAAAAAACTCAACAGAGTATTGTTTCTTGAAAATTATTCCATTTGTTTCAATTACCTTTGAAGTTGTTTAAATATGTTTAATAAACAAGTTCAAAGGCATTCACTTCAAAACTTTGGGATTGCTTTCTAACTATTTTTCTAATGGTGTTTCCTGATTTTTATTTTTCTCTACACTGTAAAATAATACTGAAGGCGTTTATCTAAAATACACAATAATCTCCTCTGAACAGTTGATTTTGAGATGTATATCTGCTACTTCTGCTCTGTAAAGCTTGGTGGGTTTTGCTAACACTTTTTTTTTTTGCAAACACAATACTGGTCTCACAAGGACTGTTCCAGAACAGCTGACCTTCACGTCTTAAAATAACAACTGAACCGCCCCCCCCCCCCACACACACAGAAATCTTTGAGTGATCCCCAACTTTTGAGCGGACGTGTATGTTTTTAGATAACTTGTACGAAAAAAGTCATCGTGATTCTTTCAGCTCACACTGAAATTACGAGACACTCCCAAAAAAGAGTTAACTCCCCGACTCACAAGAAATGAGTCATTTCCACAAAAGATCCGAGAGTCGATTCCTCAAATGCCGAGTCGACTCACTAAACAGCGAGTCAAATCAACAAAGAGTCCAAATGTCGATTCCAAGCATTTACAACACAGGATTAAATCCAAAGCTTTTAAAAAAAGCTGATATTATGTTAAACAATTTTGTTTGGAAAAATAAAACCCACTTTATTAGGAAATCAGTACTGATGAATCCACTAAAAAAGGGAGGACTTGATTTTCTAGATTTTACTACCTTAAACAACACCTTTAAAATCAATTGGCTTAGGAATTTTATTAATAATCCCCTCTCTCTCTGGAATATTATCCCAAATTACATTTTCTCTAAAGTCGGTGGCCTAAATTTTCTCCTACTCTGTAATTATAACGTTACAAAGATCCCTATCAAACTTTCTAATTTCCATAAACAGATGCTCTTGGCTTGGTCCCTAATATACAAACACAATTTTTCTCCACACAGATATTTTTTATGGAACAATAAGGATGTCCTTTACAAGAATAAATCACTTTTCTTCGATAATTGGTTCAAAAATAACTTTCTTTTAGTTGGACAACTGTTTAACACACATGGCAAACTTTATAATTATTTAAACTTTTTACAAAAATACAATATTCCTATATCTGCTAATGAATATGCTGTTGTTTCTAATGCCATGCCCTCTGGGGTGCGTTTACTGTTACAAGGCTCTACATTTCCTTGGCCATGCTCTTATTCTTTGAAATTAACTGACACAGTGGTCGGAGGAGTTTGCTTCTCTGCAGAGCAACGGAAAAGAAATGATAAAATCAGAGTCATTACAATTCCTTATGTGATATCATACTGGAATGGTATTGTCGAGGATTTACCCTGGGAGGAAGTATGTATGGTCTTTGCCTCAAAAGTATCTTTTAACGAATAAAGTAAAAGAAATAACATACAAATTAATACACAAATGTTATCCGTCCAAAGCCTTTTTTAGGAAATACAAGTTAGACATTGATGTGAATTGTTCTTTTTGTCAGTCTGATGAAGAAAATGTTTTTCACCTATTTTGGCAGTGTTCCTACACAGAGACTTTTTGGACACAATTCTTAATATTTATTCAGTCTCATTTTGAGAGTGACTTTTCTTTCTGTTTCAAAGATGTTTTATGTGGATTTTATGGCTACTCAAAAGAGAAGAGTGGGAAATATTACGTAATTAATTTGTGTTTACTACTAGCTAAATATCATGTCCATAAACAAAAATTTACTGGCGCTAAACCTTTTTTCTCTGTATTTAGAAACGATCTAAACAGATATATAGAAACTCTTCAAGACTCTGTTAACCCTAAAGCGATGAAAACTGTTTCCCTGTATTCTTCCTTTGTGTCTTATTAGTCTCCACTTTGTGATTGTTGTACTGTCTTATTATACCCTGGCTTTCTGTTTGTATATACAATTCTTTTTTTTCTTTTGTTTTCTTCTTTTTTGTTATTAATTTTAAAAAAATTTTTTTTAAAAATCCAAAGCTTTTGAGAGACGGTTGATGAAGCAACAATAAATAACAAAGTATCAACTTCAAAACTCCTCTTTGATTTCAAAGCCTGGAAATCTTTTTAGAATAAAAATTTTGTGGGGGGGGGGGGGCGATTTTATTTTCTGAAACAGATCGTTCATAGTGAATAATTTGACAAAGTGTGTATCTGTACCATGAATGGTCGGAAAGAGACTGGTGCACAGGTTGTGGTACAGATTCTTGTCCTGGCTCATCTCGAACACTTTGTCCCACTCCTTCACCGACATCTGGTTCTTGATGCTCTCAGCCGTCTGCTCCTCATCGCGGATCTCCTTACCGCCGAACTAAACACACGACACAGCTTGTAATGATTCTGTTACAACAGCGTGGCGGTATCTTATCGAGGAGGGCTCTTACCCGGGGATTGGTCGGCGCCACGTGGCAGGCCAGGAAAGCCAGTCTGTACGAGAGCTCGCGGACTCCGAGGGCTTTTAGTCCGCGCACGCCTTCGTTCTCATAACCCTGAGCTCCGGCCGTGCGGGAACCCGTCTCTGCTCTGACGCCTGGAACAATCACGGGAACATTTACGTGAACACAAAAATCAATAACTTTGTGAGACTTACACTTTATGAGACTTTTTCATTGTATGATCGAAATTGTAGCACGAAAGGGGCGGAGCTTTGTGAACTGACAAGCAACATGTGCCCCTGATGTCCATAACCGAGGGGTCAGTACCTGGTGTCGCGAGCTGGGACACGTCAGGCACGACGATGAGACACCCGATGAAGTCGCACTTATCTCCGGCCTGCGCGGACTCTACCGCTTCGGCTCTCAGGATCACCTCCATGCTCCGCGGGATGGATCCGCGCGGCAGCTCAGCCTGCGTCTCCTGGATGCGCACCTAGTTTCCAGAGCAACGCCTCAGCATCAGCATCAGCACCGTTATCGCTATATATAAATGTTTCAACAATGATGTACAGCACACGTCTTCTTACCTTTTGGAAGTCGACGAACTTGGACTTGTTGGTGTCGAGCAGGAAGCGGCGGCGGTTGTTGCACACGGGGTTGCGGCAGATGCTGGGCTGCGTGTACTTAAACTGCTGCTCCACGTCCTTGATGGCGCTCTGGCAGTCGAGGCACAGGAAGGTGCCGCTCACCAGCTCGGGGTGCACCGGGTGTGTGCGAACGACCTGCCCGCTGATGCGCACCAGAGAGCCGATGCGCAGAGTGGTCAGCTCGCGGATCCTGGAGGAGCACGCCACAAGGAGAACGAGAACTTTAAAAATGATGACTCGACAAACTACCGTTTAAAAAAAACTAGCACGCTGTTTTATCCTTACTTGTGCCTGGTCGGGAGATCCTGAATGGCCACGTAGAATTCCTTAGTCACAGGAACGTTCCCATGATCCCGGGCAAAGTTACGTACAGCGCGGCACAGGAAGGGGTAAATTCTAGTCAATAAATAAATAAATAAATAAGCATCCGCTTTCCTTGATCAAGCGCTTTAACATAATATATCGAATGAAAGAGGGGGGAAAAAAAAGAAGAAAAACTCGTCTCGATACCTGTAGAACTCCTCCTGGACGATGGTTGCCAGTTCTTGGTTAAATCCCTCCAGGTCGGTGAAGCTCACCAGCAGCGTGTTGCGCTCGGGACGGATCAGCTCCTCTGCATCACGCAAGTACTTCAACTCGCCGTCGCTGTTCTGGAATCTGAAATATGAGTAAGTATGAATGTTAATCGCATGAGAGACGTTGGCACGGATTACTTTCGTATGAGCGTTACTCTAAACAAAACTTAAAACATTTATTCTTGTGTCTTTCCTGGGGTTTTGCCTGGTTTTGATGATCAAACTGAAAACCAATTCCGGTCATTGGCTGATCGACCGGTTCCTCTCTATCATAAATGTAATAATAGTTTGTAAAAAAAATATTTTGGAGTCAGTGTGACGATACGTGAATCATTACCAAAAAAAAAATAATAATAAAAATTGCGATTGATAACTGAATAGATTTTTTCTAAATCTAGTAACTAATCAGCAGGTTGTTGATTTATTATTGTTGTTTTTGGTCTTTCGCCTGATTCCTCATCGAGGTGTCGCTACAGCAGACAATCCGATCCCAGCACAACAACGTGATGCTCTTCCTGGTGCGACCCTCTTATTTTATCCGGGCTTGTGTTTGGGGTTTGGGCATGGGGTGAAACAATCTCCGCACTGAGACACTGATCAACCAGCAAGTAATGATTAGTAGTGTTAACTTTTAAACCAATTAAATCCTTATACTAAGTGTCACTGTTATTAATACACAATTATACTGTATTATCCAATACAGTGCAGAGACAATACAGAGACATACGCAACAGCTTTCAAAGGGATACAATCATTATATATTGAAATAATATAAAGTTCATGATCTAAACATTCACACATGCACTTGTGCAAAAGACTGAAATACTTAGAGATGGCTCCTCCATGTTGATGACTTGATGCATGAATAGTTGACTAAAATATTAATAAGACTTTTATTAATTCTAAGGTAAAGTAATGACTTCGAATGTAATGTAACTTCTGAGTCATATATTAATTGTTTCATAATTCACGTTTTTGTTCTATGCGTACATGATGAAATTGCCATCTTTTTTTTGGGGGGGGAGCTATTATATTATAACTTGTTGGCTGTTAAACTATAAAAATAAAAAAAAAACTCTTTAAAAAGCAACAAAAATGATTTAAACTATTCTTAGACATTTTCCTCAGAATCACTCAGACGCCATGTTGTGCCTCAACAACACCAAAAAAAAACTAAACTTACTCTTCCAGAAACGCCTGGAATAACTTCTGACACTTCTCGGCTAACTCATCCTTCACGGTCTGTCCGGCGTTCTCCACCGCAGGCTCGGAAATGTCCATTTTATCAGCAGGTTGTTTATTACAGCGTTATAATAACTTCACTCTCTTCACGTCAGCGCAGGACACAATGCTGCACGAGCACGCCAAGCGCGAGAGAGTTTTTCGCGCCAAAGCCCGGGCCCACGTGGTCATTTTCGCGCCACTACCAGCCAATCAGCTCTTTGCATTTTCCCTTCTCCGGGCTGTGATTGGACGATAATTACTTTTCTTTTCCCCCGCCCCGTGGCCAAGGGGATGTGACGTGACGGCGAGTTCTCGAGCCAGAAGAGGGAATATGGCTGATCTTCTGGAAGCAATAAGAAATAAAAGTTCAATATAAAATGTTTCGTGTTTGGGTTTACACATTTGAAGTATTTTTATAATTTTTTTTAGCATTATTAATTCAAGCTAATTCCTGTTTCAGCATCTGATATGTGCTTAAGTTTAAATAATGCTATGCACAAATTTTGTTATCTTTTCATAACACATTCCTTACACATTATATAAATACTTCATTATATCTTCATGAGCACTTAGAGGAACATTAATCAAATATATCTGTAATATTGTATTTATTTAAATTCCGAATTTTCGATTTTTTTTCTTGAAGAGGTTCTTCTTTTCAAAATAAAAGTCCTTACGCGTGACCTGAGCAAAGCTTGAATTACGGCTTAAAAAAATAAAATCTTAAGTAAAACATTATGTGTAAATCAAATAAATCTTAAGCATCAATGTTTATGATGAGATGATGATCATATTGATCCATGTGCATGAAGTTTGCATGTTCTCCCCGTGCTTGGTGGGTTTCCTCCAGGTACTCCGGTTTCCTCCCACAGTCCAAAGACATGCAAATTAGGTTAATTGGCGTTCCCAAATTCTCTGTGAAACATGACAAATCTGCAGTAGAAAAGACGTTCAACAACAGCAAGTTTACAGCGATGTAGTTATCAATGCAATGAGTCGTTTGAGGTGTTTTGAGTGACATACATGCTTCAAGAGCAAAAGAACATCACTGGAAGACAACAAGACATCAACAACAAGTCTTTAATTGACTCAACCCCCAAAAATGTTGAAACAATTTGGCAATTTGTCCATGATGATCCTCAGATAACAATCCACGACATTGCTGCAATGGTCGTTGTGGCATACGAAACAGTCCAGGCAATTCTCACGTGCTATTTGAACCTGCACCTTGTTGCTGCCGAATTCGTCCCCAGGCTGCTGACCCATCCTAATCCCCTGCACTGCTTTCTCAAATTTCTTTCCTCATCACTTGACCATATAGATTTAAATGAATCAATAATCACAGTATTAATGATCACTTGGGTTTCATTTACAGTTAGTAGTCAAAAGTTTGGAAACAAGTTTTGATGTATTTTTTTTTTTTATTGTAGAACAATACTGGATTTGAGACACATGTCAACATCAACTGTTCAGAGGAGATTATTGCATATTTTGGATGCCTGTAGCATTGTTTTACACTGTAGAAAGAAAAAAATATATCATGAAAGTCTATGGCATTAGAAGAGTTGTCCAAATGTTTAAATGGTAGTGTATAAATAATAAATATTACTTCAGAGAAGGTTTCCTGTCTTTAAGAAGTGTGTATATAATGTAACACTTTTATGAAATACTTGTGAAAATGTGCAATCATTGACTTTTATTAAGGACCAGATCATTACATGCATTTTAGCCTGATAAATGTAGTTATCAATTTTGACATAAAGGAAAATCCTAAATTAATTAAAAATAAATCCATATTATTGTTTGACTGTTTAACTGAAATATGGACAGTTTAATTTAGAATAGTATGCAGTATTAGGACTTTTATTTTGAGGGGAAAAAAGATATTTGGAGTGAACTTATTCTTTGCCCAAAATTAGCAGTTTATGGATGTTGAATTAAATATTAATTAATATGTTAAAAAATGTGTCAATATAACGTAAAATTTTAGACATATTAAGACAACTCCGTTTTCTCCCACAGTCCAACGATGAGCAGATTATGTTTATTGGTGTTGCCAAATTGCCCGTAGTTTGTGAATAAGCATGTGACTGTGCATGTGCCCTGGGATGGATTGGCGCCCCATCCAGGGTGTACCTCGCCTTGTGGCCAAGGTCTCCTGGGATCGGCTCAAGGCCCCCCAGATAAAACTGTACAAACAAATGAAACATCAAAATGGTGTCTCACACATAAGACCACAAGATGGCGTCCTATAATCTCTTATAATAAATAATGCACATAATATTCCTCTAGGTTAGGCTCCTGGGGGCGCCGGTGAGCAATTAACGGAGGTGTGGACACAACACGGAAACAAAGGCTTATTGACTGCCTTATCATTAACTGTCTAGAAAAGTACAAACTATCTGTTCATGCTTTCCTCCTTTTCCACCCTAAAGAAAACAACACGTCTGCTCCAGTCCCTGGTTTTCAACAGAAGTTACCCAGACCTTCAGGGTTGGTTAAAAATACCAAAAGTGTGTCTTTGCCAGATTGTGGAACACACTTTAAAAGAAAGAATGCCTAAAATGCAAGAATCCATATACGTCTATAGTTTGACAAAATCATATCTCAAGGCAAAACCTCTCAGATAACATAAAGACTATCGCTAGCCAATCACAAACACCAGATGTAGATGGCAAAAGTGAGTGTAGAAGAGTTTTGTATGCTTCTACATTCCATGCAGGTATAAAGGAGGGTGCGAGCGAGACAGATCGTCAGTTTTGCATTTAATGAATAATATCAGTGCATTAAAAGAAACGAGGGCTTTCTTTTGCTGAAAGAACGCATTGTTGAGTCTTACAGGTCTGAGTTCTGCGATCTGATTTGATCGTATCTTATTATGCGTATCTGCTGAAGCCGATATTCAGGTAAGTCAGGTAGCTCGCCAGGAGAATGCAGTGGCGACCGGGTTCTCGCTAGATGTGAGCACAGGAAACTATGGTAGCTACCTAGTGAAAAAATACGCACGACAACAGAGTTTTTCCTTTTATCTGGCCTGTCGGAACAATGAGGAAATATAAGTCAAATCCATTAACAAAGAAGTGTGTTGCATCAGAAGGCTGCTTATCTAAGGCTGATGTTAGGAAGCGACAAACATTTACGCTTGATTTCAGTGACAAATCAACGTTTAAATAGTCCAAACACTGGGTGAACAATTCCTTGGCCCAATACTACAATCCAACCTTCCTTCAGTTTCCTGCTTACAATTTTAGCTTTTAGCTTCTACGTGCAATCGGTTTAGGTTTTATTGTGTTTGATGCTCAAAAAACTCTAAATTGAAACAGCTGTCGTATAGAGTAAATCCTCTTATTAAAGGTGTATAGTGATCATGTTATGATTATATATTCCAAAAAAAGTAGGAAGTAGAAGATGTTTCTTGCCTCTTGAGAGTTTCCATAGCTTAGTAAAGTTAGCATTCTTTACTAATCTAATTTGACAAAAAAGCAGTTACTTCTGTTTGCTTGTCCGGGTTAACTTTAGAAGCTGTTTCTTGTCCGACAAACGCTTGACAAGCCACGACCACAAGAAACAAATTACAGGAGACATAAGCAGCTTGTTGCCTGCTCTTGTGAATGTAGGGTCACTGGGAGATGTTTACCACAAGGTCACTGAGGTTGTTTATATTATGTGCAATTAAACCAACTACATTTATTATAAAATAAACAGTAAATTTGGTAGATTTTCCATATATACTATTATGCTCTAAATAAACCACAGACTTGCGTACGATAGTGGCTTATGAAGGTAAAGGTGTGGTTATGTATGGTTACATGTCAGACTTGTGTGTCAGTGCATCGTGTGGTTTCTTCTTCGCACTAGACTGGTTTGGGGTTTTGTGTGGTTTCCTCAACAGAAAAAAACGAAAGGCACCGGATGGCGGCAATTTTTTTAATCTGACGTGACAACTTCTTCATCTGTGAAAGGGTGGAGTGACAGACAGGCCTCTCCACTTATAAATGATCTAGGTCCATGTTAAAATACCATGTTTTGTCTTTTTCATGTTTCTGTGGAAGTGGTCGGTAGCTGTACATTGTTACTCCTTCAGGTACTACTGTGGCAGATTTGTACTTAACTAATGTTTCAGTTTTTATACTTTCACTCATCGTCAAGTAAAAAAAAAAACACACTTTTTACACTTTAGATTTTTAGTTCAAACATTTAGAGCTCAATAAAAATCTCAGTAGCGATGTCTTTTCTTCCTTTTGTCAATTTCTTTTAATTAATTAGGGGTTTTTTCCCCCTAAGTTTTTGATATGAGCTGTTTCATTCGCCTCATTTGCCTCACAAACTTCAACAGCAGCCTTTTAACTACATTTTTGTTAAGGTTGAATAATTTTTTGTTTGAAGCTCTTTGAAGGTTAAAGTAGTCATATTTGTTAAACGATTTAGTTAAATTAGTCAGCTAGTCACAGTTTGTAACGTGATATGTTAAAGTAGCTTACTATTAAAGTTTTGTACGGTAGTGCAATCAATTAGCTTTCTATTTAGGTTTTGCAAATTAGTCTGTTAAATTCTCTAGCTATTTATGTTTTGTGCATTAGTATTTTCAATTAGCTGGCTATTTAAGTTTGTTTATACTTCTACATTAAATTAACTAGCTGTATTTGGTATTTTTACATTGAAGTTGCTAGCTATTTAAGTTGTTTGTACTTGTACATAGCTATTTGAGTATCATAATTTAGTATGTTAAATTAAGTAAGTAACTAAGCATTTTAAATAAGTAGGTTTGTATATTACCTAACTAAATTCGCTAGCTAGTTTGGGTTTTGCTGTTGTTGTTGTTGTTGATATGTAGTAGTGCGTTTAATCTAAAACAATATAATGACTACGTAATGATTGTGTCTAAATGTAGAAAGTATTTACTTTTGAACAAGTGGTAGATTTTTGGCTTTACAATTAGTCAAGCAAGATTTTGTTACAGCGCCCATATAGTACAATACCAGTCAACAGTTTGAATTTATTTTCTACTGTAGAACTATACTGCAGATTACAAGACTATGAAATAACACATTTGGAATTAGGTAATTAAATAACAACAAAAGTAACAGTCAGTTGTTATTTTAAGACATGAAGGTCAACTCTTCTGGAACAGTTCTTGCAATAACAGTATTGTCAAGTTTATTTGCAAAACCCATCGAGCTCCATGATGAAACTGTCTCTCATGAAGACCCTCCCAGGAACGCCGGACCAAAACGTTACCCCTGCTGCAGAGGAGAAGTTCATTTAGAGTCACCAGCCTCAGAAATCACCAATTAACAACCAGCACCTCAGATCAGAGCCGTTAGCGGACACACATCAATATCAACTGTTCAAAGGAGATTATTGTATATTTAGGACAAAAACATTGTTTTACAATGTAGAAAGAAATAAAAAATCAGGAAAGGACTTAGATTAGAAGGTGTGTCCAAATGTTTGACTGGTAGTGTACTTTTACATAAGTACAGTTTGTCCTGACCTTTTCCACAGTTCCAATCATTCTACCATATCTTTCAAAAAAATATTTTAAAACATGCTTCAGACAGGTTAAGGAAGTTCAACTGGATTTATTTTTTTAATAGTAAACATACAAATATTCATAAGAGAATATAATAAACAGGCTCACACATGCAAACAGCAGCTGAATCACTCCACACACACACACACACACACACACCTGATACAGGTAGAATGGGCACAGACAGACACAGGGTGTCGAGACAGCTGTCTGCGCAGGGCGCCGTAAGAGCAGCAGTTTCGCAAGGTATGAACTTTGCGAGTCTGACATCACAGAGGTGGCTTTAGGGAAGCAGGATTCTTTCCTTGCTCAACAGAGCCTGGAGCATGTCAACAACTCAAACTGCCAAAAAGACAGACAGAGAGAGTGAGAGACAGAGATATCATCTGTACGGGCACAAATACTTTTTCCTTTTACTATTAAGTATGAGTTTTAACACGTATACCACCACTTGTACTGTCTAATATGATTAAGGCCAGGTTTTAAAAAATATAGTTTAATACCATAGGAAAATAAAGATTTTTATTAAATGTAGCCGGAATTGACACAAATGTCACGAATTAATACCTGAAACATCAAAAAAGTATTTTCTAACAAGTTTTAGAAAGTTTTATTATATCAAATTTTACAATGTGTTTTAACGTGAGGAATTTATGTCTATATTCATAAAACACTCAGGCAGCGTCATGCTCGCGTAGGACTATAAGCATGGACGAGGCGTATAATTGAGATAAAATCAAGTTGCCACTGAAAGAAATAAAGCACACGCACTAAGAAACACACGCGCACACGTGCACAAAGTATGGCGTTGTTAGTAGCCTTGACGATGGGGGTGCAGATGCGGAGGGGTCAGAGGTCGCCCCTCGAAGGTCAAAAGCTGCAATGAGTAGGCGAGCCTTTCAAAAAAAAAAAGAAAAAGAAAAAGATTTCATCTCTTGAGGGCAGAATTTCATCAAGAGAAACAAAAATGCACTTAAGGATTTAATGGTATGTCTTGCAAAAGTGAAAATCCCCCGGCGTAATGGCGTGATGCGAGCAGCTTTATATAATTATACGTACTGCGTTTACCTGTGAGGACGTGTCTCATCGGAACATTAACGCGGCACTGTGGAGGCTCTGGTCTGGGTGTCTACGTGTACGGCAAATGCTAGATAAGATAAGGAACTTGTTATGCCCTCTTCGGATGGTTGATTGTTTAATTTCATTTACGTTTTTTAACACCGAGCGTGCTTGTAGTGCTAGCTGATAAACCAGTTATACTCAAAATACCAGACTCTCTTGAACTGTGATGTCACTACGGCACTAACCTTGATCTGAATGATAGTCCATTAATTATAATAATACATTGTTATATGAACACACTAATTACAAAATCAAAATGGCTGCCTGTATCTTTTGTTCAGGATTGTTTACTCGTTTATGTATAAATGTGTGGTAGTAGTTATTAGCAAACCCGGCTATGGTGTCGCTAGCCGAATCGCTAATCTAACGCTGTAGCTGGCAACATAGATTCGGTGCTAGCTATGATAAATTAAACTCTGTGAACTCTCTTTATAGATTTGCACTTCTGTTTTGTCTGTGAGTGTGTTTGGGCCATGTGTGTTTATTCCTGTGTGTGTGTGTGTGTGTGTGTGTGTTAGAGAAAGAGATAATGTAGTTGTTTTCGTGAGAATGTGTGAGAATGCACCTGTAGCTCTCATTCTGTCCTTGTTGCTTGTTTAAAGCGGCGTGTGGAAGCTTCCGGGTGTGTTTGTGAAGGGAAGAGAATACGTGAAGGAAAATCATTGTATGGAGGAGCAGCTGTGTGTGTGTGTGTGTGTGTGTGTGTGTGTGTGTTGGTAATGCCACAGGAGGCCATGAACAATACAGTACATACAAAGAGCACAGCCCAATTTGTAATCATGTTACTTTTCCAGTATCAAAGAGACACATGTGGGCGGGGCTAAACATGATGCAGATCGCTCATTGGTCAACGCATTTGTCACAATAAGGTCTGTGTTTAGAGCGGGTTGATAGTTCTGTTTCCTCCCAAATTTAGATTTCACAATTTATCATACATTTTATATATATTAAAAATGATATACTACACACACATATACAATGCTGTGAAAAAGTATTTGCCCCCTTAATTTTTATTATTTTTATTTAATTTAATTTTTTGGCATATTTGTCACACATAAATGATTGAGATGACCAAACCCAATTTTATATTATTTTATCAAATGGAGTTTTTAAATGGTGATTTCATTTATCAAGGGGAAAAAAAACTGTCCAAACATGCCTGGCCCTATGTTAAAATGAAATTGCTAAATCATGAATGAACTGTGATTAGCCACGTTTTTTTGGAACGCTGAGTAAAATTTCGCTTGCCACACCCAGGCATGATTACTGCCAGACCTGTTGAATCAAGAAAACACTTAAATAGTGCATGTCTGACAAAGTGAAGCACGCTAAAAGATCTCAGAAAGCGACACATCATGCTGTGAGTGTGACAATCATGCAAAGAAATGAAATAAAGAAAAACCGGAAGGGGCAAATACTTTTCCACAGCACTGCGTGTATTCATTAGCACGCTCAGCTTCGCCACCATTACATGTCCACATGTCATAAAAATACTCTATTTTAGTACTTGCACATTATTGATCACACGCATACACACTCCCCACCAACTTCTAAAGATCTTCCTAATGTCACGATTAAACGGCCGAGGTTTCGCGTCTCTAAATAACCATTGCTATCGTAGCATGCCGTTGTTGTTTTTTTTGGTGAAACGTGGCTCTGGCGCTTTTTCTTTTGGGATGGTATGAATGAGTTGTTTGTAGCGTGTAACTTGCCGTAGATGATGGATTAGTGGCTTTGTGTGAACATGTGAAAATGGCGCTAGCTCTAAAGAACTCCCTTTCCCACCATTGTCTGGTGAAGTTCGCAGGAAATGAGGCTGAGAAGGGTGCTCCGTTCGGCTCTGTCCGCTACTCACCTTGGCGTTGAACTTCACCAATCAATCTAACCTAATGATGTCGAGTTTGACAGGGTGTTAAGTGCATTCCTCTTTCTATTCCACATCACCCACTTATCCTTCCTAACTTAAGCATGGTTCATCCTGATGTTTACAAAATAGGATGAGTGATCTGATTTGTGAAATAATGGTAAATGGACCTGGTACTGAGAGACCAGCTCAGATCAGTATCTTTAGAGTAGAGTATCTTAATAAGACAAGTTATGTTTTTAAAGTTACAGTGGTGGTTTAATACTCTTAGCTTCAGCTTATCTCAATGAACTCCTGAAGCAATTTAGTCAGTTTTTGGGAAAAACTTGAAAAAATATATATATAATAAAACTGTAAAGTTGGCCTGTCTGTACATTGAAGATATTTACGAAAAAAAAAAATAATAATTTGGTGGATGTAAGATGAATAATACAATAACATCAAGATTTTTTTTTTTTTTTTTTTAGAAATTTTTGTATTTTTGTCTGTATGTTTGTTTGTGCACTCATCACGTAAAAACAACTCAACGAATTTTAATGGGGGTTTCACAGGTGTATTTGGCTGACCTCGGGGTAACATGTAGGCTTTGTGTCATTGCAATCAGCCCATGGGGAGGGAAGATATGCTAATTTGAAATTTAAATGTAAAACGCACTTACATTATTAAAAGAATCAACTTTGAAAAAATCAATAGTTCTTTTCAAAATTCAACAGATGTTGTGTACATTTTTTAAAACATGCTTATGATTGTGCCATTAAATTCCTCGCAAACAAAGTTGCAGACACTTCTAATCATTCAATATATTTCTTTCAAAAAGCAGTGTCTACACATAATTAACTTTTTTACATTGATTCATATTATTACAGATTGTTCCTTAATGGAAGAAGAGCTACTGTTTGTGAGAATGACTAAAACACGGGATGTTTTGCATGGAGTTTACTCTCATATAAAAATAATCCATGACAAGGGTATATGATATGGCTCAATGCGAAGCGAATAATTTTTCTGTGCACGCCATGGATATTTGCCAACTTATTAATGGGTGACACATCATGCTTGTTATCCATTTAGAACTATATTCAATGTGTAATATCCATGAAGCAAGTTATATCCAATTATTGGTGGCACAGTGGCTCAGTGGATAGCACTGTCACCTTGCACCTCCAGGGTTCGGTTCGATTCCCGCCTCAGGGTCTCTATGCATGGAGTTTGCATGTTCTTCCCGTGCTTGGTAGTTTTCCTTCGATTAGGCTAATTGGTGTTCCCAAATTGCCTGTAGTGTGTAAATGAGTGTGTGAATGTTGGTTATAACATAGTTGTGTAAATGGGAATTAATAAAATGGTCACCATTGGCGTCCACGGTCCCTTGTTGGACAACAGAGGTTCCTAGATGAATGGATGGATGGAAACAGGCATTCCTTTATCAGATCCTTTTTTCTATACTGAAAATACGAAGACAAAATACAACAACTGATCCTGATGCTGAAAAAAAAGATCTAGCTTTAGCTAATTTGGGGGAGGGCAGGGGGGCAGTTTGAGATATACAGACCTGGCAACTGTATAGCAAAACAGGTAGATTTTTGACACGATGCATTAAGAAACCAAAAAATCTGACAACTGCAAGAGACAGTCAGATGTTTGTGGGATAAAAGAGATTCCTAGGAAGGCCACACACACACACACACACACACACACACACACACACACAAACACTAACATACATAGTCAGCTGCAGGATGTTGTTGGGCTTTTGAGGACATCCTCCATGGCTCATGGCATCGTCAATGAATGGACGGCTAGTTCTGGTTGGGAAGACGTAGCAGGCGCAGCAGTTGGAGCAGACGGCGCAGACGGAGCTGCTGACCAGGAAATCGTCTCGGAAGGAAATCGTTATATATCTCAGAATCATTGTGCTATTGTTGTATTTTTAGTGAATGGAAGACGTGCGTGAGTTAATGTTTGGGTTTAGAACCCTGGCCTGGTTCACATGCACTGATTGAAGTGTGCTTGCGTGTATGTGTGTGTGTGTGTGTGTGTGTGTGTGTGTGTGTGTGTGTGTGTGTGCGTGTACAGTGCGTGTACAGTGCTGGTAGGTCACTTATTTGTAGGTCACAAATAGGAAGAAGCATTTCCTGTTGTCCTACGTCTAGTGTCGCAGTAAACACTCTATAATTAGAGGAGTGTATCCTGAGATGTAAGTCGAGTGCGAAAGTTTGCACAGCTGTAGGTCAAAATGATAACAAGGAAAACCTAGGAAAATGTATATATTGTATAGCCACATGGTATTTAGTCTGTTAGCGCTAGCTGTGCATGCGTAGATCATAAGAATAATAAGTTGAAATCTATAACTAATTCACTCAACATAAATGTTTAAATTGTATAAAGAGGCTCATCACAAACCCAACATCAAATAAAAGTCCACTTTTATCGATTAACAGTCGTTTAGTAACACATCAACCCAGGAAGCTGAAAGCGCTAAACCACACAAAGTAGCTAGCACTGTTTGCAGATGTTAGCTGCGTGACACAGTTACTACACTGTTAGCTTAAACAGAGGCTTTAATGTCCTGTTAGGAGAACATCTGTTTCGAAGGTCAGAGAATCTCAGAAAATTGACGCCGGTTTAAAGCCTGGACTGTTTCCCCAGTTTATTCATTAACTTCGCTCCTCCGACCATGTGTGAGATACATCACGTGCTGGAACAAAGAGAGTTTGCTGAGAGTTTAATGCTGCTATAGTGTAAATTCTAACAGGAAATGTTACTATAGGATGATTTTTGTTATATATAAGTAAGACGAGTCGTTGTTCATTTTTAAATGTGAAAACCGTGCTTCACCACAGCACCCAGTGATCGATGATTTTTTTTATTTTTTTTTATTATCAAAACGTGAAGTGTTTTATTCCTTACTTGAAACATAAATTACACTACTGATAATCTTACTAGTGGTCTCTAGTACATCTTTAATTCTGACCAGCAGCAGATTTAAAAACCTAAAAACATACAACGACTTCTCTACAATGGTCAGAATTTGTCTTAGTTATTCAAATTTTATTAACTTTTACTTTAATATACGACTTTCTCGTTGCTTTTTACTGTTATTTTCATTCTGACTTTGACCTACTTTGTCTGATTGTTTGTTATTGTAATTGGATGTGCATTGTAGCACTGCGATATCTATCTATCTATCTATCTATCTATCTATCTATCTATCTATCTATCTATCTATCCTTCTCTCTCTCTCTCGGTCTCTTTCTCTCTGCATATCATTATTACAAATGAATTGACCATTAAAGAAATCAAAATAACATTGCCATATAGATTTTTTATACACTTTTTTATTCTTGTTTACTCGTTTTGTTTGTTAATTGTGTCTCATAACTCTTATTGAATTCTTATCAGTTTAATATTATGATAAATAACAATTTCAATAAAATATCAGTTTAATATTTAGTAAATATCTAACCGTATGCTGTAATATGCTGTAGAGTAACTTAATAACATTTTGGGTTTAAAGGGTTAATACGACCCGAATGTGGGTCTTTATTTATGCCGTGTAACGCTGCTGTACTTTGACATAATTTGTGACAGCAGATGAAAAGGCCGTGCCGAAACTTTACTCCACCTCTGTGACTGATGACTTTTTGACCCTGTACCTTTCCTCAGGTGACAAACACATCAAACACTTTCTGACAAATTAACACACATCTTTTCCTACACACACACACACACACACACACACACTTTTATGTGATTCAGCTGGAGTATCTCCAGAAGCCAGTACAGGTGTGGCTGAAATGTATTTTAGGAGTTGCTTGTTGTCTTGTGGCAGACGATGTGTGTGTGTGTGTGTGTGTGTGTGTGTGTGTGTGTGTGTGTGTGTGTGTGTGTGTGTGTGTGTGTGTGTGTGTGTGGGAGCGTAGTCAGATACACAACAGACTACAAGCCTGAACTCAAAATCCTTAATATGCTTAAACTGACACATCAAACCGGGAACAGGTTTAAGCACAGGTGTTTCAGTGTGTATGGTGCTGACCCGAAACAAGCTCGTTCTTGTTCTAACTTATGTTAAAGCAGCTATACAATTGTTCCATCAAAAGCTTATTTTGTTTTCTCAAGACAAAAGTACACAGCGTGTCAAGCTACAGTTACAGCTTCAACACTTGAGACTCCTTCTATAAGTCTTTTAAAATAGACGTCTCATTTTTTATATATATATATATATATATATATATATATATATATATATATATATATATATAAAATTGTGATGAAATTTTTGCTCCATTAAGGCGTAAAAGTGATTCAATTTAAGCACAGTGATGAGCTGGATGAGACTCGTAGCCAAGGTAAAATATTAGAATGGTGCAAATGTTTTAAAATGGACAACTTGAGAGTCTCAGGGATGCATATGTGTGTGTGAACTGTACACACAATCATTCATGAGCACCACTTGCACATTACAGGAACTCGACTGGGAGCTATTGCCACATCCTCCGTACAGTCCTGACCTCACTCCAAGCCATTTCCACATCTTAACACACGTCATGAAGGGAGTTCCTGGGAGGCCAGCGTTTCACATGTGGAGCCGGCAGTCTGAACATGTACTTTCTACCCAGATGGTATCTAAGCACTAGTGAAACACTGGGTTAAAAATTATTACTGTATATAGAGAAATAAAGGAAGTTTTCACTGTCATAACCACGTTCTGTTATGCTGCATAATCAAAAGTCCCTGTTTGACTTGAACAGCCCTCATAAAACCACTCCTCCGCCTGGTAAATCAGTTTGCTTCATGATATGAGTTTGCTGATCTGATTAGTTATTAAGGTTGTTGCCAAATACTCATTCTTGCAGTTCTGAGATGACTTGTCCATGTAAACACAGTCATGGTTGGCTGATCATCTCAATCAGGTGCAGAGAAAACACTAGTAGGTCAGTGCGTACACAGTTTCCACCTCAACACAAAAGCACAATGCGATCCCTCTCTGCAGAATAAGCCTTTAGTTGTTGTTTTTTTATTTGTATTTTTTATTTATTTATTTTTTTTTGGAGACCTAAAAAAGCCTCACAGGAATTGCCACAACAATGAGCATCCTTCGACTGTTTCATGCCAACAGAACAGCTGGTTCGGGAAGGGGGACGTGGGGGCAGCAGCGTCCCTCAACGCACTCTCCTCCTTACCAGCCCTTTATCCTTCCTTCTACTCACTTCATATTCAGTGTTCAGGTCCAGCCCTCGTCTTCCTCTTCGCCCAGCATCAGAAAAGCAGGAAGCTCAACTAAACAAGGCGCGCGAGGGGGGGGGGGGGTTGGGGAGCCTCTAAGTAAACTTCCAGGTTCTATTTCTTCAGCTTCCTGCTGAGATTGTGTTCCCTGAGGCTGTGGGAAACTAGATTCGGGTCTTTCACTCAGCACTTCAGTCCATGAGATCCGTGTCCATTGTGTGCCTCTCACAGCTGAGTGTTTCGCATGTGTGTGCTTGTGTTTGCGTGGTATTGCGTGCTCGGCATCGGCGATTCATTGTTTCTTGGCGTGTTTAAAGTAGACATTTTCTCCATGAATTAGGTTTATATGGAAATATTTCTCATTCTGGCGCTAACTGTTTTTTGTTATTCCTGCAAGATGTTAGCGGTTGTGCGGCGTCCTCATGCCACACGGAGAAAACTTCCCAACCAACCCAAATATAATTGACAATGAGCAAATTAGGAAAACAGCTCATTTTCTCATTTGTTTTTAACTTCCCAGCTACATTTAACATTCTGGTAATGAAAAATCCGTGGACTCAGCTAGGCTAGTTAGCAACCCATAAGAAAATTTACCATGGTATAGGTACAATGGTAGTCTGATGGTACTTGTACCAGAGTATATAGGATGAGGATATTGCTGACAGTACCAAGTTACTTACTGGCTCAAATAATCGTACACGTACCACACTATGGTACATGGTTCTACCGTGGTCAATACACTGGTATGGTACATGTACTATAGTTTGTTACATACTTCTACCAGGTTCCACATTAGGCTATTATATATCACATTCCAGGATACATGTGAAAAATAAGTTATCAATTTTTTTTGGTGTCATAATGGTAATATTTATATACTATGGTAGCATTGTAGCATTTTTTACTCCCCAAAACAGGTGTCACTGTGGTACTTGGACTGTACCTGCTATAATAACTTGATATATTAGTACATACGACTGGTAAGGTACAGTATAGTGTATACCCACCGTGTTACGCAATAAGTACTGCGGTATTCACCAAAGTATGCCGGTACATACCAGAGTACTACAATGGAATGGGCCATACTACCTACCCTGGTTCTCCTTGAAAGTCCTGTGGTTCCTACCATGGTCATGTCTGAAGTATCACAGTAGTACTGTCATGTATTATATATTGTATATTAAATTCCATAATAAAATTTCTCATGGAAACTTACAGGATGACAAGCAACATTGTTGATTGCGGTGTTAGCATAAGCGTTAAAGCTCTGGATGCTAATCTCTTCGAGCAGCGAGCGTGACAGGAGTAAAATGTCGCCACATTAGTCTCATGAGGCAACGATTTTTGGTTAAACTAATGCTCGACTAAGATTGGAAGTGAGACTTCGTGACTCGGGATTGTGTCATATTCGGTCTCCGTGTTTAAACTAGTTTTAGCTCTATAGTTTTAGTTTTAAAAGATTTACCAGAGCCTTAACTTGTGGAGGCAATGCTTATGTACATGTACTGCAGCAATAGAAATTCTGTTGTTTTTTTTTTCGTTTCCTGTGAGCAATATCCTCTTGATACCTGTGAGGACATGACATTTTCTCCCAACTTTTCTCCTGGTTGAAGATATTGATGAAAAGTATAGTTATCAGCTATGAATAAATTACAATGCACACAACAGTAGAGTCCGGGTCTCAGGAAGATATCGGACACAATGTGATGAATCAAGCTACAAAATAAATCTTAGAATTATCAAGGTTGATTTTTCCATTTCTACTGATAAAGTGTGTGTGTGTGTGTGTGTGTGTGTGTGTGTGTGTGTGTGTGTGTGTGTGAGTGAAAGAAAGAGAGAGAGAGTGAAAGAGAGTTATTAATTTCACACTCTTTCAAACTGTAAGTAAATTGCAGCCGCAGCAGATGTTCCATGTTCTCGCATCCGGCTGATTAGCCGTTGTGTCGAACTCGCTAGCAATAGCGCAGGATTAATTACACGCTAGCAGGATTAGTTTTACACCTTCGTCCGTAGAAAGAAACAGTTTACTCAGTGGAACAGCTGCTGAGGGAATTCCAGCGCGCTCTGATCCTCAGCTGTGGCGACAGACATGAATAAGATTTTAGCCTCAGAGCCTCGAATCAACGCTAGCTAACTCATCTAACGCTAGCTATGAACGTAGTAAAAAATTTAATAAAATCAATGTTCTTATTACTAGGGGTCTCGGTCTGTAAGTTTTTCTACACGTTTGATTGCTGTTAAAATGTCCAAAAGTGATTCATTATATGAATCAAGTTTTAAACGTTAGTTTAAACATTAGGTTAAGTGTACTTAAGCTAGTTAGCTAAGGGATTATGTACAACCAAAGAATGTTCACCATGTACAAAACTACTTCTTTCTCTTCTTTTCTTTTGCTCCAGACTTGAATTTCACTCTTTATTCATCTAGGTAGTTTGATTCATATGAAATTAATCCCTAGGTGTTCAAGTTAGGGTGTTTCAGTAGCTAACATTTTAGAGATTAAGGATGTGTGTCTGGCTGTTTGTGAGGATGCCAAAAAGGAAATAGTTTAGAGTGCTGTGTGGGAATAAGAGTATGTGCGAGAAGGAAATGTGTCTCGTTATTGTCACTCTGTGCATATGTGTGTGTATGTGTGTGTGTGTGTGTGTGTGTGTTTGTGTGTGTCAGGGGAAGTAAGCAGGGCATGAATGAAACTGCAGGTGTAAGGAAGACCACTGGCATGACAACAGGTGCCCAAGCACCTGCCTATCTGTCAGCAAACTCCGAGTGCGTGTGTGTCACCGTGTTTACTTTGACTAAGTACATCTGTGCGTGTACAGTTGTGTGCAAAAGTTTGCACCCCCTCCTCCCCCCTTCCTTAGCCCACTTTTTTTTTTGCACTGAAAGTCTTGTTGGTTTATGTTGTATTTGTTTTCTTTAAGGGTGTACGAACTTCACCACACTGGATATTACCTTCCTCAAATGGAAATTTCTGAAAGCTTATTGATTTATCAATGTTAAATCATCCAATTCAACTATTCGCTAAAGTTTTTATGCATTAGTTGTAAGTTAACGTACCCCCTACACACACACACATACACACACTAAAAAAAAAACTAAAAAAAACATTCACACCTACCTAATCCCATCATTCATCACATTTCTTTATACATAAAAGTCCAGCTGCCATGAACCCCAAACCCGATCCCTCTCCAAACCCCTACCACCAGATCAGATTTCTTACGTCTGATATGTCTAATCTGGACAAAGATGTTTAGGAGAGTCTAAATGCCTGGCCTGTGGCAGAACCTCTCAGATTGCCAGAGTGCAAAAAAAAAAAAAAAAAGAGCAAAAGAAAGCCGACCGGCGCTTTTTCATCTCAAGCCTAAACGAGGGCTAATCAGAGTTAAAGAGCTGCCGGAATGGCTGAAGATCTGCGGCAAGCGTAAACATGCAGGGTGTGACTTGTATTGGAGAAGATAAGGCATAAATTATGCCTCTCTCTCTCTCTCTTTCTCTCTCTCCTTAAAATAAAGTCAGTTTTCCAGTAAATGTTTTAAATTCCCTAATGGAGACCATAATGGACACTTTCCCGAGCTACACCAGAGCAAACACTTTGTTCACAAACAGTCTGCCGTCACCGATACTCACAGGGGCGAGGGAATGTCTGGAAAAGATAAGCCTAATTCATAAAGAAATGAATTATTAAGTAAGTACAAACTAAGAAAATGACATATTATTCACATAATTTTAAGCCATAAAATATTTCGTGTTAAACAATAAAATATTTCATTTACAAACTTTTATTCGCAGCTATCTAGCTTCTTAATTAGTAGTAATTTAGCTAACATTTGTTACAATACAACATATAATCTGAACTAGGAATGCAAACTAGGAAATATGAACCTCTAGAAAACATTAGCTAATTATCAAACATAATGATTTAGTTAGCTAGCATGTATTTTATGCAAACAACAAAACGCACGAGTGATGCCACTACGTGATGATTTTCCTCAGATACGGTGATAAATTACACATAAAAGACTTGCATGACTTAAATGACACTGTAGGTACACATAGCCGTGAGCTGTTTAAAGGGAATTGCCACCACTAGAGTAGATCCTTTCTAAACAAACTTTAGCACAATAATATTAATGTTCATTGCTAACTAGCTAAATTAGCCAGGCTAATTGGCTAGCTGACTCCTCTATCTGTCACAGGTAGACGTTCAGTATCTTGATTTTCAGAGTCATAATTACTCAAATTACAATGTAAGCAAATAAATGATTATGATTTCATACGTAATGACATTTATCTTATCTTATAACTTTCTTCAGGAAAAAGTTCATTGGATATCTTAACCCAAATGTTGTTAGGCTAAAAATGACATCTAATCTTTGACACGTTTGGTCCAAATTGAAGGGGTGTATTTACTGAAACATCAATGTGCCTCACAGCTTGTTCGAGTTCAACTTGCAAAGAGTGAAAGTCGTCCAAACAAACTCCTAAACAACATTGTTAATGTTTATTGCGAACTTAAGCTAGGCGTCTAGCTGAGTGCTAGTAAACTAGCCAGTGTTTGTGTCACATTTCCGTGATTTTAACATTAGGTATTTAGGCAAATTAGTGATTAATTATGATTTTGTACACATGTAAATATGTTAGCTAGCTAGCTTAACACATAGGTTCTGTCGCTGAAAATTGTAAGAAATCACCTCTAATGTTGGACTTGGGATACATTTGTGAAAGTGATTTATGACATCACAAACTGACTTTGTTTTATACCAAATGCTGGCACAATTTGTGTTTTCGCATGGAAAAATCGCCAGTTAAAGTCTGTACTGATAAACAAAAAAGTAAATAGTAACATATTAGATCTATCTAGGTTTATCCAGTATATTTGGAATTATCTAATAAGTATATATTTATATATTAAGGATGGGAATTATCAGGGACCACCCGATACAAGATTATTGCGCTAGGCACTGATACGATTTGTATTGCAATTCTATAAGTTAATTTTATAAATATCCCAATTCTTATTTTTTTAGATTTTCAAATCTGACTCAATAATTGACCTCAAATGCAAGTACATATAATTTAAAATAATAATTTAAAAACGTTTTTGGAATTACTTTGCAATCACGATATGTAAATCGAATAATTGATTATATAGAGAGTAAAGGATCAGATTTGTGAAGCCATGAGGAGTTATCCATTAATGTAAACATCACGTTTTTTAGTTGTGAGCTTTTTTAAGTAGCGGACTATAGACCTGTTGTAGGTTTGAATTGTTTTATTACCAAATTTTCCCCATGCTCTTCATTTTTTCCAATTTTTACCTTCAGACCAAATGGGTTTGTTTCCAGGCAACCAAACACACACGCTACCCCAGCAATAAAACTGTCACTTTCTAAGCTTTTGTCACTGAGGGACATAAATTATGGCAAACTCCCCTACCACACACACACACACACACACACACACACACACACACACACAATTACTCGCTCTATAATATTGACTCACACAAAAATGATATCAGGAAAACGGAAACTTTACAAGCAAAAAAAATTAGAGGGGTTCAAATACGCCCACACTCGTAAAAATGCAAAGGAACTTCGCCTGAATACGAGGGGTGTTTTTTTTTTGTTTTTTTTTTAAGAGGAAATAGCATAGATTATAAAGAGATAAGTTATATAATTCGAAATAACTAAAGGAAATTTCGCCTCTCCAAAAAGTAAACACTTTGCTAAAAACATACGAACAAAGAAAATAAAAATTAAAAAAAAACAAACCGAAAACATCAATAATCTGTTAATAAGTGTAAGCGGATGTTGTGGCAGTAATTGTGGGTTGAATGGAGTTGAGTAAACTGGAAATGGCTGTTAAACTTAAAATTAAACTGTTGATATTTTAATGAATGTCAACACTTGCTAACTTTATGATATATATATATATATATATATATATATATATATATATATATATATATATATCATAATGAAGTTTGTATTCATGAAGTTTGTATTTTTGGCACCCTAATCATATGGGAAATATGAACACAATATAGAACTATCTAAGTTTATATATATATATATATATATATATATATATATATATATATATGTATATATATATATATATATATATATTTTTTTTTTTCTTTTAAAAAGACTTAGAACTGAAATTATACTGTAACTACATGTAGCATGGACTGACTACAGCAGGTACATTTATTTTGTGAAGCATTAAGAATTGTTTTCTTTGCTAGGTCTTAGCCCAGTTTCAGTGCGGTTGTGGTAGCGGTGGGTGTGGTAGTGAGTGGTTGTAGTGGTGGTGGTGTGCGGCAAGTGGGAAATGGGAAATGAGCTCAAATCAGTCCACCAGATAGTTTTCACAGCTAGAGCTGCTTTTCCAATGGGCTTTGCAACAGGAAGTGCTCTCCCTAACAGATACTTCCCCTAAAATAACACACATCACACACATTAATTGTGCAACAATCCTCCTGGGGAGGTGCATGTGTGGATGATTTATGTTACTGTAACGGCTTGCGTGGGCCTGAGTTAGCGGTGTTTTTTATTGTTATTTTTTGCCCTGTTCTTATTGAACTGTGTGTTACCGCTGTAGCTTTTGTGTTGCTCCAGTGTCAACGTCGCGCCACCAACAAACTGGTCGACATTTGTAAATAATCTCAGCTTCGCCTCTTCGCCTGCCCTCATTACCCCGAATCCTTTTGGGTAAACATGCAAAGGTCCGAAGGCCAAGCCTGGGTCGCGGTGGGGTTGAGAGGGGGGCTGGTGGTTACGGGTTCTCCGCCTGTCAGGGTCGCAGGAACTGGGACTGGCCGCTAATGGCCCCTGACATGGGCTGTTTCCTGCACTGTGGATGTCAATAGCTTTAGCCTCTAACCCTTCCCCGGCTCATAAGTGGAAAAACACACGCAGACCACACTGCAGCGCTGAGGGCAATATGTGTGTGTGTGTGTGTGTGTGTGTGTGTGTGTGTGTGTGTGTGTGTGTGTGTGTGTGTGTGTCTGTGTCTGTGTGTGTGTGCATGGACCTCTGGAGAGCAAGAAAAGCAGAAAACTTTCATGCAGCAGATCTTTTCTTCATTACATCATCAGCTCACTGGTTGAAAATCAATACCTGAAAGCAAACATTACATCATGGCTAGGGGTTAAATCGATATCACGTGTTAAGAAGTGTCATAAATGGGTTAAATTAGATGTAATTTATGTAGCGCTGAACTCTGAACCTTTAATTTGATGGAAGTGGCAGTAACAGCATGATATATAAATGATACCTTCACACTGCGTCATAAGGAAATGTTATAAAATTTCCTCCACTTAATGTTAAATTCTGCGACTACACATTTGGTTAATCAAGCTTTTTTTTCTGATTTTAAATAAATTTTTATTTTCTATATTTTTGTTTACATCTGTATGTAAACAAATCAGATTAGCTTTTGATGTGATGAGAAATGCAAAAAACACCTGAAAACTTTGATAATAATAATAATAATAATAATAATAATAATAATAATAATAATAATAATAATATCAAAATTATTACTTAACTACATCCTATTTTTCCGAAAATATTAAGAGTACTTTTTTGTTCTCAACATGTTATCATCATCATTATTATTATTATTATTATTATGATTATTATTATTATTATTATTACATTTATTCTGACTGTTGAAGCCAAAGAAAGAATTATTTAATAAAAATAAAGGAAATATTAAATGTCATGCTGTTGGTGTAAAATAACCAACAGGTGGTGTGATGAAGCATGACTTATTATTTTCCCAAGTGTTTTATTACTTTTATACCACAGCAGTTTGCCAAAATGTTTAACTTAAATTAACCGATAAAAAAAACACTGTACTTTTTAATCTGTTTATAGTTACGTTGAAGGCTCTCGTCACTTTTCCGATGCTGGAGAAGTTGCACAGTGACACAATTAAAGATTCAATGCAAAGTTGAATATTTTCCACAGACAGGTCAATAGACACCCAGCATATCTAATAGTTTTTATTTATTTATATTTTTTATTAATAAAACTGCTATTGGAGTCAGACTTTTAAACTCCGCCCCCTCGCTCCTGAGGGAGTCCGATTCCGACAGGGCACTTAACACTCTCAGACATGCTAATCTTTCACACTCCACATTACAGGCCATTTACTGCGACTCAGTGAGCGGACCAGGCCAGGTGCCGGCCTCCATTGTGCTCGAGTGTGAGTTTTGCTTCTCAATGGGTCAACTCTCACGCATTTCCCCCCTGTGTGTGTGAAACATGACCCTGCCGAGTGACCACTGACATGCAGAGTGTGTTTAATACGGCTCAGGGCGGCCGTGATGCATTCACTCATTGTGTTTCAAAGGTGCAGGGGTTCATTTGTGTGTGTGTGTGTGTGTGTGTGTGTGTGAGAGGATCAAAATTTGTTACTGTGGTTAAAACTCTGAAAGCAATGACGAATAGAGATGCGAGCTTATGGAAGCGTGAGGGTGCATTTCAACCCGTTATGCCCTGAATTTGCTCGCGTGAACTTAAATAGTCACGTGAAAAATATGGGATCTTTTGTAAACATGTGGGAAAAACATGTGAAACCACTTGAAAAAAATCGATCATGGAGAAATAAAATAATAATTTAAATCATGTAAAAATTCACAAAATGCAAAATGAAATAAATCATGCGAATCTTAAAACATTAAATATGAATATAAATGAGGCGCGGTTTTGGAATTTTTTTTTTATTTAAAAACTGATATAACAAAGGATCATGACAATAAAGTAAATATCATTTGACAAAAACCTGTATGCACATAATTGAATCTTGAGAATAAGTCACATACCAAATGACTTGCAAAACATTACATTTGAAAAATAAATTATTTTTAAAACACATTTAAAAATCAAGTGGAAAAAGTAACAAATAAATAATGAAATAACAAATTTTTGGAGAAAAAAATTAAGTCATGAGATCATATGTAAAAATGTATGAATAATTTTGGAAGAAAGCCAAAAAAAATTATTACTTACATGAAAAAATGGTAAAAAAAAAACAAACAAAAAACAACAACAACAAAGCAACAACAACAAAAAAAACAACAACAACAAAAACATATAAAGCGTAAAATGGCTGGGCGCATCATGTAAACATGATCCATTCTAATGATTAGTAAACTGTGTGATTAAAAACAAGAAGTCTAAAATCATGTAAAATCAGTTTTTACATGTTGACTTTACTGTACATGTTTTCATGTTTTCAACAAAACCAACCAACCAAACAAAAAAACATTAAAAGCATGAAGTATTTTAGAACCCAGTGTTACATAATCCGGGACTTCACCTCGATTCGCTTTTCGAGTCACAGACGTGCTCTTGTGTGACGCATTGTTTAGATGGTCATTTCGATTTTTCGCACTGATATGAATTGCGTATGAACTAATGTGACTCAGTGTATAAGTGTGTTTGGGTGCAGGAGTGTAATCTGTGATATAAAGTTTGTCAAGGTGACGCCGGAATGGAAAAAAAAAAAAAACACTCAACATGACAAGAATGAACATGATTGAGTTGGATGGATGAGTAAACATTCTAAATATTTTCAGTTTAGATGACTCAAGGGAACTGAAAGCTGAGTTTCTTTTTTTTTTTTTTTTAATACATCCGTTATTGCTAATACATTAATGGTTTCTATGGTAACGGATTGCTCACTGGGACTTTTAGAGCAGATGTTTAATTTCAGTGGAGTTAAAAAAACCCATTGCTACGGTGATGCTTATGGGAAGGAGTTCCCAGTGCCAGTACTTTGTAACAACAAAACTGTTCTAACTTCATGAAGAAAATGGTGTTATCCTTTACGCCTCGTACGTTCAATCAACTTTTACTGTAAAAACTTTTTCCAACAATTTCTCTATTATCATATATTTTTCACACCGTTCATTGTTGATTTAACATCAATCATCAGGGAGTCCATCTACATTTTAACCAACCTAAAAACTTTATATGTTAGATTATATGTTATATATATATATATATTATATTCCATTTGCTAGATTACAGCTTCTGAACTAGTGATTCACAATGAGCTACTTTCCATCATCATCATCATCATCATCATCATGCTAGCTAACATTTGAGAAGTAAGGAACAAAGCTGCTGCATTCCTCTAAAGGTCATAACTTGTAATTTGCAAAACAAGCAAACAAAGAAAACGCCCTGTCAGCATATGTATGTTAAATCAAAATGGCCACTCAAACCATGAACAGTAAGCTCAGCATGAGTACCAGCTTTAGATCAATAAAGGTACAGATATATTGGTTAAAAAACAAACAAACATAGAGACGTGCGTGTTTTTTGTCACACTTTGCAGCTAGAAATCAGGTCCAATCAATGCTGAGCTGCAACTTTCCAGTTCAATCAAATGGAATGGGTTCAGGTCAAATGCAGCACTGACACTTTACTGGCCCCGCCCACTTTTACAACTTGCTTTGTTCTTGTAATAGGCTACCTCTCTAGGTCATTATTACTTGTTAACCAACTTACCTTGTTAGGCAACAACTTACCAGTTCGGTACTGTAAGTTAATAAAATAATAAACAGCTAAATACACTAAAGATAGCTAATAATTATCCTGCACAGTGCCCCCTAGCAGTCAATAATTTAAGTGCGATTTTAAAAGTAATGGGGAAACATTAGCGACGGGAATCAACAGGGATCACCCAATACAATATTATAACGATACCTACACTAGGTGCTGACTCGATTTGTGTTGCGAATCTAAAAGTATCACAATTTTATCATGCAAATGCAAACACACACACACACATATTAAATTTATCAAATCGGGTGTGGCGAAATATGAACCGGCACAGAAAAACTGAATAGATGACACCCCCCCCCCCATCTCTAATAAACATATACCGTTTTAACATAGTGTGCTTTTTTTAAATACTGTTTTTTTCTCAAAATCTTGTGACGTTTTCTCATCGTGTCAGATATTTACAAAATATTACAAATTCAAAGTGCAATAAATGTATATAAAAATAGATAATCAAGTAAAAAAAGTTAAAGCATGTTTTCTTGTCTTTATTGTAATAAGTGTAGTCTAAAACCTCTAAAATGTTGCTTAACGTTAGCATAAAAACTAAACAAAAATACCCAAATTCTAGAATAACGTTATAATTGTTTGCAATTTAGTTTTTTTTATGTGGCCCCAAAACACGATTGTACAACTGCAGGCAGTCATTAATGGACTTATGAAACTCTACTAATAAATAATCTACTTACAGAAATGTACAGATTAAACAAATGCGAAATGTGTGGTTTGTCAGCCTTGGTTAGGTCCAGTAAGTCTTCCTACATTACTTTGTTTCTTAGAAAAAGTGGAGCAGATTTACCCTCAGGAACCAGAATCACTGGGATTTGAAACGAGAGTGTTCAACTTTAATCTTTCAGTATCATTCTTTATTTTAATGTTAAGAAACTTATATTTCTATATATAAAACAGATATTTTAGGTTTATTTTTATATTTAGTACAATAAAGACGAGATGATGTACTTGAACTTTTTTTTTTGACTTGATTATCTATTTCTATATTTATTCACTGCACTTTGATCTCTTTCAAGAAAGAGTTTGTGTACTTTAGCACTTTACTACCATCTCTGCTTTTTATTAATGAATAGCTTTGTTTAAAAGAACAGCAAGATTATTAGGTCACTATACAGTACATGGGTAGACATAAAAATATATATTATATTTTTATTTATGTTTGTCTTATATTTCTTGTTTAGAATATTGATTGTCTAAATAGACCCTCTTTTTTGGAGACCCTTTGTGCAAATGGTGGAGGTGTTTGTTTTTGCACACTTGTGCGTGTTTGTATGTGTGTGTGTGTGTGTGTGTGTGTGTGTGTGTGTGTGTGTGTGTGTGGTGTTTCACTTTTCACTGTGTGAGTCACTAAGCACAAAACCATGTGAAAAGACACCAGTAGCTCAACACAGCCAAAAAAAAAAAACGGAACCAGCTTTATAAACAGTGATTAAGGGTTATGCATATGATCAGATTTTGTTTTTTTGTTTGGTAAAGATGAGGAACAAAGAAAAAACTGAAAGTTCTCTGGAAGTCTTAGACTGGTACTTTTCAGAGTGCTACTCTCCATGTGACACAGGTTTCTGTACACAACAGAGCAGAGGATTCCACAATCAGACACAGAAAGCACTTAAAAACCCTTTTTTTAAAAAACAGAAATCTTTTTTTAAATTTTATTATTACAAGAACTTTGAAAAAAAAAAAACACACAGCTATACACAGCAGCTTATATGAAAAACATGCATAATTCTGACACACATTCATAACACTAACTCATCAATCCCTGTAGGGTTTTTACTGCTATTTATATTTTTTCATCAAATATGTAAACACAATAAATAAGAGCCATGATGTACATTAAGTGCAGAATCAGAGCAACAAAAGACAAAAAATACAAAACAACACCAAAAAGAAATAATAAAATGGTTTGTTCCTGGTATTTCCATACGCTGCAAAAATAGACCTGAGCAAAACAGCATGTGGTGTTTTTTTTTTTTCTTGTTTTTTTTTTTTTTGTTAACACATCTGTGCATCCTGAAAAACAGAAATCATTAACACAACCAGTGTGTTCACTTATCTAAGCACAAATGGGGGGGAAAAAACAGACATAATCAGTCAGTGGCAAGACAGATGTATTATGCAGTTCATTATAGCACTCATCATCTATACAGCTTTATCCTGTATTCAGGGTCGCGGATCCTATCCCAGGAGACTTCAGGCCAATCCATCGCGCGCACTCATTCATCCATCGCACACACATTCATACATTATGGGCAATTTGGGCGCACCAAATAATAAACTAACCTGCATGTCTTTGGACTGTGGGAGGAAACTGGAATACCAGGAGGAAACCCACCAAGAACATGCACACGGACCCTTGAGGTGGGAATAGAACCCGGAACCTGGAGGTGCAAGGCAACATTATAATCATAACACAAACAAAAATAATAAAATGCTTAAATCTTTGAGCCCAGGCTCAGCCTGCTCATTCATTCATTCATTCATTCATTCATTCAGTCACTTCAGTCCATGTGAATAGTATATTTACATCTTTTGTCTGTGAGTTTGTTTTTGTTTGTTTGTTTGTTTGTTTGTTTGTTGTGGTTAACTGGAGTGAAAGCTGGACGACTCGGACTCCGTGGACACCGAGGACATGCCCTTCTTCTTGGACAGGATCCTGAGGCTGGAGCCGCGTCCCGTGGTGAGCGCGCGTCGCGCCGACTTCTTGAACTTGACGCCGAGGAAGGCGTACAGGATCGGGTTGAGGCAGCAGTGGAAGTACGCGAGCGCCTCGGTGACGAAGATCCAGGTCTCGAGGCCGCTCTCGAGCGCGCAGCTCTGCGCGACGACGCCGAGGCGCACGAGCGTGTCGACGACGATGCCCGCGCAGTACGGCAGCCAGCACGCGAAGAAGCACGCGACGAGCGCGACGGTGGTGCGCAGCGCGCGCCGCTTCTGCGCGCCCTTGGTGCCGCGCGACAGCGTGACGATGATGACGCAGTAGCAGACGAAGATCACGACGCCCGGCAGGACGAAGCCGACGAGCACGTGCTGCGCGCGGAACGCCGCCATCCAGGCGAGCGCGGCGCCCTCCGGGTAGATGCGCTCGCACACGACGCGCTCCGCGACGCTCTCGGCGCGCGCGAACGCCAGGTCGGGCGCGGTGAGCAGCGCCGCGGGGAGCCACGCGCCCAGGTAGACGACGCGCTCGGACAGCAGGCGGCGCGTCGGCTGGCTGCTGGTCGCGCGCACCACGGCCAGGTAGCGGTCCAGGCTGATGAAGGCGAGCAGCAGCACGCTGCCGTACAGGTTCACCGTGTACACCATGTGCACGAGCACGCACATGAAGCCGCCGAAGCGCCAGCCGCCCGCCGCCGCGTCCACCGCCCAGAACGGCAGCGACAGCACGAACAGCAGGTCGGCCACGGACAGGTGCAGCCGGTAGCGGTCGGTCAT
Source organism: Clarias magur (assembly GCA_013621035.1). Taxonomy (NCBI): domain Eukaryota; kingdom Metazoa; phylum Chordata; class Actinopteri; order Siluriformes; family Clariidae; genus Clarias; species Clarias magur. The sequence continues at coordinate 181,793 of QNUK01000672.1, read as the reverse complement.
GGTGCGCGACTTCCGCTGGCACCCCATCACCACCACCACCAGCCCGTTGCCCACCAGCCCCAGCGTGAAGATCAGCCCGTACACCGTGGGGAGCAAAATCCTCAGGAGGTCCTGGTTCCCATGCGGGTCACACGGCGTCTCGAAATCAGCGCCGAGGTCTCCAGAGCCGAATTCGGTCTGGTTATCCAGCATGAGGTCATCCTCCAGGATAATGTGCTGCCAACGACAACAACAAACATCAGGATACACATACACAGTAATGATCTATTCGTGATCTACACAGCATTCAACTCGCACATGTAACAGTTGTAACTGCAAAAAGCAACAACACCACGAACGATCCCAGCTGTACTAACGAATATTAAAATCACACAAATACTGTGAATGAAACTTACTTCGTAATAAGACATCCTCCAGCTGAGACAATCCCAAACCCTGTCTGTCTCTGTCTCTCTATCTTACACACACTCACTCAGAGCTTCACTGGTCCTCCACGGTGGCGCCAAGCCTTTTAAAAACGCCTCGTCCACGAAACGCCGCCCACTGGATCATGGACACGCCCATAAATAACTTAAAAAAAAAAAACCCGCCATCACAAAGCGTTTTCTCAACAAAGCGCTCTTTTCCTGTTTTCGGCATCAGAGACAGATGCTGCTGTGTGGATGTGCAGAACACAGTGGAAAAAAAAACGGATAGATAGATAGATAGATAGATAGATTTTTTTTATAAGAGCTTACCTGACATACGATTATTTGTTCTTATGATAGACAGACAGAAATATACAAAATTTTTCAGTTTACCTGACATCATTTTATTTGTCATTATGTATATATATATATATATATATATATAGAGAGAGAGAGAGAGAGAGAGAGATAGATAGAAATGTTTTTTTATGACATAATTTGATCTGTGGTTATGTTGTTGTTATGTGTTAATGAAAACAAAACCAGTGTTGACCTGCTGCAGTTGTGAGCGCGCGCCGTTTCCACCCACACTGCATCATATCACACATCATATCACAGTCTCTCTCTGTTTGTGTGGGTGGGTGTTTTATGCTGTAAAACCCTGACATATATGATACATACAGGGCTTGGTGAGGTGTGCTGGCACCCCAGGAGTGTTTGTGGTGAGCAGTGTGTGTGTGTGTGTGTGTGTGTGTGTGTGTGTGTGAGAGAGACAGAAAGTCCCTTAATTAAACAACGAAAAGAAACGACACTTTCCCTCACAGTCAGTCCAAATAATGAGGAGATGACTAAAGATGTGATGTTAATCTCAGAAACACTGTATGATAATCCATAGTGTTTGTGTGAGTGTGTGTGTGTGTGTGTGTGTGTGTGTGTGTGTGGTAATGAGAGGTGCCCTTTATCAGGCTAAGATCACTCACATGAGTACTAAAAATGCAGACTCGGTCAGAGACCCGCTAAAGGATTACTCATTACATTACAGTGGAACAAAAGAGACATTACACATATATGGATCTTTTCATTCTAAACAAACTGCAGCCCATAAGGCTGCATATTAACTCAAAATAAACACTAGAGCTCACGCATCACTGCATTTCTATGATAAAAACACAGAAAGTGTTAAACGGAATTTCAAATTGACCTTCATACGAATTATGGCTCACATATCCATTGGGGTGTTTTTTTTTTTTTTTTTGGTTTGCTTTGTTTTGTTTTTAATCTATTTACTCATTGCATTCTATATTAAACACATAAACATGTTAAAAATGGTTGATATAGAGTAGTAATGTTTTTTTTAATGAGAATCGTGTTTATTTCACATTCATGGAAGGAGTCTCCAGTGTCAGAGCTTTGTACCAGGAGTAAAGACCCTTAACTTGTCCAGACGTCGTCAGGATGGAGAACTGTCTCTGTAACAGCGCAAGGTTTTAACTTCAAGAGAGAGGGAGAAAAAAAAAGAGAAGCTGAAAAGTGGCCGAATGTCAGATATTACAAAAGTTGATAGCTTGCATAAATTCCACAACATTAAATGTTGGTTTGGTGAAGGACGAATGAAATCAACTTTGACTTTGAGGTGGAAACAATAAGTGGCGTCTACTCAAACAGAATTCCAACCAGGCTTGGAAGTGTTAAGTTACATATTTACCCCCATTTATTTAAATACATTTCTTAGCATAATTACATTTTGCACATTTTAGCGTATTATGGGTAATTTAGATATTTTATATATTTATAGTGCACGTGTATTTTATTGTAAGTTTGTAAATCTCTTGTAAAATTTTTATTTGACATTTTCTTAGTGCAATTTCTCTTTTATTGCAGTAAACATCTTTCTGTCTCTCCATTCTATCCTACCTTTGCCTTTAAGGTCACGTACAGTCGTATAAGCATTTCACTGTGCATTTCATCATACTGAGCACCAGGTCCCTTATCCCAGTGAAGGACAATCTTAATGCTTCAGCGTAACAAGACATCTTGGACAATGCTACGCTTCTATGCAACTTTGTGGCAACAGTTTAGGGAAATCCCTTTTCTATTCCGGCATGACTCCGCCCCAGTTCTTAACATTTTGTAATAGATCATAGTATACATCAATATGCAGAATTCCTTGTTTAGTGTTAACATGTATGATCTTATAGTCAAGTCAAGTCAAGTAGGCTTTTAATGTTCATTTTTAATCATGTACAGTTCAGTATACTGTGAAAAGAAATGGCATTGCTACCTACCGTACATACAACATGAATTAACAGAACTACAGTAGCTAGCTAATTAAAACACCTAATTAGCTGACTATCTAAGACAGTCTAAACTGACAACATTAATCAAAACTATCTATGCACTACAAAAAGACAACAAACAAGAGCCACGTGACAACAACACGACACGATGCAATACACTGTGATATACTGTGACTGTCCGATCAAAAAATTTCGGACCTGACCAACAAACCCTGAATCAACACCAGATCATATAACTGCCTCCAGAGGCTTGTACGGTAGGCACGAGGCATGAGGTGCGCATCACTTCATACGCACCCATCACTCTGGGACAGACAGTGTCAATCTGGACTCATCAGTCCACATGAACTTTTTCCAATGAGCCACAGTCCGTCCTTTATGCTTCATAGCAAACTGAAGCCTTATTTTTCCAATTAGTCTCACTGATAAGTGCTTCTCTCAAGGCGACACGGCTGTTTAGTCCCAGTCCCGCGAGTACCCTTCGCGTTGTGCTCTTGTGTTAATAAAGAACTGTCCCACACATTTAGGTGATAAATGTGTGGGACAGTTCTTACCCCGATTTTAGTCGTTTCAGCAATCTCCTTAGTTGTTTCCTTTGCTTGATGCAGGACAATAAATGGACCCTTCTGAAACATCTTAGCCACGCCCACAGGATATGTCTCCTGACACGGCTGTTTAAGAAATGAGAAGCTTCTCACTGCGTTAGGGTTAAGTAGCATGTTACAGCTGAACCGTATTAATCACTGCACTACTTATCCACTGGAATCTCAACTATCTGCATATTATTATTATTATTATTATTATTATTATTATTATTATTTTGGCCAGGTGGTGTAGTACACACGCTTACAGATACTCAATCCACCGCACTCAGCATTTCCGATCGTATACGACGCTCTGCGTATTTTTCTGCACCAGATGTTGGTGGTGGAATGCAACTAGAAGGTCATTCATCTTCACAACACATTGTGTGTGTGTGTGTGTGTGTGTGTGTGTGTGTGTGTGTGTGTGTGTGTGTGTGTGTGTGTGGACTGAAACATGAGTTTTCACCTACTGCCTTATAACAGCAGAGGTTGTCACAGAAATCTCCTTCTCAAGATGTCAAGGTGAGAAGGTCATCAGGGTTGTGTGTGTGTGTGTGTGTGTGTGTGTGTGTGTGTGTGTGTGTGTGTGTGTGTAGAGTATACCTCCAGGGCAATACTTCAGTCTTCCTTTCGATGCTCAACTCCATCATTCTCTATTTGCTCTAAGACGTCTGAGATGTTTTTTTTATATTGTTATTATTATTATTATTATTATTATTATTATTATTATTATTATTATTACATGAAAATAAAATACTAGATAGTGTTATATATATACAGTATATTTGTTTGAAATCTTGTTTAAATGCAAGTGGCTAAAATACTGAAACAGGAAAAGTAAAATCATTTTATTTTCACATCGCATTAAAAAAAACAACAGAATTAGCAGCAGTGATATTTTTTTGCCTGCAGCACTATTGTCCATAAAGTAAGTTTTATTTTAGAAGACACAACAGACTTTTTCCTGTGATTCATTACTCACCCGCTTCATCAACCAGAACTCAGCTGACCTTTACTTCTCTTTTTGTTCACAATAAACACCTACACTGCATTTCTCTGTTTGTCTTTTCGCATACAGTATGAACATGTGCGCGCCTGTGTGTGTGTGTGTGTGTGTGTGTGTGTGTGTGTGTGTGTGTGTGTGTGTGTGTGTGTGTGTGTGTGTGTGTGTGTAGGAAGATGAAAGGCAGCCACAGGAGCCAGACTCAGACAATCACTACATGGGTCTCCTGTGCTTTAATGATAGAAGAGACAGAGAGACACAGAGAGAGAGAGCCAGAGAGAGAGCCAGAGAGAGAGAGACAGAGAGAGAGAGACAGAGAGAGACAGAGAGACAGAGAGAGAGACAGAGAGAGAGAGACAGAGAGAGACAGAGAGAGACAGAGAGAGAGAGACAGAGAGAGACAGAGAGAGAGAGACCGAGAGAGACAAAGAGAGAGAGACAGAGAGAGAGAGACAGAGAGAGAGAGACAGAGAGAGACAGAGAGAGAGACAGAGAGAGACAGAGAGAGAGAGACAGAGAGAGACAGAGAGAGACACAGAGAGAGAGACAGAGAGAGAGACAGAGAGAGAGAGAGACAGAGAGACAGAGAGAGAGACAGAGAGAGAGAGAGACAGAGAGACAGAGAGAGAGACAGAGAGAGAGACAGAGAGAGAGACAGAGAGACAGAGAGAGAGAGAGACAGAGAGAGAGAGACAGAGAAAGAGAGATTATTATTATTATCATTATTATTATTATTATTACTCTTGCTTTCCTTCCTTTTTTCAATAATTTTACTTTATCTTTGACTACAGAGCTAAATGTGTTTACTCTTTTATTATATACAGTATATATACATACCCTTATAAGATAATAAGACCTGTATTAATCCCAGAAGGAAATCGCCTTCCCTGTGAAAGAGAGAGACAGAGAGAGAGACAAGGGACAGAGAGACAGAGGGACAGAGAGAGAGAGAAAGAAAGAAATGAAAGGACAGAGAGAAAGTTCATGTTGTTGTTAATATTAATGCTTTTTTGTGGTTGTTATTGTTATTATTGTTTACTCATATTTTTGTTTATGTTTTTCGTTCACATTAAATATGTTTATAATGTTTATAAATGTTATTTACGCTGTAATCTACCATCTATAATTGCTTTGGTAACAATGTAATTCCTTCTTCTTTTTTGTTTTTTTTTTACATTCATGCCAATAAAGCACCGCTGAACTGAACTGAGAGAGAGAGAGAGAGAGAGAGAGAGAGAGTGAGAGAGGGGGGGGGGCGGAGAAAGCAACAGATTGACACAGAAAAGTGAGACAGGGACAGGGGGACAGTAATACAACATGAGAAAGAGAGACAGAGGGAGAAGGAGACAGGGAGGATAGAAGAGAGACAGACGGACAACAAGAGAAACAAAGAGAGACAGACTGAGGGACAGAGACAGACAGAGAGACGTAGAGAGAGACAGAGACAAAGTGACGGTGTGTCTCTGCGTGCAGTGATTGAGAGCAGATGTCTCCACTTGAGGACTGTGGGAAAAAAACAGAGCAGGTTTTTGAGAGCGAGAGAGCTAGAGAAGAAGGCTGAAGTCGGCAGTTTAGATAACGACTCTCTCTCACACACACACACACACACACACACACACACACACTGGGTTGTGCTCAGCTGTCAAATGTCACAAAGAAAAAGTGAAGAGTTAAAAGTGTTGATTCGCTGTCAGATGTTCCTCTTAGAAGCCAGAAGCAGATAAAGTGCTCTCAGAGGTGTCGATGTTCAGACAGCACACAGGGGGCGCTGGCGCTCAGAGCTGCGGCGTCAGAGGAATAAAGCGCTGCAGGATGGAACAGTGACTCTGGAGTCGATGATTTCTCTCAAACGTTCTTTTAAAAAACGTCCTAACAAATGTAATTCGTAACCTGAAATATAAAACTCACATATGTGTGTGTGTGTGTGTGTGTGTGTGTGTGTGTGTGTGTGTGTGTGTGTGTTTACGTTTGTTTCCTCATCTGTAATTACGATATAATCCTTTCCAGGCTTTTCAGTCCTAAAAATCCCCGGAGAGATTGTGGAAAATTGCACTGACCGCGTCTTTGAAAGAGTGGCTAACCGCTAGGTTTGGGGCATTTCGGGGTCTTTGGAGTTCACACACACACACACACACACACACACACACACACAAGAAGAGGCAAACGCAGATTTTGTGCTTGATATTGCGCTTGACTTTAGCATAGAGTCGATGCACAGGAGATTGAAAAAAATAAGAGGATAGGTGCAAACACACACACACACAGACACACACACACACACACACGAAAACAGAGGCCCTTAGGACAGGGCAGAGGGATGTTGATAAGAAAATACAATAGGCATGATGGCGCTAGATAAGGACAGCAGCAAAACGACTCAATTGTGTGTGTGTGTGTGTGTGTGTGTGTGTGTGTGTGTGTGTGTGTGTGTGTGTGTGTGTGTGTGTGTGAGAGAGAAAATGTTTCTACCTATGTTTTGTTTTTTCGCCTCATGTGTGGGCACACAATTCATCCATGAAATCCTAAATCTCCAAATCCTCATTTCTCTCTCTCTCAGTGTGTGTGTGTGTGTGTGTGTGTGTGTGTGTGTGTGTGTGCGCGCGCGTGTGCGTGCGCGTGTATTGGGTTCACTGTCTATTTGCATAGCCATGGTTTCTCAGCAATGGCCTGGTGCCTTGAAGTCTGTTCGGGGGCCACAAAAGCTGTAGCCTCGGGGCAGCTGAAAAACAAATCACTGCCTTGCTGCCCTATTAAAGGGCAAGAGAGGGCAAGAGACACAAGAAAGAGGACAAGAGGAGAAGAGAGGAGAAAAAAACAGAGAGAGGGCAATGGAAGAGGAGACACCTGTTTGAGCAGCGCCGCCTCCCCCTCTCCACCATTCTTCCACCGCTTTTCATGCTTTCATTCTTTCTTTCCCCTTTATGATGGCCGCCGTCGTAAAGCCTTTAGGCGGAGAATCAGGGCCACTCCTTCATCCAGTTTAATCCGGTTTTATTGCTAGAAAGCGCTAGGTGAGTCATTCGGACACGTTCTACGTACGTGCGTGACGAGAAAATGACAAATTAAGCGCTGCAGCGAACAAGAATGCGACAAAGTTAAATTGCGATCAACATAATTTAGGTTAAGCAGTAAAGTTTTACAAATAGTGGCCACTAGTGGCCAGTCAAGATAGTGCACGTGAGGTCACTTACTCATCGCCTAAACTGCTTTATCCTGTATACAATTTCGCGGGGCGACCGGAAGTCTATCCAAGGAGACTTAGGGCATGAGGACCTGGATGGGGTGCCAATCCATCGCAGGGCACACACACACACACACACACACACACTCACTCACACACACTACAGGCAAATCTGGAACACCAATTAGCCTAATCTGCATGTCTTTGGACTGTTGGAGGAAAGCGGAGTACCCAGAGGAAACCCAACAAGAACGGGGACAACATGTGAACTCTATGCACACATATCCCGAGGTGGGAATCGAACCCGGACCCTGGAGGTGCAAGGCGAAAATGCTAACCACCAAGCCACCATGCCACCCCATGAGGGTTCATTTACAATAAATAATAATTAGAAAGTCAATTGTGGAACATTTAAAAATGTTTTTCTTAAGTTTATAGTGACCACTAAATATTTAAGACTTCAAAAAAGAAAGAAGGAAGAGTAGGTTATGTATCATTTCACATTAATCTTCTTAAGTCTTAATAGCTTAGCATCCCGTCACCCATGCCCTCTCATTAAACACGTATAGAAACATGAAGAAAGAAAAACAGAGCTTTATAAGAAGGTAGACGAGACTTGCCGTCTGTGCCTCTGGTGAGCATTTGTTAGCTAAAATAGCTACCGTTTAGCATTTAATGCAGTTAGCATGGCTAATCTAATCTGAGCACAAAGCTAGCATGAAGCCAAACACGTCGATTAGTCGGGACAAAGCATCTATTATATGGAAAACCTCTTCGTTATCAATGTGTGTGTGTGTATGTGTGTGTGTGTGTGTGTGTGTCTGTGTGTTTTGATTGGCGTGGGTTCCTTTGATTCTTTCGTTTGAGACTAATAACGAACCGAGTTCTTTAAGACAAAGCGCGATGTCTTATTGTGAACATGGTGATGGTTTTTGTTGTTGTTGTTGTTGTTGATGTTGTTGGAAGACGTTTATTTATGGAAGGAGTCTCCAGTGTCAGTGTAACAACTGTGATGCTTTGTGAAGATTTTCAAGACGGAAAAGTTCATGCTTTGAGCATGGAGTAAATTACATATTGTCATCGTTGCCCCGATTCGCTGTGAAAGTGAATAAAACTCGCCAAAGTGAACTCAATGCAGGCGCAAGGATTATATACACAGCATCGTGTGTTATTCCTCATTTAAATAGAAAAACCACTCGTCTGAGTGTGGGATGAATAAAAGAGTCCAGTGTTTACCGGTAATGCTTTGGTAAAATGTATGCAAAATGTTTGTGTTTGTGTGTGTGTGTGTGCGTGTGTCCTGCTGCCTTTGTCCATGTGGTCTGCGGGCTGAAATGTGATCCAGATTGAGAAGAATGGCGCTGGGGAGTGGAGAAGCTCTTTAGAGGGATTAGCAGCGCTGATTTCTGGGCTGATATGGAGTCACCTTCCTTCTTACATCCACATCCTCTACACCTCTGAATAGTAGCCACTAATGGAGGGATTGTGTGTGTGTGAATGTGTGTGTGTGTGTGTGTGTGTGTGTGAATGTGTGTGAAAGAGAGACGGGGGAGAGAGAGGTGAGGGGGTACTGACTGACACGTGCATCCTTTCTACACACATCTTCATGTTCTCATGATTAAGACCATGACTTTAAATAAATAAATAAACAAACAAACAAATAAATAAATAAATAGCAGTATATTATATTATAATTCCTTGTGAAACTGGAATATTTTGCCGTAGTTGAATTCCTAAAATCTGGCCTTCTTAGAATAGATAAAGTAATATTTTTTATTAAACATTATCAACATACAAACAATTATTAAATATATTAAACTTTATAAACGTACATGAAACGTAAGGTTGCCAGATTGATACCCACACGTTTTTTATAATAAATTTAAACCAATGTAACAAAGGGGGCGGCACGGTGGCGCCGCACCTCCCGGGTTTAGGGTTCGATGCTGCCTTGAATCTGTTGGTGGGTTTCCTTCGGCTAATCCGGTTTCCTCCCACAGATTCATCACAGATCCCACAGACATGCAGATTCGGCTAACTGGCGTTCCCAAATTACCTGTAGTGTGTGAGTGTGTGTGTGTTTAAATTTTGTGTTTGAACTCCTTAGGCGACCTTGTGTGATCAGAAAGTCGCCTATATAAACAAAATGCATTCTTTTTCTTCTACCTCCTCTTCTTCTTCTTCTTCTTCTTCTTATTATTATTATTATTATTATTGGCACCCCATTCAGGGTGTATCCTGCTTCATTCCCCAAATCTCCTGGGATAGGCTCCAGGCCCCCTGTGACGCTGTATACAGGTTAAAGCCAAATGAGGCGATGAGTGAATGAAGTGTAATGAAGTTCCTTCTTCAATGAAGAAGATGCCTTAAATATATTTTTAAAAATATTTCCTATATTCTTTATTCAAAATATCTGCATGACAGCTCTGGCGTTCCTGATTCGAGCCTCAGGTAGACTTATTGTGCCATGTTTATTCCATCCAGGTTCCCCTGGTTCTCTGGTTCCCACCAACATCCTAGAAACATCCCAGTAAGTGGAGTGTTTGAGGTAAATTGGGTCTAAGCTTGAACGTGTGTGTGTGTGTGTGTGTGTGTGTGTGTGTGTGTGTGTGTGTGTGTGTGCATGGCGCTTTGTGACGGAGCAGTGTCCAGTCCAGTACCTTAAATAAAGGTAGCTAAAGCTTCCTTTACACGCTTGAATGAATAAATGAATATTCATTCTCACGATATTCTCACCCTCATCTTCACCTTTACCACTTTTTCTTCTTTGCAGTTTAACAACTTGTTAAGACGTTCGAGTAGAAAACACCTCTGACTCATTCGGTGCGTTCCGCCGCGCAAAACACTGTTCTGATGAGCGATACCGAAAAAAACCTCTCCCTGTTTCTATGCAGCGCCTCAACTGCTCACATCTGTTTGTTCTCAGTGTTATATTATCTGTCTCGGCTAAGGGTCGCCTCCTTCAGCTCCAGGACGGGTCGTTTCGATTTTTTTGTTTCCTTCTACAAAGGACGGTTTCATCTTTCGATTGGTCTTTTGTGTAAATATGACCATAAAAATGTCACAAAATACAAAAGTCACCAGCCTGTTTTAAGTGAGCAATTAGATACGAGGCATCCACCGGATCACTACTGCAGTGATTAATATGATCCAGCCGCAACATGCCGTTTAACCCTAACTGATGGAGTGAGTAGTTTCTCATTCGTTAAACAACCATGTCAGCAGACATATCCTGTGGTCGTGGTCTGTTTCAAAAGGGTTCAACTATTACCCTGAATCAAGCAAAGAAAGCAACTAAGGAGATCGTTGAAACTACTAAGATTGGGTTAAGAACTGAAAGGCGCATTATTAAAACCTGGACGTCTAGAGGTGCACCATCGTCTTCGAGGAAGAAATGTGGTGTAGAAAAAATACCTAAATGAGCGTGATGGGAGGTCACTTTAGCGCGAAAGTGAAATCAAATCATTAAAAAATAAATGATTAATAAATAAAACGATAGAAGTCGCAGCTATGTTTCATAGAGGAACAGCATTTCCAGACGCGCAACTCAAACTCAAAGGATCGGGAATAAACAGTCTGAAGAAAGCCTTCAGAAGATCACTTATCACTGAGGCTAATTTTTTCTAATGTTTCAGTTTGCTGTGGAGCGTTGGGAAAAGGTCATGTGGACTGATGAGTCCAGATTTATCCTGTTCCAGAGTGATGGCGGCATCAGGATAAAAAGAGAGGCGGATAAGATGATGCACCCATCATGCCTAGGGCCTAGCGTATGAACCTGTTGGGGGCAGCGGCGTTATGATCGGAGGTTGCTTCTGTTGGGCACGTCTCGGCTCAGCAATGTCCTGTGCGCAAAAATATTTGGGGTTAGTGGTTTATTTTCTATATTCAAGAACAATCCTGGAGATTTCGAAACTATGCAATAACAAATATGGAAATACTCTTTTTTTTTTGCAATTCAATTCAATTCAATTCAATTTTATTTCTATCGCGATTTTAACAACGAACATTGTCTCAAAGCAGCTTTACAGAACGTAAGAAACCATAAACATAGTGCAACAGGTCCTTGGTGTTGGACAAAATCATTCCGAAGAGAGCACGCTTGTGGCGACTGTGGCAAGGAAAAACTGCCCTAAATGGTACGAGGAAAAAACCTTGAGGGGAACCAGACTCAAAAGGGAAACGCACCCTCATTTCGGTGACAGTGGAGAATGCAATTATAAATTATTCTAATCACCACAGGGTGTGATATGAATAAAGTTCTTTCGGCTGTTATGTACAGTGTGATGCAGGTACGGCGCATGCAGAATGTTAGTGTGTGCATTAATCATGAGGTTGTTGTTGTCGTCCTCAAAGTCCACATACTGTACGGTCGGCATCATTGCTTTGATATACCCAAATCATCACGAAGCAGAATCCAGCTGGAGCGGGTCCTTATCTGGACGCCTCAGGGTTGGCCATGCGAATTATGTAGCTAAGTAACAACAACAAGAGGAACAGCAACAGTCCGGTGTTATTTTAAGACAGGAAGGTCTGCTGTTCTGGAACTGTTCTTACAGTAACAATACTGTCAAGTGCATTTCCAAACCCATCAAACACCACGTCTCTCATGAAGACCTTCCCAGGAAAGCAAGACCAAAACGTAGCTCTGCTGCAGAGGAGAAGTTCGTTTAGAGTCACCAGCCTCAGAAATCACTAATTAACAACCAGCACCTCAGATTAGGGCCGTTATGAAGCTTTACACAGCAGAAGCAACAGCAAGCTAACAAAAAACAATGTTAGCAAAACATAACTAGCGCTTTAATTTGTAATGTACAAACCTTCACTAGCTGGCAAATTAAATAAGCTAATGTTTAAACTGTGGCTACTCAAACATTTTACAGCCTCATTTATAAACCTGATATCTAATTTAACAGACAAATGTACAACATTTAACTACATAATTTATTCATCAAACCAAAATACAAACCATAACTGCTAGCTAATGAAACCAAATGATGTACAAAACTAAACTAGGACAGGAAGAAGCTAACAAAACTAAACTATCTAGCTAATTTATGATCTTTTGTACAAACCTCAAATCGCTATCTAATTCAACAGCTAATGTACAGAAGCTAATGTACGTTACAAAACTGAACTAGCAAACTAGTTCAACAAATAAAATACAGACCTATTTAGCTGCCTGATATAAATAAATAATGTGCAAAACTTTTTTATTTTTATTTTACATTTTAATTAACTAATGTAAAAAAAAAAAACAATAACTAGCTCGTTTATAGGAGTAAACTGAAATACAAAACTTACCTAGTTAGCTAATCAACTTGTATAAAACTTTTACCTAGCTATGCAATTTAACAAAGTAATGCACAAATTTCAATAGTTTAACAATCTAATTTTTCGAAACCTAATTAGCCAAACAAAACTTTATTAACACGCTTCTTTAGATTTGACGGTGAATTTAAGATTTTATTTTTTACTTGAAAAAAAAAGAAGAAAAACTAAGAAGAAAAGGAAATGTCGCATAGCACCTGAGAAGTCAAGAAGAAAATTTAAGCATTAAAGCAAAGATTTATTTTCCGCTTGGAAATATACAGGTATGTGAGTAAGAACGTGAATATCCAATTAAAATTAAAGCATAAGTAAAGTTTACAAAACCGTGCTCAGGTACAGAACAAATACGACTGCTGAAATATTTTTCATCCTTTGCATTGGAACTTATAAAATATTCCTTTGTAAACCAGACCTGGGACTGAAATCCATGCACAGTTTCAAGGTGTATGTAGTTTAAACACACCTGAAGCCGAGGGTTAATAATTAGTTAAAGAACTGAAGCAGGTGTTTTAGGAGCAGAGAGGTTTTTAAAGGTCCCTCTTAGAGAAGAAACGAGAGGTGAGCCTTCGCATGACACACATGCACGCACGCAGACACACAGAAACCACACCAGGCAGACAATATATGTGTGTTTTTGGGGTGCGAGAGAAACGTGACCCCACCCACCCAAACCCACAGTCTACACCAGACACTTTCGATCCCTGAGAATTGTCCTACTGTGATTTACCAACTGCTTTGTCACTTTTTTTTTTAACCTTGTTGTGTTTGTGTGTGTGTGTGTGTGTGTGTGTGTGTGTGTGTGTGTGTGTGTGTCTGCGTGCGTGCGTGCGTGCGTGCGTGTGTGTGTGTGTGAAATGAAATACAGTTAGGGTGCAGGAGCAGTTATTAAAGGTTGTCTAGAGAACCGGTGTACATGGTGCTGTGGTCGCAGGCTGGTACTCGAGGCCTCGACTTAAAGGCGTGGTTTTCTGTGGTTTTGTGCTTCTTGTGAGCGTAGATGATTTTCCATACTCTTGTTCAAAGACTGCTGATTTCCTGCTTTTTGAAGCTGCATTGTCATTTAGTGATTTTGTTTTCTACTACCTAGTTTTTTCACCCAAGGCCAGATTTTTTAAAATAATGACACATAAACTGTAATCAGAAAGGTTTAGCATTCCTAAATCACACGGTGTCAACACATTACTTTGATTTGTGCAAAAATATTTGAAAATGCTGACAACGCCTTCTAAAACTACTATTAACCTACGACTTCTGTCCACCGCAACAACCTATGTGCCGTTTTCCAACATATAAAAGCATGTCCATGCCCCTAAACTAAACTTTACCTTTGAATATAACCATTAGATCATTAAATCTTTTTGTATATATTTAAAACGATGTAATGCTATTTTTTAAACGTCCACCATAAGGTGCGAAGAATACATGATACTGTACATCTTATTTCATTTACTTAGCAGGCACAAATTTCATCTCAAGCCACATGGTATGAAATATACAATAAATATTGTAAGCCTTTTACTTACTTAGTTAAGATATCATTACTTAACACATATTATGAAGGTTTAAATGCATATTTTCTGAGTTTCAATGTTGAAAAGGAAAGGATTTTATACAAAAAAGATTTTAATAGCTAAATGGACTCAAGGGATCGTTTTTTGTCCACATTATGTACAGTACTCTAGCATATTGCATGTAATTGACTGTGAATTAAACCAAAACTTAAGAAAAATTAAACATAGTCATTTATGCATAAAAACTGTTTGAAAATTCCTAAAGTGACCCTGATGGCACCTAAATCAACCCCTGAGAGAACACCGATTGTCAATCCTGAGAATTATAACCATGCAATTAAATGCATAGAGGTTGTACATGTTCATGATAAACTTATTTGTTTTGTGGTGGACTGAATATCTGTGTTATTTGTGCAACCTCCTGATGCTACTATAACCTACAAGGAATCATCGTAGGGTAGAGCACATGCTAGTGCTGCCACCTTGTGGATAGAAAAAAAAAGTTTTTCTTGTTTGCATGTTAACCACAGAATATGGCATTTTCAGTATATTATACGTTTTCATAAAACATTTTAGCACATTTATTTTTAAAGGGGCGTATATTAAAAGTAACAAAAACTGGTTTGTTTAATATAACCTTTCTAGCAATTTTAATTGTTAAACATTTTTTTTTTAAGTTTTGGGGGGGATCTGCAAAAGGTTAGTAAAGTGCATTTTAAATACTTAAAAAATATATTAAAAGGTTATATAGGGAGAAAATATATTTTGTCTTCAAATGACTCTTAAATATTCAAGTAAAAACTTTGCAAAGTACACCCCTGATATACTGTTTTATATTATCAGAATACAAATATCTGCACAAAGATCCTGTCATATTGGAGGATTTTTTTTTTTTAAAGAACCACTGTATCGGTCTGATATTAACCTTTGTAACAACCTTATTTTTTAGATTTCTTTTGTGCAAGGTTTGTAACAGTGCTGACCACTATTACTCATTGTCTATACCGCTTTATCCTGTATTTAAGGTCGCGGGGGGCCTGGAGCCTATCCC
Organism: Clarias magur; assembly: GCA_013621035.1. NCBI lineage: Eukaryota > Metazoa > Chordata > Actinopteri > Siluriformes > Clariidae > Clarias > Clarias magur. The sequence continues at coordinate 166,431 of QNUK01000672.1, read as the reverse complement.
AGGAGAATCAGGGCACGAGGCAGGGTACACCCTGGACAGGGGGCCAATCCATTGCAGGACACACACACTCACACACTCATTCACACACTATGGGCAATTTGGGTACCTATTAACCTAAACTGCAGGTCTTTGGATTGTGGGAGGAAACCGGAGTACCTGGAGGAAACCCACAAAGCACAGTGAGAACATGCAAACTCCATGCAGAGACGGGAATCGAGGTTGGCCAGGAATTGAACCCGGAATTTGGAGGTTCAAGGCGACAGTGCTAACCACTACACCACTGTGCCGCTGTTACATCATATCACTTTATGCAAATTGCATAAAAATCATGTGATGTTCAACTTTGATTAAATTGCTGGCCTACTTTGGTTAAAAAGCAAAGGTATTCAGTCCCATTATGTTTCCTCCTTGCAGAATATATTTCGATTTGCTTTCGTCTTTTTCTCTACAACTCTGTTGTTTCTTCCTTAAACATAAATCAGCCCTATTCACGTGACTAACTTTTTGGGGGAAAGTTCTGGAACTGTTCCTGAGAATTTTGCATGTTAAAAAGGCTTACAGTTTTTTTATGCAGTAAATTTGGAGGAATATATAAATGTGTAATTAATGTTTAATCCATCATCGTTTAACATAATAAAACATTGACAGTGAGTCTTTGAGGTAAAATGTAAGCCGAATAACAACTTTAAGTCGATGGTTTTGAATATGAACTCAACGCGAATAGGAACATGGCGCTGTTGAGTCGGTATTTCTGCGCATGCGCAGCGTGAGGAGTGACGCTCGTGAACGCTCCCTGTATCCTGCTGGCCGTTAAAGCCAACGTCAGCGGCTGCTGTGAGGGGAATCGAGAGCGCTGGGGGAACCGGGTCGCTCTCATGAAAACGCCGCCAGGAAGGGGGAAAGAAAACGAGTAAGGAGCTCATTTTCGGATCGTTTGGTTTCATTAGCGAAACACGAGACTGAGACGTGCATTTTGATCAGTGACGGGTCAACGGGTCCTTGGAAGAAGAAGAACTCTACTTTCTGGATTTAATCCGTTTTCCTTTTACTGTTAAGATATTTAAACGATTTCCCCCCCTTATTTTTGTATCTTAAACGCGTATAAATATAATAAGAAAAAGAAATTAAAACAACACTGCTGTATTGCAATCCTTTAAGGATGAGGAGAGATGAGATGGGTTAAATCCCATATTTAATCTGTTCTCCCTGTATAGGCGCCCTACAGGGCTTTGAGAGTAACTGCGCCTGCGCACTACGGAGTGCACTAGATGTTTAAAACGGAGCGGTTTGGAATGCGGTTCTAATTTTTTTTTAACGTTTGGCGTTTTAACGTATTTAAATGCTAAAGCGTTAGCAACTAAACCACACAGTTTGCTTTTGTAAGGTAGTTATTCTTGTATAAGAGTCATAAGAGACGATAAATGTGTGTTTTTTTTAAAGTACAAATTTGGGTAATGTCTTTTACAGACTCTTGAGTGAGACAGGTGTTGTGAAGAGGCCATTTCTTCATCTATGTGAGGCCTTCTGAGGTAACTAAACAACACACACTTACTTTCAGGTATATAAACTGTCATAACAGTGAGACATAGTTATAACACTGTGTGTGTGAATGTAAATTATAATAGTTTTTTTCTTTTGAGCTTGTCAATGTTGTATGTAACTGTGTGAAGGGTCATCCAATTAAACAGCTGTTACTGTTTTTATGTTTTTGAGGAAGTTTTCTCATCTTCCTCCTTTTTTTACTCATTAATATCTACTTGAAGCTTGGGGAAAAAAACCTGACATTTCATACCCGCACTGTTAAAGTGTCTGTTGATCTTATCAGCTCTTTGCGTTCAAGGCTACTGTCTCCCCAGTCACTGCTGTGCAGGTGTGAACGTGTCACATCAGTTCATTTGTGACGGCGGTGCGAGGAAAAACCGTCACCCCTCTGGTGATTTGCGCAGCAGAAGAGCAGCGTGCAGTGATTCCTGCTTCTTCTTTTAAAATAATATTTTCCTTTTTTGAGGTCTGAGGGTGTACCCTGTCCCGAAACGACGTAAGGAAGAGCAGAAACAGAAGCGTTTGAATGTCTGCGAACAGATTTTGGATTTTGATCATTTTATTAAAGAGAATCATTACTGGTGATGAGACACGGACTCATCACAGCGAGCCTGAGAGTAAACGGCAGAGTACAGAGTGGAAACATCCTCAATCACTGAATGAGGAAAAGTTAAAAAGTCAAACATCAGCAGGAAAATTCATCAATGTATCGATTCCGCCATGAATCACGATTATTTTTGTCGTGATTAACTGAACAGAAACACATTTTTATGACGTCACATTATCAAAAACCGTGCACATCAAAACCCTCCAATCTCCCCTTTCTCTTAGTCTCAAACCCATTCATTACACCAGTCTGAAAACACCGTGAGCGCTAATTACGTGCACGCTCAAGTAAAGTTTTTTTTTTTTCAGATTTGGAGGATTTATAAGGTGATAAAACGTCACCGTTTCCTTATAATCCCACTAGTGGTCACACTCTAAACACGTTTTCATCCCATCCCGTGTGGTAGGAGTCAATTATTTGATTAAGTTAAATGTTAAACACTTGTATTTGAAGTTTGGTTGTGGTGTTTATATGCTGCGCTTGTTTTTTAATTGAGAAAACTTATAATGAACAGGCTACATTTAATCACTCCTTACTCCTTTTTTTTTTTTTTAATTGTAACAGAATCTGGGCAAAAATGTAATATCAAATTGTAATCCTTATAGAACTGCATTTTTAATCGAAACAGCACCTAGGTATCGTGATATCGTATAAGGAGGTGACTGGTGATTTCCGTCCCTAATGTTTACAGTTTTATGGGATCCCTAAGGACCAGTAAGCTTCAACAATCAACACTGGTCGTTACGCTTATTGAAGGGCTGAAGCCTCAACTTCAGATTAAACACAGAGGACCGCTATCCAAGGGCGCCGTGATCGATAATGCACTTCTCCTCACGCTGTCGACATTCTTCAAAAAACTTAAGATTCGTTTTGAAGGGTTAAAGCATCCTCTATATAGTCCTGATCTTGCTCCATCAGACTTCAACCTGTTTGGTTCCCTGAACGCAGCCCTACGAGGACAAAGATTCACTTCTGATGAAGAAGTGAGGACAGCGGTGCATTCGTGTCCCGCAGCTCAGGCATTTTTTAATGAGGGAACATGAAAGCTTGTCGACAGATGGACAAACTGTATTGTAAAGCTTGGAGGTTATGATCACTATCATTTTTGGACTTCTGTTATGACATCGTTCTAAACAAGAAGGAAAAAAGGGCGAGGGGAATAATTAGCGTAGACTCTCCTTCTTCTAAGATCCCGGGCATCATTTTGAGGGAAGTCCCATTTATGTTTGGATCGGCTAGAAAAATGCACCACGATAAAGGGACACCACAGGAACGGGCTCAAATGTTTTTAAAGCTACAGACCCTGAAAACAGAAGAAATCTCAGGGATGTCATGAGGCTTGATCTGAGTTATATCTGTGCTAGAATGGTAACACACACGATGTGGAGACTTGTGTTAAAGAAGGAGAATAATATGGCACCTTTAAAAGCGAGTTTAAGGTTTACTTAAATTTTTTGCTGTGTGATAGAATAAAATGATATATTAATATTCTTTTGTTATATTTGCTGGGGACGATAAAAATAATAATAATAATAATAACAATAAAATTATTGTTTATGTGCATCAGTTATGCATTTTACTGTATTGTATGTACCTGTGTGCAGGACTGAATAGGTGATCCGAGCACTATGGACAGCTATGGGTATGAAACATCTGCTTCTACTTAAATCAGTCAGTCAATCTCTGTCGTTTTTGCACTGTTGCTTTCCGAAACTGAATGTCCCCGAACGTTTCAGGTTGACGAGTCCGGTTCTGAGCGAGGACCGCTCCGTCATGGGCCGCATGCAGAAGAAATTCTGGAAGACGAAGCAGGTTTTGATCAAGGCGACGGGAAAGAAGGAGGACGAGCACGTGGTGGCTTCGGACGCGGATCTGGACGCAAAGCTGGAGGTAGGGGTGACCGAGGAGTTCTAGTAAGGCTACGTTCACGTCACAAGCCACGTGGTGCATTTCCCGTTTTATGGTCAGATCGCATTTGCATGGTTCACGTCTGTCCTCCGAAACATCACGCATGCCCACACCGATATATCTTTGATCAGGCAGTCTCCATTAAAACACGTCATATTTGTTGGAGCATTTCTTTGTTTCAAATAATAAATGTGTATTTGGGAAAAACACACGGGGGGGAGGGGGATTTAGCATCTGTTGCTAGGACTGAATGAAATCCCAGTGCTGTTGGTCCTGGCTGATGACAAAGAAAGGTCAAAAGGGGCAAAAAATCTGAACGTTCTCATTCAAGTCACATGACCATGAATGAGATACCCGATCTAGGACTGCGTACAAAATGAAATGGACTCGATATGAAGAACATCAGATTTATGCGTTCACAGAAAAAATCAGACACGTTCGGTTAAACACAGTCTACAAATGTCAATTTGGTGTTATATTAATGTTGTGTGTGTGTGTGATGTAATTTAAATATATTGAACAATACATTTATTTAATAAGATTATAAAGGAACCAAATTCATTCTGTTATTTTTGTTAACAAAATCATCAAAGCATTACCAACTCAGGAGTCAGAAAAGAAATCTCAGAAAAGCATATTGTGACAATTTGTCACTGGTTGAAGGGTTTTTTTTTTTTTTTTTTGTCTTGTCTGTTTTTGCTCGTTTTAGTGAAGCTCACTGGAGAGCACACTTTGCCTTTGCCTGGTGAGCTGGTTAATGAGTTTATCATCTGTGTGCGTGTGTGAGAGAGAGAGCTGTATGAGAGGAGACGCTCAGATAGACAGAACAAGGCGCGATAGGGCCGAGAGACAGAGGAGTGTACACTGTATTATCTCCTTTCCACTAAAGCCTTTTTTTACAAAAAAAAAAAAACGTCGGTTTGATTTTCTGTCTAAAACAAGGATGAATTGTTTCTTTATGACTTTTTTTTTCTTCTCTGCTTAATAATGTGCTCAAGTTTGCTTTAAAGGTTTTAAGCATTTATAAAAGAATTTCTTCACTCTGGTTATATAACCTGTTTAGGGCCGGGGTTAAACACAGGCCCCAGTTCGTGGTGTGATGTCACGACTCAAAGGAGGATGATTCGCAATCTGAAAAGTTTGAGGTAGCGATGGCAAAACAGTGGTTGTTACGGTGACGTTTTAGTGAGGTGTATCCACTGTGATAAAACCCTGCGAAAATGACGAGGTCGTGTGAAACATGAGGAGGCGGGGCCAATCTGCAAATTTTTTTCTCGTAATTTATATAATTTACGATTAGATTCTTGATTTTGATTGGTCTGGTGATGTTGATTTGATTTTCTCTGGTGTGCGTTTCCGTAGTAACAGCTCATTTGTTGAAATATGACTGGTTCACTGCTCACAGGATCACACATTTTCTATCTTGTGTGTGTGTGTGTGTGTGTGTATACATATGTGTGTGTGCGCGCACGTGCCCATGAAGCTTAAGAGAGAGTTAATGAGTAACATGGCCACACAAAGGAGTGTTAGTGTGACATTGTGCACAGTGGTGTAACTAGAGCTCTTCAGCTGTGTGTGTGTGTGTGTGTGTGTGTGCGCTTTAGGTGCACCATTTGTGCTTCCAGGGAACATACTGTCTATTTTCAAGAGCCTCGCCAACCTTCATGACTCATTTATAGCAGTTCTGCCACTCTCCGAGTCAGATTTCATCTTCACCTGAGGATGCGCGCACACACGCGCACACACACACACACACACAGGTGTACACAAAACTTTTGCGTTAGGGAAAAACTCAAAAAAAGATCAGATACCATGACAACAGTAATCCTCTCAGGTGGTGAAATAAGAGGTGTGTGTGTGTTTCCCCGTTTACCGAACCTTCACACACATCAATTATCTCATTGCAGTGGGTTGATTCATTTCCTCAGAAGAATTAAAATTATTATTATTATTTTTAACCTAAGCATTTTACCGATGTCGGAGTGTGTTTGCGGAGCAGCAGTGTGTGCCACCGCCCCTGTTTGCTGTTATGCTGATTAGAATAACACACACGATTCAGATGTGTGTTTTGGACTCGTCGAGGTTCTTAATGTGTGTCATAAAATTAATTGTAAAAACAGGTCACCGTGATGGCTGGTTAAAAGAAGCTACAATGTGCTACTTTGTGTAAATGCACACTAATAGTGTGTGTGTGTGTGTGTGTGTGTGTGTGTGTGTGTGTGTGTGTGTGTAAGAGACATGGGTAACACGCTCTTGTTTGTCTTTTCCACAGTTTTTTCGCTCAATACAGACCACCTGCACAGAGCTCCTGAGAGACATCGAAAAATACCAGCAAAGGATCACACGTGAGTTAAAAAAAAAAACACACGCACACCTTCTCAGCTATACACACACACCTTTGTATACCATATGTTTATAAACTGCACACACATGTATCCGGAGAAAAATTACACACTTGCATAAAAAACACACACACACACACACTTCTTTAGAGCTTACACTGTCTTGTCTTGTCTGAATCAGCTCTGACCCGTCAAGGCAGAGACGCCACAAAACAGTGTGAACCACGTGCTGGTTCATGTCTGGCATTGGTGCCGAACATCACAACCCAGTAGTTGTCAAAGTCACTCCTTACACGTTTTCCAACTCATTTCATTCCGACTTTGAGACCTGACTGTTCACTCATACAATATCTCCCACCCCTGTGAGGTGACATTGAATCAAGATAATTAACGTTATTCACTTCACATGTCTGTGGGATTAATGTTAATGGTTTGGTCATTTCCTGCCTGACCTTTCACCCCGCAGGCCTGTCTCAGGAGGAGAACGAGCTCGGACTGTTCCTGCGCTTCCAGGCGGAGCACGACAAAACTAAAGCGGGAAGCATGATGGACGCCACCAGCAAAGCCCTGTGCACCTCCGCCAAACAGAGGTGTGTGTGTGTGTGTGTGTGTGTGTGTGTGTGTGTGTGTGTGTATATAATGTGTGATTTATATAAACAAAAGAAAGGATTTATCTGTACATTGGTCAGAGCTCGCTCTTTCAGTGATGTCCTCTTACGCTTCATACATTGGGGGACCTGAAACCAGTCTCAGAAAAAAGTTTTGTCTGTCAGTCCAGGAAGAATTTGTCACAGCGTCGCACAAAAACTGGCTAGACAGAATTTAATGATTTTAAATGCAATTCAATTTTTGCAGAACTGAAGTTTACTCTGCACCATAAATTAAATCAAAATGTTGAGTAAAAGTGATGTTATGTGCCGGATTTAATAATCTACTTTAAAATAAGCTTCTAATGCGCTACTAGTAGCTACAATGTGCACAAACATCTGCATCAATAAAGATAAAAGTGAATATTTTTACTGGGGTTAGTTCATATTTTCACTTTGGCTGAAATAACAGCGCTGAAGTGGTATAAGTGAATTTTAACACGCCGGAGTCGTTTTAAGACAAAACTTCATCTTTATCTGATCTACTTTTTCCATTTCTCATCTGTGATTCATTCTCCTGCTGTACAGAAAGACACACAGACATGTACGTGGACGTCAACCTGAAATAATAATAATAATAATAATAATAATAATAATAATAAAATCACTGATTACATTAAAGATCTTAGAGTTAAACTTTTAACTCTTCTCTCACACACACACACACACACACAAAAAACATTTAATAGATTAGAAAGCTAAATGATTAAGAAGCGCTTTTTTTTATTTTTCGCTATACAGGATGAATGTCCTAAAAAGTCTCATAGTCCAGTTTAAATGTGTAAAGCTGTACAAGTTTATTTTTGTGCAAAGCGGTAAAAGTAAAGCATTATAACGTTGTGTACTCAAACAGCATCTGAGCGAGTGCCCTCGTATTTTAAAGCTGATCCCTCGAGGGTTCTCTTCATCACAGCACCATTGTATAACAGCATGATACAATGAGTGTATTCAGTCTGATGTTTGACCCCTGCAAACCCCCCCCCCGTATCCCAGGTTAGTTCTTTGTCCCCCGCTCCAGCGGATGGAGCAGGAGGTGGAGACGTTTCGGAGGAGGGCCATTGCCGACACGCTGCTGACCGTCAGCCGCATGGAGAAGGCGAGGACGGAGTACCGCGGCGCTCTGCTCTGGATGAAGGACGTCTCGCAGGAGCTGGACCCTGACACCTACAAACAGCTAGAGAAGTTCCGCAAGGTCGATGCTCGCGCACTCTCTCTCTCTCTCTCTCTCTCTCTCTCTCTCTCTCTCTCTCTCTCTCTCTCTCTCTCTCTTAAAAGTGTTGACAAACTTGCCTACCGTTGTTTGAGTATCCATTACTGCAAAGTCTGCAATCGAGACTGGGAGATTTTGGGGACTGAAAGCTTTATTTAGATAGAGAGTGAAGCGTGTCAGTAGGTGTACGAGGGTGTTTTCACATTAGGAACATTGGATCGTACACACCTCGATCGAGACCTCCAAAGTCTGGTTCGTTTTGATCAGCTAGAACACAAACGTGAAAACGATACAGCGTAGTCCGGCACAGATCGAATCAGATATGGAAGCCAATCGTACCTGAGAATGGCAGGAGACCGCTGTTTAGACACATCATCAGCACCATCCATCTCCTCTGTCTCCAATCTCATCCTCTGACCTACATAGCCTAAATCACTTTTAGTCTAGGACTCCCAGCTAGGACCTTTTTAAGCTAAGATGGGGAGCACTCTGAGAGAATTCTAAGAAGCTTTGTGAATACGGGCCCTGAAGAAGAAGAAACGGTGAGATGTTGAATTGCAGGGGAGAACCGTGTGTGTGAAAGTGAAATCTCGGTGGTGTCGAGTATCTCAGACTGAAGTCCCGGTTGTAGGGCAGAGTGGCGTTTTGGGGGAGAGAGCTTTCGTAGCCGGTGTCTGATTTCCTCACGGGCCGGGAGGTGTACAAAGGACGGAGTAACCGAAACCTGCAGTCACTCACATTCAGTCGGTCATGCACATTAGGGCTTTGTCTGGGTAGAGAAAGACGTGCGTGTTTGTGTTGATGCTGGAATTTTTATACTTTGATGCTTTATGTTTTTGTTTTGTTTTGTTTTTTTAAACAATATTTTAAATTGTTTCACATGGAGTTGGGGGAAAAAAAAAAAAAGATCAAATCAGGAATGACCTCAACATTAAATGCTCCTGCCTTTTCTCTTGATCCCCCCCCCCCCCCCCCCCCGGATAAGCGTACACGTATAGCTAATATGAAAAATGTCTCGTTATACAATCTAACGCTACATTTTTTTTGTGTTTAGGTGCAGGCACAGGTGAGAGGAACGAAGGTTCAGTTTGATAAGCTGAAGAACGATGTGTGTCAGAAAGTGGACATGCTGGGGGCGAGTCGGTGCAACATGCTCTCTCATTCCCTCTGCACGTACCAGGTATCTGCACCCTTCTGATCCACTGTTAAACTTATTCGTTCATTTATTTGTTCGTTCATTTAGTGTTTTATTGAGTCTCTCAGTGAGACTTAGTCATTGCCTAAATCATTCAATCAGTCAGAGTCATTGCCTAAATTACTTATTTATTTACAGTACTGTTTTAGATGATTCATTTGTTCAAGGATTCTTTCGCTCAGTGATTCACTGATTCATTCATTCGTTCACTGATGTACTTTTATTAATTTGTACATTGATTTATTCACAAATACATTCACTGACTTGCAGATTCACTTGTTCATTTCTTAAATAATCCTCTGAGTCATTTCTTCTTTTTGTCTGCTGTCCGTCCATTTTCTCACTTTTTTATTTTATTTTTTTCTCCCCTCTCTCCAGTTCGTTTCTATATCCGAGTAGTTTATTTACAGCTTGTTCTTGTACTACGTGGGCGTGTTTTTCTGCCGAGTGTGATCGTCTCCTTCTCTCTTTCAGACTACACTCCTGCAGTTCTGGGAGAAAACGGCGAACGTCATGTCTGGCATCCACGACTCCTTTAAGGGATACGTCCCGTACAACTTCACCACGCTGAAGGTCTGTGATTAAAGAGATGCTGTATATAAAAGATGGTGTGTTTCGGGTGATGATGATGAAAGCTTCATTATTGTGTGTGTGTTGCTGCCAGGAGCTGAGGGACCCGCTGGAGCACCTTTCTCACGGTCTGTCACTGGAGGACGACAAAGATGAAGAAAAGCAAAGGAATGCAGACAAGTGAGCAAATACAAGCAGAACAAATACATGTTTAAAGAAAAAAAGATGCAGCATCTGGGTTGACGAGTCTCTGAGACGCCCCCTACAGGCAGAAATCAGATGAAATAAAAATTCCACACTGAAACCATTTGAACAGTGTGTTGCAGATGAATTAGGTTTCACGTCTCTGTTTACTCATCACGGTGACAGACGAATTTAAATCCACTCGTTTGTTCATCATAACATTGACACAGCCTCTCATGTGTCTCTCAATGTGCAAACATCTGTTTATTTTATTGACTTAATTATTATTTCAACAGACTTGTCTCACTGGACGAGGAGAAGACGGGAAAATCGGCGCTTGAGGCTGGTATGTATGGACCGGGATGCTTGTTCTGTTTCTAAAAACCTTCACGGAAGAGTAACTTTGGATGAAACGCTCTTCTGCTGCAGGTTCTCTCGCTGGAGTCGATCAGGATCGAGACGCCTTCCCAGCCAGTTTAGACTCGGGTAAGTGCACAATTACTTAAATGTGTTGTTCTCTTTAGTGACAAAGTTATGAAGCTACTTCTGAATTTTTTTCCACATGAAATCACCGATCTCGCTTCCCCTAAAAATGTCAGGTTTCAAACTTCCATCTGTTTGAGAGATGCTTTTATATGTGCCCCAAAAATTACCATTTTTCAGCATTTTACTGTCTATCTTTAAACAACAATCATTCAGAATTCACATTATTCATAATTCTTTGAGTATTGATGGTACAATTGGTGGAAGCTTCTAGAAGCATATGACCTAATAAGAATTGTTGCTTAAATTAAAGCATTCTGTGCAAAATTGAGCATATCTTTCCCCAAAAAATCCGTAGTGTCCGTAACCAAGTCAAATTAATTTTGTAATGTCTTAACAATTTCATATTTACACTTTTTTAATAGACTTTTTCAGGTTTATGTCTTTTCATGTGAAATCTAAACTGGCCAAGTTTCATCTGAGTGACAGTTAAGACCGTTGAAAGATTTGAATTTAAAAAAGTAACTGACACTACGGACATAAAAGGGCATGAAACTGTATTTAGAAAATGTATTTCTTTTTAGCTGATAAAAATATAAATGTGTATGCGTATTTACAAAAAAAACAAAGTATACATTGGGAGATGATGAGCATTAAATATAATTTTTTTAAAATTTGTGATCCTGTCTGAAAATTCACTTTTTCACCCGGTGAGAAATGTATTTTTTTTGTTTGTTTGTTTGTTTGTTTGTTTGTTTGTTTTAAATATATAATCGAACTGATTAAAAACAACTGAAGGCATAAAGAATAAATATCTGAAAAAAATTTTGTAGACTTCTCTATGGTGCCAATACTTTTTTTAAAAAGCTTAAATTAAAATGAAGACGAAATTCAAATGCCAAAGTTCAACACCGTGTGTTTCATATGGATGTCTTTAAAAACAAGGCTTTAAACAAAGATTTTATTATTATTATTATTATTTTAACTTGATGTTACAGTATTCCCTGTTTACCTCATTTGTACCGCAGCTTTGTTTGAGCTCTCACGCCCTGTCAGCAACATCACTACACACGATGACCTCTTACTCATGACCCCCGACCCCAACCTGAGCCGCGCCGTGATCCCATTCCTACCGATACCACATCCTCAGAGTCACCCGGAGTCTGCACTGCCCCCTGCTGTCCAGTGGGACGAGTCTCAGGGGCAGAACACGGAGTCCTTTGTCACTATACCACCGCCTGAGAAGGGTATAAACTCCTCAGAGCCGAGCCAGCTTCCTTCTTCTGTTCCCTCGAATCCGTTTTTACCTTTTAATCCCTGTCCCGCTATCCCAGACCTGTCTCTCCAGCTCTCGTTAAAGTACCCCTGTCCTCAGAAGTGGCTGATTCTGATCGTATAGTCAGGGTTTTTGCTAAAGGCAGAAAAACATCATCAGAAAAACATCTGAGACATCAATAAATAAGCTTTAAGGCGCTAAAGCAACCATGTGTGATGTTGCAAATTATTTTAGGATGTAGAATTTAGAGAATGATATAAACAGCTCACAGAGTAGCACATGGGTTTATATTAAAACGATCATTTTAATTTGTACAGATTTATCAGATTAAAGAGAACGGTTGTAGCTGATGAAAATTCGACATATTTGCCCAACATGAAAATTCAGGTTGATCATGAAGGTGTTTTTTTTTTTTTCATTATTTTCATGGTTTAAAGCGATGCACTTGGGGGCACTTAGGGGTAATTGTGACCCGAGAGCTCTTACTTCAGCGTGACTACAGACTCACACTGGCTTTCTTGTTTCTTGTCTATACTTTTTGTCTTTGAAACAGTAACATTTCTGGATCTGTATCCTTTCTGGAATCGTCTGGCTTTTAAAATTCCTTATCCTCTCATTTGGAGAAGCCTAGACCTTCCCCTCTTTCCACTTCTTTCTTCGCTTCACACCTGCTGAGTTTATTCTGGTTATCATTCTTATCTTCTTAATGTCTGAATTTTGACAAAATGAGTGCTTTTCAGTTCGTTCAACTCACACACACTTATAATTACTCTTGTTAATCGGCTCATTCTCATACACCTCACTTGTGCAGAACCATCCCCTTAATTCATCACCATTGGGGGAAAAAAAATGCCCCAAAACCCATAAGATGAATAAAAACAATAGCGAGAGTGAAATTTGAGTGTTTAGCTCTCCATAGATCAGAGTGTGCTTGTGTCACCCACGCTTGTGTTCTCTCGCTCCAGTCGGCAGAGATTTGCTCTCGGGTCTCGCGCCACACTCCTGCCCGGAGGAGGACGAAGGAGAGCGAAGTGATCTGTCCTTCCTGCAGGACCTGCTGAGCCCAGGAGCCTCGAGCGGAACAGACGACTTCAGCAAGGCGTGGCAGGATGCTTTCGGCTGCTTCGAGGCCCCCCCGAGCGCCTCCTCTTCCACACACGCCCCTTTTCCTGCGGCGCCGCCGAGCACCACCGCTGCCGCCGCGACCCGCTCTCCCTCACAGCCTCCGAGTCCCACCGGCTTTCTGCCTTCACAGCTGCTCGATCACGGCCTCAGCACCACCGGTTAGACTTCTCCACATGCACACTGCCACCTAGTGGTTGAATAAAAAAAAAACACCCTTCTGCTTTTGGAATGTAATCTGGTATTTGGGTTTTTTTTTTTTTTTTCTTCTTTTCTGCGTACGTGTATGTGTAATATATTTTATTTGCAGTAAAACTACTTTTAAAATATCTAAGAACATTTATTTCTAGTTAAAATAGTTTGACACATTTTAAGGGTTATGTTAACTTACTAATAAAGCAAAGTGTTTTTTGTAAATCACAGGATGGATGACTCCACCCATGTTTCAAACCGCTCCCCTTCAAGCCACGCCCACTTCAGGTCAGGCCTCGGCTCCTCAGCACAGCCCCCGGGCGCTGGATGATGGTGTGTACGCTTTCAAATACAGATATGACAGAGATTTAATATAATGTTTTAAATAACAGTTAATTTTTCGCTTTTTGTAGCTCCCAAAGGCGGAGCTCGGGACATGTCCGCATGGTTTAACCTTTTCGCCGACCTGGACCCGCTTTCCAACCCCGATGCTATCGGGCGAAGCGATGAAGAGCTGCTCAATGCCTGAGGTATAGGAGTGTGTGTGTGTGTGTGTGTGTGCGCCTTTGTATAGGAGTGTGTCTTTGTATAATCGTACTCTGAACTTTTCTGCAGGTTTGTTGTGTTTAATGTAGCTACAAATAGGTTGTTTGTGGGTGCTGTCTCCTAGTTGACCCTGCGATCTGGTCCCAGCTTCCTAACTGAGATATGTGGAGGAGGGGGGGACTGGGGGGGGGGGGGGGGGGATTCACTGTGCTGTAAGATGTACAGGACAGATAATTGATTCATTCATATAGTGTTTTATTCCTTTTACACCACATCATACAGTTTAATAATAATAATAATAATAATAATAATAATAATAATAAATAATTTTCACATGTATCTTCCAGCACAGTGAAATTATTATTAATATACATCTGACAATAATAATAATAATTATTATTATTATTATTATTATTATAAATTATTATTATTATATAAACTGTATGCTGTAAGGAATAAAACAATTTCATATCATGGTGTTGGAGAAAAATAATCAACTTCAGGCTAATAAATATCGCATTACTTGGTCACTGATTAATTTCCTGTAACCGTGTTGACACACTTTGTTTTATTTTCTTAAATATTTCCAGTATACGAGTTTGAAACTTGTACATTGTGTCCCTATCAGGATTTGTTCCCTCAGTTCCTGTACAGAAGAAAAAGAAAACACTAGAGCTGGATATTCTTTGTGCTGAGTCCCACTGAGCCAAGGATGGATCCAGGAAACATGGATTGCCTGTTATCTCAACGTGTGTGTGTGTGTGTGTGTGTGTGTGTGTGTGTGTGTACGCTCAGGCACGCACTAATCCGCTGTACATTTCTTTAGCAATGTGTTTAATAGTTTTTTTGTTTGTTTGTGTTTGCTTGTTTACTCAAGAAGACTGGACTATTATATAATAATGATGATGAAGAACTTCGGGATTGTGTTGCTACACTGGATCCGTGAAGTTTCACGTGAGCGCAATTGTTCACACACCGGAAGTCGCGCGAGAAAGATGTATCGTTAAAACAGTTTTTTCACTGATTGTTTAAGCCGTCTGTTTGAACGACACACTCGCAAAATTCTATGCCGTTAAATAATGAATAAACATATAAGACTATTATATTTTAAAGAAAGAAAAGATCCCTTATAGCTAGAATTTTTATTAATTTCGTGAGCCTCAGCACTGGTATGAAATATTTATTTTGGCGTAATATTTAATCGCAAATTCATTTTGGCTTCTGGAAAAATAAAAAAACAAATCTCTGATCTCGTTATAGCTTGAAGAAAAGATTTACAACAGCAAATATATAATATATTGAAGTGTATGTATACTTACTCACGTGCCGTTGCGCAACATCTGCTTTAAAAATGAGAGTTTTATATTTAATCCACTAAAGTCTAATAACCTGCTGTAAAGTAAAAAAAGGTTTAAAGGGTTAACTGGCTGGTGTGTGTGTGTGATTTTATTTATATCTCACTTTTGTATTCACCGCAACAGATCTGAGCATTCCAAACAGCCGAGTGCAAAAGTTTGTGTCCCCTTAATTACTTTTTTTTTTTTCCTCTTTTTTTGACCCCTGGAAATCAAATGTCACACAGTATTAGTGTACAATGTTATTTGGGGGGAGCGATGGAAGTTCAAAAGTTTGCAACCCCCTTTCTAAACACAATACACGTGTTCTCTCCTCTTATTCTTTACCTTTTTCTTTTTAGTAGTACAGATAATAAAACTGGAATGTGGCAACAGAAAAGCATCATGAGATTCGAGTCCATGAGAGAGTCATCAGGAACGTTGTTACCTTTGTTATTATGTGTGGAAGGGATTCCGGATTTATGTCAGTCACCTGTCAGTCTGAGCTCTGCCGACCAAGCATGTAGGAAAAAGCAGATGGCGGTTTTCTATCGATGAGCAGAAAAAGCCACACATGCTGGTTTTTAGCCAGGTGCTTTAAATAGGAGCCTTCGGCCCGGGTCAGTTACCAAGTATAAATAAAAACTGAATGAATTTTACGGGGCACAAACTTGTCATATTTCACTTTTCCAAACAAGCTTTGATTCCGATTAAGCACCTCAGTCCAATGTTTGTTTTTTGTTTTTTGCGTGTGTCTGCGAGAGAGAAAGTGAGTGTTTGTTTATAAATCATCATTGTCTGAATGTTTTTCTTTGGTAATTATTGGATGTCAGTAAAAGTATTGTCACCCATCGTCTCTAAGCCTAATCTCTCAAATGAGTCGTTTTTGTCATTTCACAGACGTATGCAAACTCGTACAGCTTTACATTCCACTCATGCCTGAATGCACAATCTTCTTTTTTTTTTTTTTTATGTCTGATATTTAAAAAAAAAAAAAAAAACATTAATCTGACGCCTTGTACTTTTGATTGTGTTTTAAAATATTTATAATTTCACCAACGTAAAGAATGTACACTGCACCATTCACAGCTGCTTTTGACTTGATTTATTTTATGCAATTATTATTATTGTTTTTTTTTTTTTTTTTTTATGATCATGTAATACTGTACAATGTGATGGATGAGATGAGAGAGCTCTTTACAGTGACTGTACTCATGTGACGACGACCAGACGATAAAATAAACTCTTTGTATTTGACCAGATTCAGATGTTTCTGATGTTGTTGTTTTTTTTTTTTTCCCCCTTTTTTGTTTTTTTTTTGTACAAATTGTTCCCCAGGAAATCACATTTTTCCTGACGGAAGGCTCCGAGGACGTAGCGTTTGATCCCGAGAGCAAGACGCAGAAATAAAGCTAGCATCGTTCGGCTCATTTGTCTGATTTTAAATCAGCCGCTTAATTAACAAATCCCCCCCCCCCTGGTCATATCTGACTGTTGTGAAAGGAAGGAAGGTGAACTTCACAGTATAGTGTGTGAATTCATTTACAGTAAAGATGCTACGGTTCCTTTCAGGATGCTTCCAGAGCCGCTTCGCCACTTCCATCCACATGTTTCCATTTTGATGCTCTCTCTCTCTCTCTCTCTCTCTCTCTCTCTCGTAAAACCATGTTCTGTTTTTTAAAACATACTTTTATCCATCGTTTCATATAAATTTTTGAACCTTTTTTTTTTTCAATATATTAACATTAAGAAATTACCATTAGATGGTAGAGCAAAACATTCTCTATAGATCATGTGCACGTTATTCATGATGTACCGTACTTATACATGTGTTTAAATTCAATATCTCTAATCCAACACAAAAATGAGTGACGTGGCTACCGTATGTCCTACAAGTGATGTTTTCGTTCGTTCACAATACTTTTTTTTTCTCGATTCAACTTTGTGAAACATCTGGAAGAAAACTACTTTTTCAAACTTCTCAGATCGGGTCTGCTCAAAACAGAATGAAAAGAAACGTTCTACTCTCTCGCTAACTAGTTCAACCTAAACATAATAACAGTATAATTAGGGTTAACGTTACCTAGCACCAGATCCTCCTGTTCCACCTGCGCTTTATATAAAGCTAAAGAGCGAGGAAGGGAATAAGGACGCGGTTCTATGCGCTGCGGAGTAAACCAGGGGCCAGGGGTCTCATTTATCCATCGGACAGATACCTTTAATTCGTTTATAGTTACATCTTACGATGTGGAACGTCCAGAACATGAGCTACTAGATGGTTTAGTTTCTTTTAGAGTTAACAAATAGCTCAGCTGATCATACTTTTTTTATTTATTTATTTAAATGCGAAGAGTATGGTTTTTGTTGTTGTTGTTGTTGTTGTTTTTTTTTAAGGTTCCTAATCAAAATAAACGTCACGTTCTCAAAGACTGGAGAGTGAAACGGAAAAAAAAAAAATACTACTTTCAGTTCTAGGTTTGTTGTTTTGATGTTTTGTTATTGACAACAAAATGCTTGATTACCATATATGGTAAATTCAGAGGCGTTTCTTTTGTGTAAATGTAACTAGAGCTGTAAGTCGATTGGTGAATTTGAAAATAGATTTTCATGCGTTACGATTGTCGATTGAAATCGATCGATTTGAAAGCTTTTAATGTTTATCGTCCGATTTGTCACAAGCAGCTACGTTACTATCGGCCTTTAAAAGACTAAAGAGTCTTTAAATGCTGTGCAATTCTTTACTTCACGCTCCAGTCCAGAAGGTGGCGCTACCGCACTAACCGTTTATAAACTCGAGGCGTGAGACGTGCTAATCTCACATTAAAATGAGAGAAATTCTAGTAATTTGCAGTGCGGTTTGTAGTTTCTGCAAAAGTTGGCGTAGATTTTCAAGAAATTTGTCAATTTTTGAAGCTTTTATAAAAAAAATTTTTAAAAAACGCTTGGTATCGACTTGGGTAAAAAAAAGATTTAATCTCATAGCTGGAAATGTGACTTTTTACTCGTTTGTGGTGTTTGTGTGTGTGTGTGTGCAGTTTTTATAAACGCTAACTGCGTAGTTTGTACAAATTTAGACAATTTTACCCGCTCTTAAAGTTTAAAACCGACGTAATAAATGAGACTCCCGGAGAGGTAAGGTCAGGGCCAGGTTCAGGATTTCGCTGCTACACACGGTGAGTACCAGGCACGTGATCGGAGTATCTTTTTTGTTTGTTTCATTGTTTCGTTTTGTCCGTCCCTGTGATTAGCTACATTTTTTTTTCTCTTTGCATGTTAACTACTCATAACACACACATACTGGAGATACACACAACACACTGGAGTCCCGTGATCCTCTGAGAGTCCAAAAAAACTAAAAGTTAAAGGAGGTATATGTACAAGGAAACTTGGCTCTTGAAAGGCTCTGATGGTCGACTGCGTTAAATCGAATGAAAATGAAAAACAATGCTATAAAAGAAAGAAAAAACGTTCTACTTTACATACGTACACATCAAGAACCTGACCGTCTCGTCCTAATCCAGTGAAGGAAAGACACGTTCACAACCCTCTCACGTTCAAGCTTCAGCTAGCCATTTGGATCAGTCGAGCAAATTGAACCCTGATGTGGTCACAGCTTTTAGATCAAATGAGAAAACGAGTCTGTTTTAAGAGATGATGCAGGAGACGAAGAAATTCCCGGACTGGTGGAGATTCTTGAGCGACTCTAGCCCTCGGGCTCCTCCAGGTGGCGCGGGAGGCAGGGGGACTGGCGTCCTCGTGTCAGGACGGGGCCGAGGGAAGGGGACAGGCTGCGCACGCCCACCCCGCTCAGAGGGACGAGGGAAGGAGACAGGCTGCGGTAGGACATGCCGCTGCGGAAGTTCAGCTCCTGGGTCGGCAGCAGCGGCTTCAGGATGCTGACGAGGCAAAAGGCCGAGCCGCTCTTAGGAATGAAGTTGACCTTGTTCCTGTCTGGACACAGGTACGGAGGGATCTCCTGCAGCGGCCTGGGTCTGAACACACACACACACAAAAGGAAAAAAAAAAAAACACTCCTGAAAGCACAGCTTTTGCAGCTTATCAAATCAGGTTAAAGAGGCAGAATAATCCTATCACTTCATGATCCAGTAATCTGCTTTGGACAAAACCGAGCAGAGTAGAATCTGATCTGCATTCTGCTACTGCCATTACTGTTGTTGTTACTACTGCTATTAGTTCTGCTATTACTACCGATGTTACTACGACTGTTGCTACAGCTATTACTACCGCTGTTAATACCACTGCTACTACCGCTGTTACTACCACAGTTACTGCCACTGTCAATAGCGCTATTCCTGCTGCTGTTACTACCGCTATTACTATCACTAGCACTGTTACTACCACTGTTACTGTTGCTGTTACTACTGCTGTTACTATTGCTCTTACTGCTGCTGTTATTTCTGCTGTTACTACCACTGTTACTCTTGCAATTACTACTGCTGTTACTACCGCTATTACTACCACTGTTACTATTGCTGTTACTGCTGCTGTTATTTCTGCTGTTACTACCACTGTTACTCTTGCTGTTACTACCGCTATTACTACCACTGTTACTATTGCTCTTATTGCTGCTGTTATTTCTGCTGTTACTAAAACTGTTACTCTTGCTGTTACTACCGCTATTAATACCACTGTTAATATTGCTCTTACTGCTGCTGTTATTTCTGCTGTTACTACCACTGTTACTCTTGCTGTTACTACCGCTATTACTACCACTGTTACTATTGCTCTTACTGCTGCTGCTGTTATTTCTGCTATTACTACCGCTGTTACTACTGCTGTTACTACCGCTGTTACTACCACTAGAACTGTTACTACTGCTGTTACTGTTGCTGTTACTACCACTGTTACTATTGCTCTTACTGCTGCTGTTATTTCTGCTGTTACTACCACTGTTACTCTTGATGTTACTACCGCTATTACTACCGCTGTTATTATTGCTCTCATTGCTGATATTTCTGCTACTACTACCGCTGTTACTACCGCTGTTACTGCTGCTGTTACTACCACTGTTACTATTGCTGTTGTTAATTCTGCTGTTACTACCACAGTTACTACCGCTGTTAATACCACTGTTACTACCACTATTACTACTGCTGTTACTACCACTGTTACTATTGCTCTTATTGCTGCTATTTCTACTACTACTACTGCTGTTACTACCTCTGTTACTGCTGCTGTTACTACCACTCTTACTACCGCTGTTACTATTGCTGTTGTTAATTCTGCTGTTACTACCACAGTTACTACCACTGTTACTACCACTATTACTAACGCTGTTACTACCGCTGTTACTATTGCTGTTGTTAATACCACTGTTAATACCACTGTTAATACCACTGTTAATACCACTGTTACTACCACTATTACTACCGCTGTTACTGCTGCTGTTACTACCACTGTTACTATTGCTGTTGTTAATTCTGCTGTTACTACCGCAGTTACTACCGCTGTTAATACCACTGTTACTACCACTATTACTACTGCTGTTACTACCACTGTTAATACCACTGCTACTACTGATACGCTATACGCTTTACCTCGCTGTTACTGTCTGCTGTTAACCGCTGTTTCTGTTACTGTTACTACGCTGTTACCACAGTTACTACCGCTGTTTAAATTATTGTTACTACCACTATTACTACTGCTGTTACTACCACTGTTCATTGCTCGTGATTGCTGCATTTTTCTACTACTACTTACTGCTGTTACTACCTCTGTTACTGCTGCTGTTACTACCCTCTTACTACCAGCTGTTACTATTGTTTGTTAATTCTGCTGTTACTACCACAGTTACTACCACTGTTACTACCACTATTACTAACGCTGTTACTACCGCTGTTACTATTGCTGTTGTTAATACCACTGTTAATACCACTGTTACTACCACTATTACTACCGCTGTTACTGCTGCTGTTACTACCACTGTTACTATTGCTGTTGTTAATTCTGCTGTTACTACCGCAGTTACTACCGCTGTTAATACCACTGTTACTACCACTATTACTACTGCTGTTACTACCACTGTTAATACCACTGCTACTACTGCTGTTACTACTGCTATTACTACCGCTGTTACTACCAATGTTACTACCACTGTTGCTACAGCTATTACTACCGCTGTTACTACCTATGTTACTACCACTGTTACTATTGCTCTTACTGCTGCTGTTATTTCTGCTGTTACCACTGTTACTCTTGCTATTACTACCGCTGTTACTACCACTGTTACTACAGCTATTACTACTGCTGTTACTACTACCACTACTACCGCTGTTAATACCACTGTTACTATTGCTCTTATTGCTGATATTTCTGCTACTACTACCGCTGTTACTACCTCTGTTACTGCTGCTGTTACTACTGCTGTTAATACCACTGCTACTACTGCTGTTGTTAATTCTGCTGTTACGACCGCTGTTACTACCACTATTACTACCGCTGTTACTACCACTGTAAATACCACTGCTACTACTGCTGTTACTACTGCTATTACTATCGCTGTTACTATTGATGTTACTACTGCTGTTGCTGCTGCTGCTGTTTTTTCTGCTATTACTACCGCTGTTACTACCTACGTTACTACCACTGTTACTATTGCTCTTACTGCTGCTGTTATTTCTGCTGTTACTACCACTGTTACTCTTGCTATTACTACTGCTATTCATAGTGCTATTACTCTTATTATTACTGTTATTGCAAGTATTACTCTTATTTTTTATTTTTTATACCTGCTGCTATTTCTGTTGCTGTTATTACTGCTATTGCTAATACACTTATTACTGCTTCTATTGCGAGTGCTATTACGCTTGCTATTACTAGCGCAATTACTCTTACTACTCCTATTTCCACAATTACACTCATTACTGTTGATATTACTTCTGATATTACTGCAACTACTTTTATTACTATTGTTACTGCTGCTATTATTAGTGCTGTTACTGTTATTATTGCTAGTACCGATGCTATCATTGCTATTACGGGTGATATTACACTTATCACTACTAGAAATCCAATCAGAGCTCAGCCTCAAGTCACATGCTTTTCAAAAGTTTACGTGCCTCCATAGACACTCGTTTGTTCGGCGCCCGGCGTACACGAACACAAATGAATGTAATGCGCCCCGTATTGACCCGCCGCCACTGCAAGAAAATAATATTTTTGTATTTTGTCCCCAGGGAGACTGCAGTGAAGGTCTTACTTACTGGTTGTCCTCGAAGACTTTAACTTTTTCGCAACCCTCAGGAGGCTCCCGCTTGAACATGTAGCTGTTGTTGGGTTTGGGAGAAGACGCGTACTTGGGCAGGGGTGAGTACGGCCCCAGATCTACAGATGCACAGGATAGGAGACATTCTGCAGTCAAGTAATGGTTTCTGTGTTTGTTTGTGTGTGTTTTTGTGTGTGCGTGTGTGTCTCACCTTTCTCCCTGCTCTCGTTCAGTGTGTCATCGTTGTTAAGGGGACTGTTTCCCATCGCGTCATTCAGGATGCTGAGGTACGACGGGGACACCGAGTCCGCCCGGCTGCTGCTGTTGCTACGGTTACCACCCAGGCTTCTTCCTGAGGGGGTCTGTGTGTCGATGCTGCGTGTGCTGCTGCTGCGCTGGGGGATGGGCGGAGGAGCACGGTGTCCATCTGGAACGTCCTGCGGCTAAAACACACGCGTTCGCTTTTCTCATCACCGTAATCAAAGCATGCTCGTGCGAACAGTATAACGCATCACTGTCAATGACTCACAATGATGACCTCATCGCGCTCCGGCGTGTCTCGTATGATGATGCGTTCGATCTCCTGGTTGAGGCCCTCGATGCTGTTGCGGAAGCGAGGGGCAGTCGACTTGGAAATGGGGATGGGGATCAGGATGGTCTTGGGCATCTGAGACTGTGTGAGGAGGAACGAAGACAGATTTATGGTTTAAAGGATTAAAAGAAAAAAAAAAAGATGAATGTTCCGTAATACAGTGAGATCCTAATCCGTTATTGGCTCGGCAGCTCAGTCACTCTCGGCGCTAAATGACTTTAGACGTCGTGACACATTTGCAACGAGGCTGCCGTCCTCGCAGACGTCTCTCGACAGGGTTCAGACCAGACGTGGAACTGTAACTGGGACAAAATGCTCAGGAAAGTGGGGCGTCAGAAAACTCTAAAGACGTTTCATCTATTTCAGCCAGACAGATTATAGGTCAGGTCATGATTGCGGGAACTCACTCACACACACACAGACACACACACACACACACGAACACGCATTCACACTCACCTGTGATTGGATGATTGCATGGTTGCCGTTGAAAGGTGATTTGCGCTCCTTATCGCGTCGATGGCGACTGCTGCGTTTGCTGCGCTGAAGCTGCTGCCGCAATTTTGCAATCTGGGAAAAGAAGATGAAATGTATCAAAACTAAAAAACATTGTATTCTTTTTTTTATTTTTATTTATTTATTTATTTATTTATTTATTTATTTTTATAAAACCTGGCAGCTTTTAAGCCATGACCTTGTTCACACTGGGAGTTGCTCACAAGTACACATGTGCTATTTCGTATTTATTAACACTTATCTTTATATTTATGTTTTATATTCTGCCTGGAAGAACGGGGTAAAGGGTTTTACCTCCTTTAGCTGGTCGGTGCTTCCGCAGGACGCCGAGCGCTTGTGTGAACCCCTCCTGCGCTCGTCTACCCAGGCCCTGGGGGTCTGCGCGGAGAGAGAGAGAGAGAGAGAGATGAATAAGAATAAGTAGGGTCTAATATCATAACCCATGTATTCATGCTGTACAAAACTGTACGTGCACGCGGTGGAAATCTTTACAGCCGACCTGGGTGGCTTTGTCCCTCATTGAGAGGGCGGCGTGGGCGGAGCTGCCAGTTCCCTGATCGGTCGGGAGAGTCCAGGTGGGGGGCGTGGTCTTTCTTTCAGCTAGAGTCAGGGCTGTGAAAATGGGGTGTGGCTGAAATGAAGAGACAGGGAGAGCCGTTTAGATCGAAGCGGTGCTGAATTCTGGATTCTGATTGGTCGTCGATACTAAATGCCAAATGCAGCCACGTCACACTGCCACGTGATGTCTGTTGGACAACCCGACTCGAAGTTGGCGATCTGCCTGAATGACAGCCGAGGGTTAGATGCGTGCATACATTCGTGATGAAGGTGTTATAATGCTGCTACGCTTCCGTTCACTACTGTATGAACCTGTTTTTTTTTTATCTGCAATAATCAGCTGATGAACCAGAGGCTCTCGCACATCCTCAGCCCACGGCCGCTCCGCGTAAGCACTCCCTTGCTAATAATTCCCTCAGCCGCTGTGTGTAAAGTTAACGCTCTATCTCAGCTTATGCGCATCATCGTGCCCGGATGTGAATACTTTTGGACCCGTGTAAAGTCACATGCACGCTCAGCAAAGATCCCCAGCATCGACTTAACATCCAAATAAACCTTTGCCAATCTTTCTTTCTTGTTAGACAAATAGACACTTTATAAACATTTGCTCCACATGGGGGTAACATTAGTTGCGATGAGTTTTCATGTGCTTCCGTTCCTGATCGGTAAACCCGGTAAGTATAAACAACGCTCGCTCATCTGCCGTGACTTCAGACTTTCATCCACCGGATCTCACTGAATGAGGAAGGAGCTCTGATCTGCTTGCCGTTTCACACGGAGTGAAGCATCAGTTAATCACGGATGAGACTGAATTCTTGCGCGCAATCATAGCGAGGAAAGGCAGGATTTGTCCGAAAATGATATGAAGTCTGATCTAATCTCAAAACCGAGGGGGGAAAAAACAAGGTCTTCGGTTGAATTTCCCGCAGATTAAACGTTTGACAGCGAGCAGAACCAAAAAAGGTCACATTCAGAATAAAACGCACATCTTATCACGTCATCGTCCATGAAAACAGTTAACATTGGGATCTCTGATGAGAACAATTTCAGTCAGTTTGAAGAACTATTTTCTGTATACTGTAGATGTCACTAATCATTAAACACGTTTTTAAACCCATTACATATCCATACGCATCCTCGATACTGTAGACAGGTTCAGATCAACCAGAATAATCTTAAGCTCCCAAATCCCGAATATTTTGTTCTCTAATTATGACCCATCATTTTCAGAAACAAAAAATTGACACTATTTTAAACATTTCATTAATTTGGAAATTGTTTGCTTGGGGTGTCACGGTGGCGTAGTGGTTAGCACTGTCGCCGCGCACTTCGATTCCCACCTCGGGGTCTGTGTGCATGGAGTTTGCATGTTCTCTCCTTTCGTAGCAGGTTTCCTCCGGATACTCCGGTTTCCTCCCACAGTCTGAAGACATGCAGGTTAGACTAACTGGAGTCTTCAAATTGCCCGTAGTGTGTGAATGAGTGTGTGAAAGAGTGTGTGAATGAGTGTGTGAATGAGTGTGTGAAAGAGTGTGTGAAAGAGTGTGTGAATGTTGACTGGACGTCCTACCACGGTGGTAAAATGGGAATAAATACATTGGTCACCACTGGCTACCATGGTCCCTAGTTGGGCTACAGAGATTCCTAGATGGATGTGTAGCGTGACAACCTGCACTTGATTCATTGATTTGAGTTAATATAATGTGATAGATATTTTTTACATCAATGTCTAAGCTGGTTTAATAGAGGGTGAATAAAAGCAAAAACTCATATTACTGCTTTAATTCCTGCTGCTATTATTGTTTTATTACCATTACTGTTACTACGGCTCCTGCTAGTGCTAATGCTAGTGCTGTAACACTTTTTCCTAGTGCTATTACTCTTGTTATTCCTACTTTTTTTTTTACAGTTGTATCTTCTACTATTAGTGCTATTGCTCATATTATTACTGCTAATACTGCTGTTATTACTACTGCTATTACTGCTGCTCTGACTAGTGTTATTACTCTTATGACTACTGCAATTACCACTGCTATTGCGCACCACTATTATGCTCATTACTGCTGCAATTACTGCTGTTATTACTTCTACTATCATAGCTGTTATTATTTTTATTACTATTATTATTGTATTGCTTGTTACTGCTGCTATTATTTGTGCTATTACTCTAATTACTGCTGCTGTTACCTCTGCTATTACTAGTGATATTATCACTACTGCAATTACTACTGCTATTGCTATTACTCTTATTACTGCTGTTACTACTACTGCTATTGCTATTAATTTTATTACTGCTGTTACTACTATTACTCTTGTTACTGCTGTTATTACTACTGCTATTGCTATTAATTTTATTACTGCTGTTACTACTATTACTCTTGTTACTGCTGTTATTACTACTGCTATTGCTATTAATTTTATTACTGCTCTTACTACTATTACTCTTATTACTGCTGTTATTACTACTGCTATTGCTATTAATTTTTATTACCGCTGTTGCTATTACTCTTATTACTGCTGTTATTACTACTGCTATTACTATTACTCTTATTACTGCTGTTATTACTACTGCTATTGCTATTAATTTTATTACTGCTGTTACTACTATTACTCTTGTTACTGCTGTTATTACTACTGCTATTGCTATTAATTTTATTACTGCTGTTACTACTATTACTCTTGTTACTGCTGTTATTACTACTGCTATTGCTATTAATTTTATTACTGCTCTTACTACTATTACTCTTGTTACTGCTGTTATTACTACTGCTATTGCTATTAATTTTATTACTGCTCTTACTACTATTACTCTTATTACTGCTGTTATTACTACTGCTATTGCTATTAATTTTTATTACCGCTGTTGCTATTACTCTTATTACTGCTGTTATTACTACTGCTATTACTATTAATTTTTATTACCGCTGTTGCTATTACTCTTATTACTGCTGTTATTACTACTGCTATTACTATTACTCTTATTACTGCTGTTATTACTACTGCTATTGCTATTAATTTTATTACTGCTGTTACTACTATTATCCTTATTACTGCTGTTACTACTATTACTCTTATTACTACTGCTATTGCTATTAATTTTATTACTGCTGTTACTACTATTATCCTTATTACTGCTGTTACTACTATTACTCTTATTACTACTGCTATTGCTATTAATTTTATTACTCTGTTTTATTATCCGTTATTTACTGCGCTGCTATTGAATTTTTACTACTGCTACTATTACTGCTGTTACTCTTATATACTGCTGTTATATTACTGCTATGCATTATTACTACGACTGCTGTTACTTACTACTATTACTCTTATTACTCTTATTACTGCTATTATTACTACTGCTATTACTATTATTCTTACTACTGCTGTTATTACTACTGCTATTGCTACTACTCTTATTACTGCTGTTATTACTACTGCTATTGCTATTAATTTTATTACTGCTGTTACTACTATTATCCTTATTACTGCTGTTACTACTATTACTCTTATTACTACTGCTATTGCTATTAATTTTATTACTGCTGTTACTACTATTATCCTTATTACTGCTGTTATTACTACTGCTATTGCTATTATTTTTTACTACTGCTGTTACTACTATTACTCTTATTACTGCTGTTATTACTACCGCTGTTGCTGTTGCTACTATTACTCTTATTACTGCTATTATTACTACTGCTATTACTATTATTCTTATTACTGCTGTTACTACTATTACTCTTATTACTACTGCTATTGCTATTAATTTTATTACTGCTGTTACTACTATTATCCTTATTACTGCTGTTATTACTACTGCTATTGCTATTATTTTTTATTACTGCTGTTACTACTATTATCCTTATTACTGCTGTTATTACTACTGCTATTGCTATTATTTTTTATTACTGCTATTACTACCGCTGTTGCTACTATTAGTCTTATTACTGCTGTTATTACTACTGCTATTGATATTATTCTTATTACTGCTGTTACTACTACTGCTATTGCTATTAATTTTATTACTGCTGTTGCTACTATTACTCTTATTACTGCTGTTATTACTACTGCTATTACTATTATTCTTATTACTGCTGTTACTACTATTACTCTTATTACTACTGCTATTGCTATTAATTTTTATTACTGTTGTTACTACTATTACTCTTATTACTGCTATTACTACCGCTGTTGCTACTATTAATCTTATTACTGCTGTTATTACTACTGCTATTAATATTATTCTTATTACTACTCATTACTACTGCTATTGCTATTAATTTTATTACTGCTATTACTACTATTACTCTTATTACTGCTGTTATTACTACTGCTATTAATATTATTCTTATTACTACTCATTACTACTGCTATTGCTATTAATTTTATTACTGCTGTTACTACTATTACTCTTATTACTGCTGTTATTACTACCGCTGTTGCTACTATTACTCTTATTACTGCTATTATTACTACTGCTATTACTATTATTCTTATTACTGCTGTTACTACTATTACTCTTATTACTACTGCTATTGCTATTAATTTTATTACTGCTGTTACTACTATTATCCTTATTACTGCTGTTATTACTACTACTATTACTCTTATTACTACTGCTATTGCCATTATTAATCTTATTACTGCTGTTATTACTACTGCCATTACTTGTGCTATCACTAGTGCTGTTACTTGTGCTCTTACTACTGCCGATACTTGTGCTAACTGGTACTGCTCAGTACTACTGCTATGACTCTTATTGCTGCTGATATTACTCACGCCGCTGCTGTTTTCATTACTGCTATTACCTAAATTCCCACCTTTGCTAGTATTTTTATTACTATATCTACTAGTACACTAAGTCTACTGTTACGAGTTTTATATATAAATCCTATAAATCCTATTGCTACTGTAATGTTACACTACTGCTATTATTAACACTCCTATTAATACTAGTAACAGCAGTAACACCACCTACACTATTACTACCCATATTAATAATACTTATGTCTATTATAGCTAAATGTTGTAGTATTTAGGTTTTAAATGGAATTCATTTATAAAAAGAAGTCATTCAATAATGCAGTAATGTTTTTTTTATTTATTTAATAATTTGTTTACATTTCATGTTTTTGTATCATGTCTCGTGTTGCGTCAGGACTTCACTTTCATATCAATGTCTAACCTGATTTAATAAAAGGTCGATCAGAGCAAAAAACATCAACAGCAGCAACTCGTTGATGATGATGATGATGATGATGAAGATATACAGATGGGCTAAGAACACTCACCCATCAGCAGCAGCAACCGTGACACTATTTTTGGGCCAAATCTCACATTTATACCTCAGCTTTACTGCCTCTGGTCCTGATTTGCCCCAGAGCAGGGAGGGGTGTGTGGGACACACACACATTAAATCACTACTAATCCTGATCAAGTGGATCAAAAATACTCAGTGGTAGCTGCGTACCCTGGTGTCCTAAAAACAATCTAGTCACATAAATAGGAATTAGACCAATTAGAAAGCTAAATATTACAGTCTGGAGAAACTGTGCAACCCCGCGAGAGTCGACAATGGGTTAGCCCTCAGCGCCTGCTGCAGCTCCTTATAATAAATTCCTCTTATTATGGTCGGCTATATGGGAATTAAAAAAAAAAAAAAGAAGAAAAAGCCAAATAAATGAGAATGAGGTTGTCGAGTGATGGAAGCAGTGGATAGAAATACGAAATCTATTCATATCAAATAAATAAATAAATAAATAAATGCATTTAAATGGAGCATGCAATGAAAAGAATGAGAGAGATTGAGAGAGACGTCTCTGCAGCACGAGCCGCCATATGCACGAAATAAAAACACGAAAACAATCACAGCATCACCTGATACACAGGATTCAGATTACAGGATACAGTATACAGTAAGATATGGCAATAACAACACTAACCAAATAACAAGAATGCGCATCTGATTAGAGCAGAATTCAGAATTGAAGGATGAGGCGAATCAAGGAGGAATAAAGGCTTTTGTGTGTGTGTGTGTGTGTGTGTGTGTTACAGTACCTTCTGCAGATGCAGCGAAAATGTTCATGGCGCTGTGGACAGAGAAGAGCAGCGCGGGGCCGAGAGGAAGCAGGCAGGATGGATGCGGCTCGAGCAGATCTCTGAGAGACGGAGAGATTAATCCTGCGAGAGCAGCTGCTGGGAGAAAAACAGGGAGGAGGAGGAGGAGGAGGAGGGCGAGGAGGAGGGGGGGAGGAGAGCGGGTTGCTATGGGCGTCGCCGAGCTGCTGCTGATGCTGCTGATGCGCATTAAAGTGACGCAGCTGCGCTGTTTCTTTTTCTGTGTGTGTGTGTTTGTGTGTGTGTGGGGGGGGGATGTTGGGGGTTGTTGTGCCGTTTGGGGTCATGCTGTAGTAAACTCTGTTGTTGTCTGTTGGATTGTGTTATGTTGTATTTAGTTGTTTTTGGGTTTTATCGGTTGTGTTCTGTCCGGTTTGTGCTGGTTTGAGTTGTGTTGTGTTAAATTGTGTTGGTTTCTCTTGGGGTGTGCTGTGTTGTGCTGTGCTGCTTTAAACTGAGTTGTGTTATGTTGTGTTGTGTTGGGTGTTGTGTTATGCTGTTTTCTGTTAGGTAGTTCTGTGCTGTTTTGAATTGTGCTATATTTAACTGAGTTGTCTTTGACTGTGTTGTGCAGTTTTGCGTTGTGTTGTGTTGTGCCATGTTTTGCGTTGTGTTGTGTTGTGCCATGTTTTGTGGTGGTGTTTTGTGTAGTGTTGTAATGTGTTGTGTTGTCTTTGGTTGGGTTTTATTGTGTTGGGTTGTGCTGTTTTGTATTATGTTGTGTTGTTTTCCGGTTGTAATTGGTTGGGTTGTGATGTTCTGAATTGTGCTGCTTTAAATTGAGTTGCGTTGTGTCGTGCTGGATTGGACTGTGTTAGGTTGTGCTGTGCTGTGACGTTTCGTGTGATTGATTGTTATTGTGTTGGGTTTTGTTGCGTTGCATTGTGTACCGATTTGTGCTGTTTAAATTTAAAGCTGTGGAATGAAAAGTAACTTTACTTTACTGTTAAACCTGTTTGTTGTGTTTATCATCGCAGTGCTGTGGATCCAGTAAGGGACGGAACTCAACAGCATCAGAGCTCCTGCTTGCACCCTGAGCTCGTGTTACTCCTGTGACGATCAGCGGGTTTCCTCCGGGTTCTGCTTAGTATTTACTAGTGACTGAGTGCATGGTTTTATTTATAAGAAGGATATTTAGTATCATGCGGCTGAAACCCATCCTACCTCCTGCACCGTCCTGTATATCTTCACTGCTGCACATGGTGTAGTACTACTATCACACCAGCAGGGGGAAGATCATTACATCAGACCTGGAATAACAGACGAGACAAAATAATAACAAGAGTGAAATTTCTTTTTCTTTTTTTTTCCCCATCTCTGTCAAATTTACATGAGATTATGGAATAATTCATGATATTAAATGAATAACATGTTTTAAGATTAAAAAAAAAAAAACTATTCAACTGGGGGAAAAAGCACATGGTCTATATGAATAAAAAAAAAAACATTTAGGCAATGGGGTAAAAAAAGAAAAGAAAAGAAAAGAAAAGTACCTTAAATGAAACCAGATTGAACTAATAATATGATTCCTGTGTGGAAGTGATGCTACTTTCCTTTCAGGGTTGTGCTTTGATTGAAGAAGAACGAAGATGACGATGATGAATAAAACACTAACCTGCCTTAAATGTCTCACCTTTATTATTTATTTTTATATACTTATTTATGTGTTATCTAGCTTCTTGCACCCAAGGTCAATTCCACATCATTTCCAAAAGAAAAATAAGATCTTGATTATTAGAAAGAGATATTTTATTTTAATAAAGAGTTTTTTTTTTATTATATAAATTTTTAAATTACATTTGGCATGTTTAGGGTGTACAAACTTCTGCAGTCATTTATACTGTATCTCTCTGACTCACCTAGATCAAATGTGATGATGATGATTATTATTATTATTATTATACTTAGGGTACAAGCACTATGACATCAGCATTATGACGAAATGACTTTAAATTTTTTTTTTTCCCATTCAACCGGGCCCTTATGGAAATCGGCAGAACAGGTTGGAATCTGCTGTCACTTGGGACGCTTGCGAGGAGATTTTGCTGCATAGGTCATACACACTTGCACATATACAAGTCAAACTCAGTACACTTCTAGATCTCATTAAGCTGAACAATTTGTCACTGGATCAACTCAATAGGAGGTAGATATTTTGGGTCATTTGCAAAAACGCACATTAATGACATTAATTACACACACTACACATCCTACACGCATGCACGCACACATTACACACACTACACATCCTAAACAAAGGATAACCGGTCCAGGCACCTGCACCATTACGATCGCCACCAAACTCCGGCCCACATTGAGTGACATCAGCAACCAGAGCTTTTTGGAGATCTTAACACGCTCACAAGGTTCACAGGTTGTATGTTGCGCACGGATGGCTACAGTACAGGTATGTCTCGGGTCCCATCGCCGCCCGGGCGCACCAGAAAGACAAGTCCAGATTTGATGAAGCCTTCCTTATGCCATACTCAGTGACATCAACGTTTTTAGAGGCGTTAATGTGCTCGAGAGGCACACAGGTGGTGCGCTGCGCCCGGGTGGCAATGGCATGGTTATGGATATACTGCAAGAAAAAAAAAACATTGTACACGGCTCTAGGCGTTTTTGAAGAAGATCCGACATCCCCTGGATTGGTGCCGTGCTCAGAACTGTTGAGGGTCCAAGTCCCACATTCCGCCCATGAGCATGGAGTGTGCATGTTCTCCTTGTGCTTTGTGGGTTTCCTCAAACATGCCGATCCTTCGATAGATCAGGACCCAATCCGGGGTTTCCAGATCGATGCCCCCTGCAGAAAATGTATGAATTTTCTGTTTTCTTTTCTTTTGTTTAGGGAGTGACGAGACTCTCATGTACAGTAGAGGATTCAGTAGTGATAAAACGATGATGAACCATGTGGTGCAACATGCATACTGTACTTTGGAGAGTTATGGTACATTAAATATGATCAGAAAACACATTGTAAACCTGAACCTAAATTCAGACATCCCCTGGATAGGTATAGCACTCACAAAAGCCGGTGCATGTTCTCCCCGTGCTTTGCGAGTTTCCTCAGACATGCTGATCAGCACCTCATCCAGGGTGTCTCCTGAGTTTCCAGACACATGGCCCCGGGGACCCTGCAGAAAATGGAAAATGTATGGAATTTTTTTTTTTTTTTTTTGATGATGATGTAGGTAATGTCGGGACTCTGACGCTAGAGGGCGCCACCGCAGGGCTGTCAGTGCCCGCCTCGCTGTAATACGCACAGCGCGAACAATCGGCTCTCTGGAGACTCTCCGGGATGATCGAGGCGTTTCCAGCCGCCCGTCTGGAGTCCGGATCTCCCGACAGCGCGCGCGGCTCGGCTCGGCTCGGCTCCTGAGGGCTGCGACGCGAACACGTCGCGCTGTCACGCGGCACTCCGGTCCCGCAGATCGAACGGAACGCGGAGGAGCGCGCGCGGGATGAAGCGCGCGGCCGAGCCCGCGCGGCGTGGTGGAGATCTTTTCCTCCTCTCACCAGCTGTTTCTCTTTAATCTCGGAGATGAAGAAGGAGGATCCTGGATTGAGGAAAGCAGTTCCGGATGATTCCGGCTCGACGGATCCTTTGATCTTTGTTACTTTCGCTCTAAATCAATTTTCAGGAACAAAAGCAAACGGCAAAGTTGTGTCGGCTTGTGAGAATGACATTTACATGGGATATTTTTTCTCCTCGATTTTTTTCCCCTTCTTCTGCTTCTTCTACTTGAGCAGCCTGGACCATCGCACAGCCTCGTTTTATGGACTTAACCTTGTCAATGAATTCATTAATTTATTCATATTACCCTGATTATTAAGCATATATTCATATTTCATTGTTTATATATATATATATAAATCCATTCTACATTTCCGACACTTCATTTTTACTCTCAAAGAATTTCAACATCCTGATTTTTTTTTTTTAATGATCATTGTTATTATTTTATAAAGAAATATTTTTTTTCATTCTATGAAGATATATATAAAAAAAAAAAAAAAACAGTCAGGAGACATGACAGTCCTCCATGTGGGCCTTTTTGCTCTGGTTCTGCTCAGTCCTGTTACTGGTAAGTCTTAATTCTTGTATAGTTTACAGTATGTTTGTATCCTAATAATAACAACTGTTTAATAAAATAAAATAAAAACTCTAACCCAATAATATCATTAATAATAGGCACTTATACTGTACAGTTCAATATATATGTAAAAAAAAAAATATTTGTCATGATTTGCTAACGAAGCAAAATGGAAAATATTATTGAAATAATAACCACGAGTTTAATGCATACATTAATAATTTACTAGAACTATATGAAGGTGAGGGAAATAAAACAGGATGTACACGATACTGCTACTACACCATTCCCACCTCTTATATAAAACATTTAAGAAAGAAGAAAAGAAAAAAAAAAAAGAAAAAAACTTGCTCAGAGGTTTTAAAAATAACGGCAGGACGTATGATATCTTTTGTGTTGTGATGTCGTTTCTCACTCTATCGATATCATAACCTCACACCGTCTCAGCACAGTTGTTTTTACATATAAACAGTAAGTTCGAGGTTTCTGAAATGAAAAGATGTCAGATGTATGATATATGAAATGTATGTAGTACATAAGAAATAAAAAGGCCACTGTTTCACACACTTGCAACACACACACCCATATGCACACACCCATACACACACACACACACACACACACACACACACACACACACACACACACAGCTGCCCAGATTGCCAGAAAGAATCCATAAGGCACTTCCAGAAGGAGGTGCAGGAAGGCCCGGCATTGTTCCCCATGCAAATAATTTCAGCGCTGACCTTCCTTGTGGACAGGAAAGAAACGAAACGTGTGTGTCTATGTGTGTGTGTGTGTGCGCGCGCGCGTGTGTATGTGTGTGTGTGTGTGTGCGTGTATGAGAGAGACGTGACGGAAATAGTTGCAGATCTGCACAGTAAACAGAGCAGGAGGACTTGATTTGGTTCTGCAGTGTGCTTATTGTGCTTATGTTTAGCTTACACACACACACACACACACACACACACACACACACACACACACACACACACACCTTGTCTCAGTTATTATAACAATATTGTACAGAATAAAACAAGATGGCTGACTTCAAAGAACAATACCAGCCTCTGGACCTTGAAGACGTTATCTTTCGAGTACAGTATAAATAACGCCCCCCCCCCCCCCCCCCCCCCCCTTCAGCTATATGAAGAATTTTATACGTTGCATCGGGTAGCAATTTAAAAAAGGAGGTTTGTTTATATTGAATTGGAATCGTACACTCGTTAACTTGAACTTAAATGCAGAAATCGAAATTCGAATGCTGCTATATTCTTTCACTTGATTTTTTTTGTTTGTTTAATCACTCCTTAGATAAATAAAAGAGTTGCATCGATTTCCCTGCTGGATTTTTCTTTCCATTTTGTCAAAAGGTCTCGCGCTACCACATGCTCCAGTCTAGTGACACAAAACCAGCCAATGGCATCTTTTCTGACTATCCACCCTGTTCCGCATGCTAACCCTTAGTCATAATTGACCGATCAAACATCCATTGATTACACACGTCAGCTGCAGTGGGATTACTGGTTAACCTAATAGTATATAACGATATGTTCTGTGAAATTGGATGTTGTACGAACACTGTATTGCATTACAGGAAAACCACGTCGCAGTGCTACTGCACTGTATATGAGCTCCTGCTGTAGTGTACCGACTAAATAACCCAGTTAAGGCTGTCGTTAGTCTTTCGGCTGCTCCCGTCGAGGGCTCGCCACAGCGGACCATCCGATCCGCACAACGACTTGGCACAGGTTTCATGCCTTTCCTGATGCCCTTCCTGACGCAACCCTCCTATTGTTTTTTTGTTTTTTTTTTTATCCGGGCTTGGCACTAGCATTGCATCCAGTCGCTGGGGGTTTGGGCTATGAGACAAATGAATTATTTATACATTGAAATATATGTATAAAGGATTTTTAATGTGCAGTACTTCACCTGAGATTGTAGAACCCTGGTGTGCGAATGTCTGAAGGTCGACTCAGGAGTTTTAGCTTGCATTTATTCACTCTGTGCTTTTCAGGGCGCTTTCATTTTTGGTAGCAACGTAGCTTTCAGTGAAGCTGGCAGAACTTTTTTTTTTTTTTTAATTGCCATGATTTTCGAGTATTAATAAGTAGTAATACAAAGCTAAAACAAAAGACACACACACACACACACACACACACACACATATATATATATATATATATATATATTTTATATAGGGTGACATTCTTTTCTTCAACACATCCTAGGCAATATGATGAAATCAGTTTTATATTATTTAAATCAATTACAAAAACATGACTGTGCATTTTTTTTTAAATGGGTCACATTGGAAAAGAAATAGCACAGATTTATATGATCATATTTTATATGGTTATTTATATATATATAAAATATAAAATATATATACATATTTTATTCTATGGTTGTTTTTGGTTGTTTTTATGGAAAAACATAATAAGGATGATAATACATTAATTCGGTGCGTTCTTCCTGTATTCCGATAGCTGTCAATTTTACATATGTTTTAATAGTAATTATATCTTTGGTTCCCGCTGACACACACTGGCAGGACTTCTGCATAAGCATTTTTTTTTTTATTAGATCGGTCATTGACCAACGCTGTGTCACTTGCACGGATCCGTGCCGCTTGGCTTTATGGGTTAATAACCTTTTGTTTCACTTCCACTTCAACACTTGACATATACTGTACAGTGCATGAGATCTTTCGGCGCAAGAGATACGAGGCTGCGTTCACTACATAGAGTGTGTTTGGGAATCCCCTGCAATCACGCCATCACATTTCATTCAACTTAATGAACTGCGATAAGTTCACAAGCATTTAGTGAACGCTCTCGTTGTGGAAGCTGTTGTGTTAGATGTGTCCGGTTATAGCTGCTCCATCCCATTGTCCATGTAGGGCTTCTGAACTC
Source organism: Clarias magur (assembly GCA_013621035.1). NCBI lineage: Eukaryota > Metazoa > Chordata > Actinopteri > Siluriformes > Clariidae > Clarias > Clarias magur. Next base: position 129,257 of record QNUK01000672.1, on the reverse strand, counting down.
TAACCTTTAATGCTTAAGGGATGCACAGTACCAGTCACAAATTTGGACAGGCGATGTGATTTATTTTCTACATTTAAGAACAATATGTTTTTAGAACCATAGTTTTTGTTTGTTTGTTTTTTCAAAACAATTAAAATTACACACATGGCACATGACATAATCAATTGTGTCAAGTGCATTTGCAAAATCCATCGAGCTCCACAATGAAACGCTCATGAAGACCTTCCCAGGAAAGCGAGACCAAAACGTACCTCTGCTGCAGAGGAGAAGTTCATTTAGAGTCACCAGCCTCAGAAATCACCATGTAACCTCAAGCAGCACCTCAGATTGGAGCCGTTATGAAGCTTTACAGGAAGTAAAGAAGTAGCAGATATACATCTCAATATCAACTGTTCAAAGAAGATTATTGTGTATTTTGTAGAAAACACCTTCAGCATTGTTTTATGGTGTAGAAAAAAAATAAAGACCATGGAGTTAGAAGGTGTGTCCAAACTTTTGACTGGTAATGTGGACATGCAGCTGGATGTTGTTTGAACAGATATTAAGCAACAAATACCTTTAATGGGAAAGATGACCAGTGCCTCCTGGCTGGCTCGCCCGAGCCTATAAAATACCATTCATCCACATTAAACATGAAACTGTCCTGTGCTGTTTTTCTATATATGTGTGTGTGTGTGTGTGTGTGTGTGTGTGTGTGTGTGTTTTGAACGTCTACTCGATTGACATATCCAGTGAAATTATTCTGCACAATGCAAATTACCAATGTAAATTTGAATAATGCGGTACTAGAAACGTCGGTGCACCTAATGTGATCAAAAATCAAGGCACACCTTTGTGCATGCAGTGCTTTTGAAGTAAAATATTATTTCAAATGTTCGATATTAATGGCGCAGTAGTGTGTTTTTCTGAACACTATTGAGATTTGTGACAAAGAGGTTGAAGAATCTAACAAGGGCTGAATCCTTGAAGCATGTACAGTTTGCAGTTATCACTCAAATCGATCCTAGCAACTGTTACTAGCTGTAGACTCGATGTTACATTTGTAACATTATACAATGCTAAAGCAGCCATTTGATAGCTTTTTTTATTGCTATGTTTTATTTGTTTTGCTTATCCCTGGAAAGGATGGGGGCCAATACTTTTGCAGCGAGAACAGCAGATGACTTAAGAGTTTTAAAAACCCAGTGTATGTGTGTATGTGTGTGTGTGTGTGTGTGTGTGTGTGTGTGTGTGTGTGTGTGTCCGTTGGATGTCATGTGAGGAACACAGACTCTGTTAATCACACAAACTTTCGCCGAATTGTCAAACGTTTCGTTACCATAGAAACGTCAGTTCTAATTCATGGGAAGTCATGAGTCACAACGCTTTTATATTTCTTGCTTCATAGTGGTAATGTAACCTCTCTCACTCTCTCTCTCTTATCCACACACACACACACACACACACACACACAGCATGTTTCCCTGATTCTTGATGCGCTGTAACTCAGCTGAGCAGAGCAGATGGATGAAAGTATGGATGGATGGACAGATTAGCGAGTTGGCTTGAAGTTCCTTTGAAAAAAAAAAAAACACACAGGAAGAGCATAAATAATTAATCATTAATCGCTCGTTTCAGCAGCACACCTCATTAAATTTGCGGTCGTGTAGCATGCATTAAAATTCAGGTTTTATTGGAATACTATTAATATATTATAGAATAACAACAGCAACAACCACAGATTAATAATAGTAATTTATTTCCATTTATTTTTTAAATAATGTGGTAGATAGGTGGATACAAATCTATGAATTATACAGCAGAACAGTGTACTGTATAGACTGTGATAGAGCTCAACTTTTTTTATACTAAAACCACCAAAAAAACTCACCAAAAAATATAATTTAAATATTTAAATATTCTCTGAAAACACAATTTCTCAATTTAGAGGTGATATAAAAGATGTAAAAAAAAAATACAATAATTAAAAAAGTAAGTATAAAGTTGGTCATCTTGTACGTAATGCAATGCTACGTCTGACTGAAATTCATAAATTTGCGGGGGGGGGGAAGAAACAACTCCTCAACCCTGATGTCAAACCACATGCAACATGGCATCTCACCATAACCAGTACAGAAAGTCGCGTTTAGGTGTATAAGTACATTAACCTACAATCCGTTCCGGAGGCGAGTGCTTAAGGTGAAATTTTGTATTACAAGACGCATTTTCCCATAGGAAATAATGTAAATGCAGATAATCTGTTCCAGCCGCCCAAAAATATTATCGATGTTACCAATTTCCAACACTGTAATCACATTTTTTGCATAAAAACATTCAAAACATTAAGAAAAGACATTTAAATTAAGTAAAATATTAAATAAACAGACATCAAACCTCACTTAACTTTAATTCATGATTCCTCTCGGCACCGGCTGCTTTAAAAACAAACTGAAAGCTGGTCCGTTTTCTTCTTGCTACCATCCTTGATAACATTCTTGGGACCCATGGTGAATTTCTGTCTTCACAAAATTTTGCACAAAATGCAAAAAAAAAACCTCTCTTCGCTCGACTCAGCGATCAGCGCACGCACATCAAAAGATGTTCTTTGTTACTTTATAATTTCATCTTTATAACTTTGAAACATTTGCTTTTGTCATTTCTTTGACTATGGCGCAGTGAAGTGACTTTATATCTGAAGAGCACAAAGTATACAGTAACTAGTCTTTCATGAGGCTACTCCCCACGTCTGTACAATATATAAGCGTTTGAGGGCATTAAGGCCACGTTCTCATTACCAGCCTGATGTGACTCGATTCCGAAAAAGGCGTCTGACTTTCTTCCTTCTTCTGGACCTCAACAAATACAGGCCGCCGTCCTCCGGAGCAAAACGCCAGGCGTGTTTTTACTAAAATCGCATCCATTGTTTTAAATGAATGAGCGGTCAATGCATGACCCCAGACGTCTCAATGTGTGTTGCAGACGTGCCAATTCAGAGGACAGACGAGTTCACATTAGAGTCAGATAAAAGTCTCATGTGAACCGTCATGACATGCAAATCCGATCTGATCGAAGAATAAGAGACAACGTACTCAAGGGCCTGGCACATACACACACACACACACACACACACACACACACGTCAATCCTATTACTATAAAAATGTTTCTGCGTCACATTCAGTTTGTACAGAGGCCCCGGAAAGAAGGAGGAAAAAAAATACAGAAAAGAAAAAAAAAAAACCTGAAATTTGTAACTTTGGGCAAAAGAAAGCAAAAAATAAATAAATAAATAAATAAACAAACTCTCTCTCTCTTCGTGCTGAAAGGCAAGACGGCCTCCTCAATCCCCAAATAAACCAGAGTGACTCATGTACTTGTTTTTTTTTTTTTTTTCAGTTTCTAGACAAGCGGTTAAACAAGCGTAATAATTCTCATCATTAATGACAATCTTATCTTAAAATAACTTCAAATGATGACAGAAATGTGTTTTACACTGATACTGAGATTTAATAATGAATACAGAACCATGACACAGCGTCAGCAGAAACCGTAGATTTCAAGAACCTTTGGTGAGCGTGAGTGTGTGTGTGTGTGTGTGTGTGTGTGTTCTTTTTCTTAAATCTGATTGGTCAGAAGGTGACCTCATTTATTTATTTATTTATTTATTTATTTATTTTACTTTATAAAACAATCATGCTTGTATACAGTATATTCCTGATTTCTTGTTTAATGAGGGTAATGATTTAAAGGTTGAGAAAAAATTTTGGTAATTTTCAAGCATTATTATTATTATTATTATTATTATTATTATTGTGATTGTTGTTTTAAATTATTTAGTAATATTTTTGGATTATCTTTTTTTTTTAAAGCAGATTCAGGTTATTCTGATGTGTTTGCATTTTCTGGGCTGAAAATATACTGTATGTGTGTGACTCATATGGTGGGTTGTACTGTGTGTGTGTGTGTGTGTGTGTGTGTGTGTGTGTGTGTGTGTGTGTGTGTGTTTATAGGAGGCGGAGTTGGGCCTTTATTAGTGTTTACATTCTCTGCTGCTGAAACCCATCCATTAATCATCAGCTTTAAAAGATAAACACAGAGGGATACAGATATATACAGTATATATAGAAAGAGAGAAGTTAACCAAATAATCCCCAGAGCATGAAGTGACTCTGCTTCATCACTTCCACCCTGATGCTGATTATTTGCAACTCGACGTTTTTTAATTTGACATTTTCTGATTGCTTTCTTTCTTTTTCTTTTCTTTTTTTTTTTTTTTTTTTGCTTTTCCTTCTCTTAGAATGTCACTTGTCTCCTCTAGTGTTTGTGCTCGTCTGTTACATAAATATAAAAATGTTCCACTTGTGCCTCTGTGTTTGTCCTCCCGCGTAGCCGCTCAGAGTGAGGAGAGGGAGTGTGCGTACACAGAGCATCAGGATCTCTCCAAGCGCATCGATGGAGGGGGAGAGGGGCGTGTCTTCCTGGAAAACAACACCATCCGCTGCAGCCAGGGTGGCCGGTGCTATGGATTGTGGGAGAAAAAACAGAACGGCGTGCATCTGGTCAAGCAAGGTACGAGTCCCAGGGCGTACGCACGCTGTTTTAAAGCATGACAGTCATAAACACCTGTACATGGCTGCAGGCGCCAACCTAAATTCATATTTCATAATCACATCATTGTTATTATCGCTTGGTAAAGCATATTCAGGTTTTGATGTGTTTGTTGTATATTCTGGGCTGAAAATCTGTATGTGACTCATATGGTGGGTTGTAGTGCAGTATGTGTGTGCGTGTGCGTGTGCGTGTGTGTGTGTGTGTGTGTGTGTGTTTACTCTTCATTTTAAATGCTTCAAAATCTAAACATACTGTACAGGAATCGAAATCCCAGGAAGTCAGTCTCGAGTCTAGCTCGAACACACTGTGTGGTAGAAAATAATCAAATCAATAATATCGCCCAGTAACTAGCAGAGGTGGGTAGAATAGCCAAAAAATGTGCTCAAGTAAGAGTAGCTGTACTTCGAAATAATATTACTCAAGTAGAGGTAAATAAATTTTTTTAAAAGTATTCGGTGAAAAGATACTCAAGTACTGAGTAACTGTTTCATCATAATGTTTATATTTAATTTATTTGTTTATTTATTTATTTATTTATAAATTATTTAAGCAGTCAGACAAAATGTTCAAATAATGTACCAAATTTCCAAATCATAAAATAAATGAATACAATTTGTAAAATAAATGAATGAAACTAAATATCTTTACAAAATAGCACATTAAGGAATAAGAAACACAAATTTCCTAATCTCCATTTTTTTTTTTTTTTTCACAATATAAAGCTTTTGTGCGCACGTTATAACTTATGTGTGTAACTATTTCCTGTGTAAGAGACACTGTACATTCAGTCGCTCGGCAGATGACTCAGCAGAAAACAGCATTCGAACATGTGTACACGAGTCTCACTTCACCAGAGCAAATGTGAGAAAATTGTCGATTTTTTTTAGCCTCTAGTTTATTCGCTAATTATATACAGTATGTTAAGATTGCGACATTAAATAAAACAGCTAAACTAGCCGCGTTTGCTTCACTGTCTACCACGGCGTCAAGTAAACGTACAGTACTGTAAAAAGTACGGAGCGGTAAAACTACTCATAGAAGGACTTTTAACAAGTACATTTGAACATTTTAACAGAACTTTATTTTGGACTTTGGAATAATGCACACTGATAATTATTTCAATAATTACACACACTGTATTTTTAGCTCTGCTAGTCCAACATTGCGTGACCTAGCATGAATTATCTTAGCATTCTTCAGCAGCAAGTTATTCATTTTCATAAAATGTTTTGTATTGTTTTTTTTTTTGTGTGTGTGTGTGTGTGTGTGTGTGTGTGTGTGTGTGTGTGTGTGTGTTCTTTCACTACACATCATGTCTTTCATGCGAATTCGGAATGAGATTTTTTTAGATGTCCTGATGTCTTTCAAAATGAAAATTCAACATTATAACATAAAATATATATATATATATATATTTTTCTTTATGTTATAATGTTATAATCTGGCAACCGAAGCATGACAATGTTTACAGCTAATCGTGTAATTTATTTAAAATGCCATTTTACAGCAATCAGTCTCTCTCTCTCTTTCTCTCTCTTCCTCCTTTTTCTTCTCCATATCAGACACTCGTTCCCATCAAATGACTGTTTTTCTTTTCTTTTCTGACCCCCTGCTTTACAACTCAATCTAAGATGAAACACCAGCACCTGTGTTGCTACGCTAAAGCTCACCAGAGACCCGTTTGAGGCACCAAGGGCCACACGGCCACCACAGTGTGAGCGAACTGTAACTGTGGCAGGAAAGAAAGTCAGAAAAACAGTTGAACTTTAAAAGCTGTAAAGCAACAAACAGACAGAAGAAATTTATATATATATATATCTTTTTTTTTTTTCTTTTCTTTTCTTTTTTTTCTTTTTATTTTATTATGCAGTGCATTGGTTTGTATAACGCCGTGCATTGTTTTAAAAATGTATTTAAAAATATTTAACGATGCGCATATTATTACTGTTGATTATAAAATTATCTTCAACCTAAAGTTTTTTTTTTTAACTACATGACATACATTAAATTCTAACTAGTTTTTTTTATGTAACATCAAAAGAACATATATTGTAACACATTTTTTAATGATTTAGTTTTATTATAATAAGTAATACATAACTACAAACAGCATCAGTTAGTTAGTTTGTTTATTTGGACATTTGTGAGACCCTTTCTTCTGTTTTTTTTTCATGCAGGTTGCTGGGGGGCCCAGGGTGTCCAGCGGATGTGCTATGACGACCGTTGCCAGGTGACGGAGACACCCTCCCAGATCCAGAACGGCACCTACCGCTTCTGCTGTTGTAGCAAAGACATGTGCAACCTGAACTTCACCGAGGACTTTCCCCCTCCCAGATCCACACTCGCACCACCGATCCGTAAGTGTGTGTGTCTATGTCTGTCTATGTGTGTGTGTGTGTGTGTGTCAGTCAAACACGCACCCATCACTGTAGCTTTATTCAACAGATGAAGGTCAGTCCTTCTTGTTTACCTGTTTTATCTTGCCGCATCCCTGTTTATCCAGCAACGGGCCATCGCGACCGAGAGGAGGCCATCTTGATCGCCTTGGCAACAGTCTCCATGGTAGCCGTGCTGGTTGTGCTGGTCTTTTTTTGCCTGCGTGTACTGCGAGGTGAGTGGCCATAACGAGAAGAGCTCTCAGCATCACCTCTAAAACACTTACTGTACACTTTGTGATCGAGTGTGTGTGTGTGTGTGTGTGTGTGTGTGTGTGTGTGTGTGGTCGATACAGGACGTGGCAAACAGAGTCTCCATAACCTGAACATGTTGGAGGCGGCGTTCTCGGCTCCATCGCTGGACCTGGACAATCTCAAGCTCCTGGAGGTGAGCTCGTCTCGCTCTGGCGGCGTTCCCTTTCCATCTGCTCCGATGGATTTTTTGGGAATAATTTAATCAGCGCATTTTTACGTGCACTTAAGTAACGCGATCTTCGGAAAAACTCCCAGTTTGCACCGAGGCAGCGGGTGATCGATTTCCTTCCTTAGTACATGATGTCAACGCAAAGAACCAGAAAGACTCCGGATTCTGATTGGCCAGACAGCGGCGATGTATTTTCTGTAACAACCGCGCGGCTACACATGAACGCGTTCGATTTCATGCGCTACCGTCTCGATAGCAACAGCTCGTGCTGCGAATAAACAGATTACAGTAGTATATTGACGTAAGATGTTTAATCAACGTTTGCCGAAGAGATATATTCAGTAACTGAACATTCCTGAATGTGATAATCTGATCAGCGATACCGTTACTGTATCGTTGCATGTTTGACATCGTCCCTCATTCAAGCCGTGTCTGTGTTCCCTCAGCTGATCGGGCGTGGCCGGTACGGCTCGGTGTACCGCGGCTCTCTGGATGAGCGCTCGGTGGCGGTAAAAGTTTTCTCCAGCGACAATCGGCAGCCGTTCCTTAACGAGCGCTCTATCTACCGCCTCCTGCTGGACCACGACAACATCACGCACTTCCTGGAGACGGAGGAGCGAGTCGGGAGCGAAGGACAGCCCGAGTACCTGCTCATCATGGACTTCTACCCGCACGTGAGCATCAATCGTCTGAATTATACTTTTACGCATTGATTATTCTGCAGGAGAGTGCACACATTGAAGGTGAAGGTCAGCGATAGTTCACAGAGGACGAACGTTTTTTTGCGCGTTGCAGCTCCTAGGGGGCGCTCTTTCACCATTTCGTCGTCATTTTCCTTTGGCTCCGCCTTGCATGGAGTTTTGTGGGCGTGGCTATCTTGAGCCTCTTGTGAAAGCCTGCTGCTTTCTAGAGTGTTTTCAGCTGGACGTCAGCGGCGCTGAAGCGTCTCTCCGCTTGTCTTTTCGCTCTCTTCCTCCACCGTGCGCCAGTGAGCCACTAAACGAGATTAAATCCGTGCCGAGTTTATATTTGGAAGAATCTATCCGAGGGATCTGGTGTCATGTCGGATTTTTCCACCGAGCCGCTTCCTGAGGAGGAAGAGTTCAGATTTCTGCTCCTTGATTTATATATTTATGCCTGAGATTAAACAACTGTAAGCTTCTCCCTTAGCACAATCTAAATGTTGCCAAAGCAATTATAAAACATTGATTATGTTATAAATAACATCAGTCTGAATTTATAAACATGCACAAAGAGTCTAAACATATTATAGATGAAAGAATATCATGGTAGGTAAACAATAAAACAAACAAACAAACAAACAAACAACAACAAAAACCCCATCAATATAAACAACAATAACAACAACTACTGTATCAGGTAACTACTCTCTCTCTCTCTCTCTCTCTCTCTCTCTCTCTCTCTCTCTCTCTCACCCTATACATGTCCTTCTCCTTTTTCTCTAGCCTTCTCTCTCTCACTCACTCTCTCTCTCTCTCTCTCTCTCTCTCTCACCAATCCTTCATCACTCTATACCTGTCTTTCTCTGTTTTTTTCTGCACTTGTGTCTCTCTCTTGCTCTATATCTGTCTTTCTCTCAGGTTCTGTCCATTTTCTCCATCACTCTATTGTCTCTCTCTCTCTCTCTCTCTCGCTCTGTCTCTGTTTTTTCTCTTCTTTTCTCACTCTATATCTGACTTTCCCTCTGTTTTTGTCCACTCTTCTCTTTTCCTCCCAATCTCTCTCTCTCTCTCTCTCTCTCTCTCTTTCTGTCCGTTCCCTCGCTCTCAGTCTCGCTTTCCTAACTTCCTCTTCCTGTTTAGATAACGCGTGAGCTAACAAATTGGTGTGCAGTATCTGTCTCCTCTTTTCTGACCTATTTATAAATACACACACACACACACACACACACACACACACACACACACACACACACACACACACAGAAATATGAAGGAAGTGGTAGAACTCTGTAGGAGCTGCAGAGTTTTGAATAATTCACTGCTTCGGCCTCCTCACGCGATCATGCTACACTTACGGCGGCTTAGCGCCACCAACTGTGTTGCCATAGCGATGACATCTAATCACCGGGGTGGGTCTTAAAGGGCTTTTCAGGCCACCAGGGAGGAGTGTGTGTGCAGGAGAGACAGGGTGTGTAGAGGAGAGACTCTCTATGTCTCTTTCAACCTCCGAGTGTCTCTCTCCCTCTCTGCCTCAGTCTCTCTCTCTGTATCTCTGTCTCTGAGTCCCTCTGTGTGTCTCTCCTCATCTTTCTGTGCATCTGTCTCTCCCTGTGAGTCTCTCTTTTGCTGTGTCTCTGTCTCTGAGTCTCCCTGAGACTTTCTGTGTCTGTCCCCCTCTGATTCTCCTTCTCTCTCGCTGTCCCTTTGCATGTGTCTTTCTCTCTGAGTCTCTCGCTGTATCTCTGTCTCTGAGTCTCTCTGTGTGTTTTTCCCGGTCTTTCTGTGTCTCTGTTGGGTGTCTCTCTCTCTGTATTTGTCTCTCTCTGAGTCTCTGTGTCTCTGTCTCTCTTTGTCAGTTTGTCCTTATCTGTATTTGAATCTCTCGATATGACTCTCCCTTAACGTCTTTCTTTCAGTCTGTCTCTCTATCTCTGTGTGTGTGTGTGTGTGTCTCTCTCTCTCTCTCTCTCTCTCTCTCTCTCTATGTTTTATGTGTTGTATTTCTCTGTATGTGCGTTCCTCAGGGTTCTCTCTGCACGTATCTGAGCGCGAGGACGCTCGACTGGTCGAGCTGCTGCCGTCTGGTCGTCTCAGTCACCAGAGGCCTGGCTTACCTTCACACGGAGCTGGTGAGAGGAGGTGAGTGAAGTCCTGTAGGCCTGTAGACCTGGAGGTTACAGATTCCATGACCTTCGGCTTGTGAGTAGTGAACCGGTCCTGCCATGATATCAGCGGTGCGTCTTGTGTCCCGCATAAACCAGTGAAAATGTTCCTTCTGTGTGTCTGTTGGTTCGTGAAAGGGTGTCTTGGTTCCTTGAATTGGTTCCCGGTTCCTGAAAAGATTCCTGGGTTCCTGAAGAGGTTCCTTGGTGTCTGAAAAGCCTTGCGGGTTTCCCGAAGAGAATGTTTAATGGCTGAAATGGTTCACATGGTCCTGAGGGAGGCGACTTTGAGGTGGTCGCTCAGACGGTTTAAAGGGTTCATGAAGACTCGCTTAAAGCCTTAAATGGTTTACAGGCTTCCAGAACAGGTTTCGTCATCACAAAAAGGCTTCACGTGGTCCCTGAAGAGGTTTCTTGTTGCTGAAGTGGTTTAGAGGGTTCCTGAAGAGGTTTCTTGTTGTTCAGAATGTTTACTGTGTTTCTAAATAGGATTATCGGTTGCCGAAAAAGTTGCATTACGTTCCTGGAGAGGTTTCTTGGTTTCTGAAAAGATTTATGCGCTCCTTAAAGAGGTTTCTTGTTGCTGTAAAGGTTCGCAGTGTTTCTGAAGAGGATTATTGGTTTTTACTAAACAACTACATCATGTTCATGAAGATGGTTCTTTGTATTTGAAACCGTTTCCACGGCCCCAGGAGAGGCTTTCTGGTTGTTGAGATGGTTCACAGGGTTTCTGAAGAGGTGACCTTCAGTTTAAAGTCTCCATGACGAAGTTGTATGTTAGTGAAAAGGTCTAGAGGATTTCTGAAGGTGTTTCATGTGGGTGAAAAAGTCTACAGGGTTCCAGATCAGGTTTTGTCGTCATCTAAAGGGTTTGATGGTCCCTAAAGAGGTTCCTTGGCTGCTGAAAAAGTCCGAAAAACGTTTACAGGGCTCCTGAAGAGGGTTTGTTTGTTTGTTTGTTTGTTTGTTTGTTTTAAAGTTTACAGCGTTCATGAAGACAGTTTGTTTGTTTGTTTGTTTTGTTCGTTTGTTTTTTTAAAAGGTTTACAGGGTTGCTGAAGAAATTTTTTTGTAGGGTTCCTGTAGAGTTTTGTGTTGTTGTTGTTGTTGTTGTTTTTTAAAGGTTACATGGGTTTTTATCTTTTTGTTTTTTTGTGGATAAAAACTTTACAGGGTTTTCTGAAAATATATTTATATATATTGTTTGTTTGTTTGTTTTACAGTTTACAGGGTTCCTGAAGAGGGTTTTTTTATTTTTATTTTTATTTTTTAAAGGTTTACATTAGATTTTTTTTGTGTGTGTGTGAAATTTACAGGGTTCCTAGAGAGCTTTTTTTTTTAAGTTTACAGGGTTCCTGAAAATATTATTATTGTTATTATTTTAATTTTATTTTTTTATTATTATTTATTTTTATTATTATAATTTGAAAAGGTTTACAGGCTTGATAAAGAGTTTTTTTTATTTATTGTTACAGGCTTAAAGTTTAAGGCTCCCTGAAAAGATTATTATTATTATTATTATTATTATTATTACTGTATTTTGAAAAGGTTTACAGGGTTCCTAAAGAGTTTTATTTATTTATTTTACATTGAGTTACTGAAATGTTTACAGAATTCCTGAAGAGGTTTCCTGGTTTTTGGGGAATGTTTGCAGGGTTCGTGTTGCTGAAGGTTCACATGCCTCTTAAAGAGGTTTCAGGTTGCTGAAAATATTGACTGTGTTCCTGGAGAAGTTTCTTGGTTTCTGAAACAGTTTACAGGGCTCCTGGAGAGGCTTGCTGGTTTCTGAATAGGTTTACAGGGTAACAGGAAGTTTCTTAGTTTTGGAAAATCTTTCTTTAGGTTCCAGTAGAGTTTTCTCGGTTTCTGAAACAGTGTGCTGGGTTTTTTTCTGGTTTCATGGTTGCTCGAGAGGCTTATTCTGTTCCTGAAGAGGTGTTTTGCTCGTTTCCTGAAGATGTTTCCTGTGTCATGGTGAAGCGATATTTCTTCTCCAGCTCTGAAGAATGATATGGAAATTAAGCGAGCGATGCTGTTGGATCAGTGAAATTGGTTCTGGCGGTTCCGGGTTCTGTATGTTTTGACTGTCGTCTCAGAGGTCTCCTTAACATACATTGAATAGTTCATGTAATTTTTGCTCATGTGTGTGTGTGTGTGTGTGTGTGTGTGTGTGTGTGTGTACATAAATCTGAGGGACGCACAAGGAGAGTGTGTGTTATTTTGGGAATGTGGAGAAAGCGAGAGACTGCAGTGCTACAAATATGCTGAGATTCTCTCTTTTCTCTCTCGGCAGAGACGTTGTTGATTTTCCCCTTTCGACAGTCTTCCTGCAGCAGAGTCCCATGGGGCCAGATCTGGCATATTGTCCTTCCCTCCCTCCTTCACACATCCACCCACACACACACACACACACACACACACACACACACACAGGGTCTCACATCCTGCAGTGTACTCTGGTGTTCTGCAGCTAAAACATTGCTATTCATCTCTCTTTCTCTTGTTCTTTCTCCGTGTTCTCTCTCTCAGATGTGTACAAGCCTGCCGTCTCCCACAGGGACCTGAACAGCAGGAACGTGTTGGTGAAACCAGACGGCTGCTGCGTCATCAGTGATTTCGGCCTCTCCATGGCTCTGACGGGAAAGAGGCAGTCGGGTCAGGCGGAGGAGGACAACACGGCCATCAGTGAGGTCAGCACCAGACGCATTTCACTGGATAGGTTACCGGAAATGATCCTGGGCTCCTGAGTCATTTACGAAGTTCTGAGAGCTGATGAAAAGTCAAGGTGCAGAAAGGGTTGCGTGGATGTTGAAAAGATTTGTGGTTGAAACGTTTTCTGTGGTGAGAATCCGCTCCAAAAGCAACCCTTATTATTAATTTTGACATTTAAATAATGCTTTCCTGCATTTTACAGTCCTGTGTCCTGGAGGTTTTGGTCAACAGCTCGATTCGGGTTGGTGAAGCTTGATTAAGTGATAACGGAGGATTTGGTTTGTTTCAGCAAAACATCAGTCTTGCTTGATTTAGCAATACAGTTCGATTCATTAGTTGAGTTTCATTCATTTATTTAGATTCATTAATACAGCTTGATTCAGTGATTCGGTTCGATTGAGTGATTCGGTAGTTCAATTTGATTCAATGATTCTGCTTGATTCATGGATACAACATGATTCAGTGATTCAATCTGATTGAGGGAGTCAGTATGATTCATAATTTCAGTGATTCAACACGATTCAATGATTCTGCTTGATTCATGGATACAACATGACTCAGTGATTCAATTTAAAATGTTTCAGTTTTTTTTTTTCAGCTTGATTCAGCGATTCAGTAATTCAGTCTGATTCATTTATTCAGACTGTTTCAGTCGTTCAACTGCTTGATTTGGTTTTATAGAGTGATTCGGTGTGATTCAGTGTGATTTGTACTGTATCATCAACTTTTTTTGTTTTTTTCAACTTGCTTGAGTGATTCCCTTTGATTGAGTGATTTTTTAAAACATATTTATATTACTTTAATTTGGTCAATGTGCTTCAGTGATTCAGCCTGATTCAGTGATTTGATATGGTTCGGTCATTCTGCTTCATTCAGTGCATCAATAATTCAACCTGATTCATTTGATTCAGTGACATGGCTTGGATGAATAATTCTGTCCGATTTAGTGAATCAACTTGGTTGAGTGATTCGTTCTGACTGAGAGGTTCTAACTGAGAGCGGGGTTCAATACTAACGCATAATCCAGTTCATATCGCTTGGTTCAGTGATTCAGTTTGTTTAAGTGATTCATTATGGTTCATTGTTTCAGTGGTTCAAACAGATTCAGTAGCTCAGTGTGATTCGTACTGTATCATCAGCTTGTTTTAGTGGATCGATGATTCGGTGATTTAGTTTTTTTTTTTTTGTCATTTAGTGACTTGGTAATTCAGCTTGATTCATTTATTCAGATTGTTTCAGCCATTCAGCTGCTTGATTTGGTATCATGTGCCGCTTCAGTGATTTGGTTTGACCGAGTGATCCAATACTTCAATGTGATTTGTACTGTATCATCAGCTTGTTTTGATTCAGTGATTCTTTTAAACCGAGTGATTCAGTAATTCAGATTTATTCAGATTGTTTCAGTCATTCAGTTTATCTCAATAATACAGGTTGATTCAGTGATTCAGATTGATTCAGTAGTCCAATGTGGTTCATACCCTCTGACCTGATTCTTTCTCTGATGTTTCAGTGGCTCATGTTGATTCATTGAGTCAAATCCATTCCGTGATTCAGCTTGATTGAATAATTCAAATTGAAACAGCTTGGTTTAATAATACACCACAAGCCAGTAAATTTAGCTCGGGTTAGTGATTCAGATTTGATGATGTGATTCAGTTTGATTCATCATTTCAGTGATTCAACTCATTGAACTCAGCGATTCTGCTTGATTTAGTGAAGATGAGATGAGATATAAAAGAGAGATTTAATTTTATGAAAGAAGAATGATCTTTCGACTGTGTGTGTGTGTGTGTGTGTGTGTGTGTGTGTGTGTGTGTGTGTGTGTGTGTGTGTCAGGTGGGTACAGTGCGGTACATGGCTCCGGAGGTGCTGGAAGGAGCCGTGAACCTGCGAGACTGCGAGGCTGCGCTGAAACAAGTGGATGTTTACGCTCTCGGCCTGCTGTACTGGGAATGCTTCATGCGCTGTGCCGCTCTCTTCCCAGGTTCTCACGCTGTGCTGAAAGCCAGTAATGATACGTTTTTGTGTCAAAACCAGTTCTCGTCTATAAATCTGCTCTGACCCACTCCTGCTCTTTCAGGCGAAACCGTGCCCACGTTCCAGCTGGCATTCCAGGCAGAGGCGGGGAATCATCCGACCATAGAGGAAATGCAGGCGCTGGTCTCGCGCCATAAACAGAGACCCAAATTTCCTGAGGCCTGGAAGGAAAACAGTCTGGTAAAAAAAAAAAAAAAGAAACACACACACACACACACACACATGCATAAAGCATATTTTGAGTATTTCTGACTTTTAAATCCCCATGTGTGTGTGTGTGTGTGTGTGTGTGTGTGTGTGTGTGTGTGTGTGTGTACAGGCAGTGCGCTCTCTAAAGGAGACGATGGAGGACTGCTGGGATCAGGACGCCGAGGCTCGACTCACGGCTCAGTGTGCGGAGGAGCGACTGGCCGAACTGCTCATCCTCTGGGAGCGAGAAAAATCCACGAGTCCTGCTGTTAACATGAGCACAGCCCTGCACAATCACAGGTAGCCGATAACAGAGCTGAGACTAACCAAAATCACCTGTTCACACTCGGGTATCTCTGATGACTTAGGGAGAGAGCCAGTTATTTTGCACAGTAAAGAATCTGGTAGCAAAACGGTCATGTGACCACAGCAAGTATTCAACATCTGGATATCATCAGTGCTTGGGCTGGGTCATTTGTTGAGTCACTTAGTGGGCAAAATAAACACAAACAAATAGAAAATTGCAAGAATAAATCACTGTATAAATAAATGTATAAGAAATGACAAAAAAATATATTTAACTTTTTTTTTAAAAATATTTGTAAAATAATAAATGACGTAAAAATGTAAAACAAACCAAAAAATAAATGTGTGTGTGTGTGTGTGTGGAAAAATTTGTCCATAAGCAATGAATAAAAATTCTGAAGAAATAAAATATTCTACAATAAGCAAAAAAAAAAAAAAAAGATATTAGGAATGAATTAAAAAAATTAGGAACATGAAACGTTTTTGGAAGCATTAAACATTCTATAAGCAAAAAAAGACCCAATAAAATTCTGTTTGATTTTAATGTATTCAATTCTTGCTTTTTTATTTCTTTTTTGATTTATTCATTATTTTTTTCGTGATGTCTCAGGAACTTGTCGCGTGGACATCAAGCACCAAAAACTGGCACTTACCCAGAAACCTCATCTTCAGCTACTGTCGAGGGGAGAGAGGGCGGAGCTAAACCTTCTCACGGCGATGCATCTACAGAACCTGTGCCGATGGCAGGAGCTGCAGAGAAGAACAGGAACTGCATCAACTACGAGCGTCAACAAGCTCAAGCTGGAATGTTAGGGCTCGAAGGCGCCACACCCGTCCCGGTCGCCGGCGCTGGTCGTCACCCCCATGCCCAGCTCACCCAGGAGGATCTGGAGACCCCCAAACTGGACCTAAACGAGGTTCAGCGGAACCTGCGTGAGAGCTCGGACGAGAGCCTGATGGAGCACTCGCAGAAACAGTTCAGCTCGGTTGAAGCGGCGAGCTCACGCGGCCCCTTCTACCCGCTCCCGGACATGACCTCTGACATCACGGGGTCACAGGTTCCCGCGACTACGTCCATCCTGCCCAAGCAGCAAAACGTCCCGAAGAGACCCAGCAGTCTGAGCCTGCACTCTAAACCTGCTGCGGCTTCGTCTCTCAGGATGAAGTTCGGCAAGCTGAGCAAGAGCAATCTGAAGAAAGCCGACGTGGGCGTGGTCAGAACTAAATCCGCACCTGAGCCACGCCCGGTTAAGGTCGTCACCAATAACGCGGTCTCCTCGATAATGGCGAATTTAACCACGCAGATGCCACCAGGGGGCGCTGCGAGTGCCATCGATTCTCAGGTTAAAGATGGTGCGGGCTTAGATGAGGTGAGCTTCGGGATCCTGACTGCCAGTCCGGACGAGCAGGAGCCCCTGCTGAGGAGAGACGCACAGCTGGAAAACAACACCAACAACAACAACAGCAATAACAACGGCGGAGACGGTGAGGGCGACGGAGAGAGTGAGGTCGGACCCGGAGATGGAGGAGAAACCGGCGAGAGTGCCGCACCAGTCACGGAGACATCCTCCTCATCAGTAACAGAACCTCCTGCACCGACGTCTCAACGTCCACCTGCCTCGCCCATGACCACGCCTAAGCCAACGCCCTTGGCACCGACACAAGGGGAGGCGCTGCTCCGGCAGAACCGTGGACGCAGACCCGAGAGACCGAACTCACTAGACCTGTCCATCACCACGCTGCCCTTACTGGGTGAGGACAACACTTAAATCTCTTAAATATTGAAAAATTCCCTTCTGGTTTCCTTCACACAAAATAATTGAAACAATTATTCTTCATAAATCGTGAAAGTAAAAAAGCTTCCATCAAAGCAAAGCCACATCGCTGTATGCTTCATCTCTCTCTCTCTCTCTCTCCCTTCTTTTCACAGGAGGCCATTCGGACTACGACGGCAAAGAAGGAGCAGGAGACAAGATCAAAAAGCGAGTGAAGACCCCTTACGCTCTGAAGAAGTTGCGACCGGCAACTTGGGTCATCACCACGGAAACGCTGGACGCCGAAGTCAACAACAACAAGTGTCCCGGGGGTCAGAACCACCTCGCCGGAACCAGCAGAGCCAAATCGGCCTCTGCGGTTTACCTGAGGGGCCGGGGGGGCGTGGCCCCCGGCTTCACCTCCGACCCCAGCGACTGCACCTTTTAAAACTCTGAGACCCGCTTAGACTCTTTTGAGAGATCCATGCTCGATCCAGGGACATGAAGCTCGTATCCAGTGGGCAATCGTAGATGCACTGGGACTACGGAAATAAGCACATTACCAGTACCAGTACCAGTATCACTGCTGTCTGTGTCATGTGTTGCACTTGAACATGAGGGCTGATTTATGCTTCTGCATCCGACATCGTCTTTACATGTAATATACAGTAGAGTGTCCACCAGGGGGCAGCGTCGCCTGTACAAACTCAAATTGTGTCCTGTGTGGAGCAAATAGAGCTGAGAGAAGTGAAGTCCTCTTTCATTTCACAGAGGTGCCAACATTTAAGGTTCAGCTGTAGCTTTAAGATACAGGAGACACCTGGAAATGACCAGTTTATGATTTCTTTCTTTTTTTTTTTTTTTAATATCTTATCAAATAATACTTGGACATTGGAAGAGAAAGAAATGTGTTTGAGGAGCTGCTTATTTTTAGGACGTAGCACCGGACACCGTGTTGCCGTTTTTCCTTAGTGGGATAAAAAAAAATTAGCCAAGCCATCAACCCACATACGCTAGCTCAGTGTGGGCTCCTTACTGTGGTCCCCCCCCTAGTGGTCTGTAAGTATATTGCAGGTGGACCAAGAGTGGTAATTTAAATCAAATAAATACTCACTCGCGATTGATCTCTGTAGCACTTCTCCTGTACTATACTGTACTGTACTGGGTTGCAGTGGGCCGGGAGCCTATCCCAGGGGACTCGAGGCACGAGGCGGGGTACACCGCCAGTGCGTTACAGTGCACACAAACACACCCTAAGAGAGACCTTAATATCCTCTCTCCCATGCTACATGCAATTTAGAAATGGCACTTAGCCTAATCTGCATGTCTTTAGACTGTGGGACATGGAGGGAACCCCTTAATCACAGGGAGAACACAGAGCCCAAGGCGGGACTCGAACCCTCGACCCTGGAGGTGCGAGGTCACAGCGCTTATCACTACGCTATGTGCAAATAAATGAAACGTTTAATTTTCATGTTTGGAATTTTATACTTACTGTATCTTGCTGGCGAAGTTTCCAGTGATCCTGTATTTTATTTTTTTTTTTTTGCAGTAGATCCTGATCCTGGTTTAAGTTTGGGTTTGGGATCCCAGATACTCTTCTCTGCTTACCCATAATCCACTTCTCGGCACAAAAATATTCGCATCCTTGCAGAAGTCTAAATCAGCCCTGCCACTCATACATCTCGATTCTGTTTCGACCCTGATATACAGTCACAATCCCTATACGCAAGTAACGACGGACAGACGAGCTGTAATAACGTTGTAACGTTGCCTAAAAAATCGTAATCAATATATAAAAGGCGCACATCATAATATTGAGATATATACATATATATAAAACATGCAAGCTGGAATAATTTTTCTTTTTAAATCAGCGATTGTAAACCCCTCCCTCTTTTTTCAACAGCTAACAACAAGACATCAATGTAATGTTTCATTTTCATTTGGGTTTGTTGTATTTTGGTTGAACCGAGCGCAACAGCACCACCAGTGGTTGTTAAAAAAAGCACACGGAATGCTATGACGGAGTCAAACGCGAGGAGATTTCTTTCTAGCTCAGGCTGGAGATCTGCGCAGCCGGTCAAGTGCCAATATGTTTGCAGATATTACAGCCGTGGCCAAAAGTTTTGAGAATGACACAAATATCATTATATTTTCACAAAGTTTTACTGCTTCAGTGGTTTTAGATCTTTGTGTCAGATGTTACTCTGGTATACTGAAGTATAATTACAAATATTTCGTAAGTGTCAAAGGCTTTTATGAACAATTACATGACGTTTATGCAAAGGGTCTGTATTTGCAAAAGTCGACCCTTCTTTTTCAATTCGCCCCGGGCCACACCCTGACTGATGGCGCAGCCCATTCTTACATAATCAATGCTTGGAGTTTGTCAGAATTTGTGGGGTTTTGTTTGCCCGCCCGCCGCTTGAGGGTTGAACACAAGTTTTCAGTTTTCACAAGTATGTTTTGTTCCTCAAGCCACTTAGTTTAAATTTTTTAAATAATTTTTTTGGATTTTCCCCCCAATTTTTCTCATGTCCAATTCCTCCCCGTCACTAGGGGGTGCTCCCACATTGAGCTACTACTACCACAGCGTGAGCTCCCCTGATTGGCTGTAGAGCCGTGATTAATGTGGGAGCACTAAGTACCTCTTATCCCTCCCCTCTGAGAGAGCTCGGCCAATCAGCTCTCTCTAGACCTCCGGCTGCGAGAGGTTACAGCATCACCCGGGAATCGAACTCGCGCTCTCCGGATGACAGGGCGAGCGCTTTACCACTGCGCCACTCGGAGGCCCAGTTATCATTTTTGCTCCATCATTTTAGTAAAGGCAGTGTTCGCCACCAACCTGTTCTTGGATGGTTGGGAGAAGTTGGAGGATATTTCAGAGGTTGATTTTGTACCGTTCTTTAATCATGGCTGTGTTCTTAGACAAAATTGTAACTTTGACAAGCCTTTGACACTCACGAAATGCTTGTGATTATACTTCAGTATACCATAGTAACATCTGACAAAATGGTCTAAAAACAGCAGACTTTGTGAAAAGTGATATTTGTGTCATTCTCAAAACTTTTGGCCCCCGGCTGTAGACTGACATCTAAAGTATATCACCACCAGCTAAATTCCTCATTTTACACTTCGTACTGCCTCTGTTAAAATAAAAAGAGACCTTGTTTTCTACTCGTTTCTGTTTAGAAAGCACCAGGGAAAATCTCGATTCATTATCTATTATTGTGCTTGGAAAGTGTTCACAAGTGACCCTGCTCACGCCGCGTGTGTCGGAAATACTATTTATAAAAGCGAGAGCGTCGAGGGGTGAAGTGATATTTACAACTTTGCTGCCGTTTTAAGAAAGGGTTTGATCATTTTTCGAAAAAAATTGAGCACAACCTTGATAAACCTTCTGCTCAGTATGAAACCCTAATGAATTGCTGTAACCATCCTGGCTCCGCCTACAACAAATGAACTTCAGGTAATGTAGTTAATGCTCGCTTTTATTCATTTCTTTGCAGGTGATTTTTCAGGATTATTACCATGTGTAATTTTTTGTTGTTGTTGTTGTATTTTTAAAAAAAAATTTTTTTTACCCTGACCTCCTACACTGTATTGAGCACTTTTCCGTACAAAACATCCCAAATTGCATATCAGTTAAGGTAAACACTCGGAAGCAAACCAGCTATTCATCCGCGGCGTTATCGGGCTTGCATGTGTTTTAATACACACGGAACTTTTGGCGAATTAAACACTTTTTGTGGAATTAATTCATGTGTTTGCTTTATATAAATGGAAAAAAACAAACGTATAGCATTATAATGACCTTGTTGAGACGTGTGTGAGTGAGACGTAACTGTATGTGAGAAAGGATTTCAAAAGAGGTTAGGCGATGTGTCCATCTGTCCATGTGTCCTTCTGTGAGCGCGCGCGCGTGAACCGTTTCCGTGCATGTCTAGTTGTGTGTGTTTAAAGACCGCAAAGCAGGACAGGTCAGACGTCAGGAGTTTGGAGGTCAAATCAATCTCTATGCACAAAGACACGCTCCCTCCTTAAGCAGCTCCGCGCTCACATGTGTGAGTAAACAAACACTCATGGACTCTGCTGGCGTTTCTTCTCTTTGCATGGATTAAATGCATTGTAAGTTTTCTTCAGGAGCACAATATTACCTTTGACCTTGAGAAGCCCTTCTGTTTCCATGTGCGTTGTGTGTTCTGCTGTCACCTCTGTGTGTCCCGTGTTTGTTTCATTCTGTCGTCTGATTGGTCAGCTCCTTACGCCTGTGATGATGATGATGATGCGAATGCCACCTCGGTGTACACTTTGTAATTTGTGATTTCTATCGGATTGCAAAACTGTATCGTTGCTGCTTTGGAATAAATAACGCTTTGCACTCGCTTCGTTTCTTTTGTCAAACAACGGTGCAGGAAATTAGCAGATGCACCATATTGGGACGGTCCAGGGATGACTGGAAGCCAGTACATACAGTATTTTTGGTGAGATGTAGGTCTGCACATCTGTAACACACTTGATGCCATTTGCATAATCTGGATGTGGAGCCTAGAACAAGCTCATCCCGACCCTGAACATGATGATTTCCAGCATGATTATTGATGCAACTTTTCCTGATTTACTAATACAAATTGGTGTCTAAACGTTTTGGGATTAACGCACCGATTAACGATCCAGTCACTTTCGTCACACGTCCTCATTCAGACACCTTAACACCTGGGAGTAGAATTCACTATTGACCCAAAATGTGTTGCATTATCCTACACGCTATGTGCTCCCTTGACTGAGTAGCATCGTCTTTAAACATAGCATTAGCATCAATTCCTCAAGGTGTAATGTATGATTTTTACTGACTACTGGACTGTTGGTCGTTCTGAGGATGGATTGGCCCAACGACAAATACTGTAGCTAGGAAACCTGAAATCCACCTTTCAACCATTAATGGAATAATAGTATAATATCAGACCCAACACTGGGCTGATGGAGGTATTGAGTCGTTCTGTGATTGTTAGAATTTCTATGGTAAAATGAAGTTGGGATAACACTGAATGAATGAATGAATGAATGAATGACAACACAATGTTGCACATACTGTACTGTAGGACATAAAAAACCGAAAGAGCATCAACATTTATTTGCAGCATTTCTTCTTATTTCTTATTACAATACATATAGACATGTTCTTATTATTATTTTTGTCACGTGCGTCCTGATTTAATGGTTTGACAAACTGTTGTCGTCTACTGCAAGGTATTTTTTCGGTGCTCATTGTACAACAAAGCAATATCCAGTATGGTCAATAGCTAATTTCCCTGGTGGACTATTGAGTAGTTTTCAGTGGCGGAGGTTTGAGTCCTGATCAGGGAACCAACCCCAGTTTACTTTGAAGGCTTGCACAGGCCAGTGTAAATAAATAAATAAATAAATAAATAAATAAATAAAATGGCATCAACAGGATGAGCAAGGATATATTTCAATTATATATTTTAGTTAAGAAATATAAACAAATGCTTTGATAAATGTTATTATTTGGCTGTGCACAATTTTATTAAAAACAATATCACACTGCATTTATTTTACCATTTTGCCGTTGTGATTTAAACTGCAATATTTCATTATTAAACATACTATTTTGTATTCAAACACAGTTTTATCTATGACGGCACAGACGTTCCCATTAAGACGATGTTTGCCAATATATATTTTTCACCTCAAAATCATTAAGAAGAAATAAAACAAATATAGAGACAATTATCATTAGACAAGCTCTAGTTAAATTCCTGACTACGCGGAGATTACCTGTAATAAATTGCAACCCTTTGCACAGGTCCAGTTCACAATAAAAAATTTTAAATTATGTTTTCTTGTTTGTTTGTTGAATTTTATGCGAACGTTATTTTAATCAATGTTGGTCAAAGTAATTCAAACTTTCAAACACAACCTAACACAGTGGTGTTCCAGCCTCCCTAACATTGCCACAGTAACGTTGCCACAACGTTGTGACAACCAAAAAAGTCCTGCTACAGGTTATGCAAAACGACAGACTGCAGTTACAATGAAGAATATCAAAAGACACATCCAAAAATATATACAAACAAAAAACAAAACCAGCATCACCTAATGTTTGGCTGCAACATGGTTAGAGTTAAGCTTGTGCACCGTTACAGAAAACCAGTGACCAGAATTGGCTAGTTTTCAGTTTGATTGGCCAGTTGATCAATTTGATCAGCGTCAGATATAAACGATTCTGTACAGAGCGCAGAAACCTTTGAGTGGCGCAACAGAAAAAGATTTTTACGGTGTTATATTAACAAAAATCATGCGCATTAAAAGCCACTGATCTGTCTTTTTCTCCAAACTCCGAGAGCAAATTAGTGTCAAACTCACTCATTACACACAGGTCTCAAAAACGCCCCTAATTCATTGAATATCGTGTGTTAGAAGCCCCGCACATGCCCGCCTGTTCACAGCCACTCAACCCGCGCACTCACTGTCAAGTTGAGTTTTGAGAGTTCAGAGGCGTTTGAGGCGGTAAGACGTTGCTGTTTCTTTATTTTCCTAAAGATGGCGCTCTCTGAACTATATCTGTATTTTCATCCCGTGCGGTGGGAGTAAATTATTCGCTAAATTTGATTAGGAATAATAATTATGATGGAGCGCTCAGATACAGTAAATGTTAAGCTCTTGTATTTGAAGTTAGCTTGCATTGTTTAAATGCCACGCATTGGTTTTAAAGTAAGAAAACTACTAGCGAAGGAAGCTCGGCATAAGAATTGAATCAGTTCTTGAGGTGGAATTTTGTACGGTAAATCGCATGTTGCCATAGTAAATAATCTAAAGGCAAATAATCCGTTCCACCTACCTGAAAGCAATATCCTGTATTACCAAGTTTTTAAAAAATATATATTTTTGCATATAAAACAATCAAAACATTTAGAAAAGACGTGTAAATGAAGTAACCGGTGTTCGGTTCGTTCACTCGTATGCCGAAAAATGGTTCGTAGGCACATTTCTTGCAAAATTTGAGGTTCAAAAAGCGAACATTCGCGAGGCGGCGCGCTGTACTGTTATAAGGACATTTATTTACTTCTAATTATTGATTCTTTTTAAAGGCTTAAAATTCGGGATATTTATAAAATCGTGATACTTATAGTATAGTATCGCGGTATTAATCTAATCGCACAGATGGTATCGTGATCATATCGTATCGGGAGGAGATTCCCATCCCTAGTGTGTGAGATGAGAGTACATGCTGAGGCAGGAGTGTGTGTGTGTGTGTGTGTGTGTGTGTCACTAACTAACTCCCCAGGGTGGAGCGACAGTAACGGAGCACAGGGATCTTTATCCAACACACAGCAAAACAAACACACGGACGCACACACACACACACACACCTAGCCATCGCGGTGTAAAGCGCGAGCTCGGTGAGGTGTGACGTCTCCTCGCCGTGATGTCGCTGACGCGGGTGTGAAGGACGCGCGAGGACGCCGGAGCGGTCCTGCGCGCGCATGGCGTCGCCGCTCCAGCCCGAGGCGCGAAAGTTCACGCGCGTGCTGAGCAAACCGGGCACCGCCGCCGAGCTCCGGCAGAGCGTCTCCGAGGTGGTGAGGAGCTCCGGGCTCACGGTAAGGACACGCGTTACCTCTCTGGACACGAGAAATGTCTTCTGGTCTCTTTCAGGATGAGGAGCAGCTTGTAAGAAGGACACGCGGTTTATGCGGCGTCTTCAGACTGGATCATATCGCACCAGTTCTTTATTATCCGATAAAGAGAAACACATTTGTTAAATGCTGTGTAGTTTCGTGGCCTTTTGTGTCTGTAGTGCCCGTTCCTTTTTTGAATTCAAATCTTTCAACGATCTTAACGGTCATTAAGATGAAACTTGGTCAGTTAGAAAAAAAAAAGTGTATAATCTAAAATGCAAAATTGTTACGATATTGCAACATGAGTTTGACATGGTTACGGACACTACAGAATTTTCGCTTTTTAAGCTTTTACCAAAAACTATTTAAGCAACCTTTTTTTTGCAGACCATATGCTTCTAGAAGCTTCCACCAATTGTAGTATCAATACTCATAAAGAAATATGAATAATTAGCATTTTTAATGATGATTATTAGAGGCACGACAGTATAACGCTGAAAAATTGCCATTTTTGAGACATGTAAAAGAATTTCTTCAAAAAGGCTGAAGTAAGTGAATTGAAATTTTCAGAGAAGCAACATTGGTCACTGTGTTTTCTTTACAAGAAGCTTGTTTGGCGCACACATTTTTGTTCTATATTTATGACAAAAAAAGTTAAACCAGCACCAATACTGTGTTTTGGCCGACACTATATGGACAAAAGTATTTGTCCAAACCTGCAGTGACATTGCATTCAAATACATATACTGTACTTCTACATGGCATCGTCCCACTTTTGCAGCTATAACAGCTTCCACTCTTCTTGGAAGGCCGTCCACATTTTTTGAGACTTTGTTTCTTTGTTGAGTGTTTCTTCGGAAATTCCTATGGAGCGTTTACTGTATGAGGTCAGGCACTGATGTTGGCCGAGAAGGTCTGGCTCACATCCTCCGCTCCGGTTCATCACAAAGGTGCTCGATGGGGTTGAGGTCAGGGTTCTGTGTTCGGGCCAGTCAGGTTCTTCCACACCAAACTCATCAAACCATGTCTTCATAGTCCTTGCGTTATATGCACTTGGGTGGAGTCATGCTGGAATGTTTGGCCTTTCCCAAACTGTTCCCACAAAGTTGTTAGCATAGCATTGTCCAAGATGTCTTGGTATGCTGAAACATTAAGACTGCCCTTCACCGGGGATAAGGGCCCTGATTGTAACACCTGAATTCAGTAACAGGTTTGCCCAAATACTTTTGTCCATATAATGTAGCCATGCACTTTAAACACTTAGACTTTTTTATTTTGTTTTATTTCAGATTGTATTATATAGATTCTAGAATGGATATATCCAAATATTACAGTACTTATATTTAAATATGAATGGATTGTCCATGAGTTTAAAAAATCTTATGCGTAAAATAGTACTACTTCTACTATTACTACTAATGATGACAATAATAATAATTTTAAACTAGTCTTTAAAAATCAATGGTGTTAGAATACTAAGGAAAAAAGTCAGAACTCAAGTAAATAGTTTATATTAACCCTAGTCCTTCTCCAAAGTACTATAAATGATCAAAATCAAATTAGCTTATTAGCTTAGCAGAATGTAGTAATTTTCTGTATTCCTGCGATCTCGTTCATGACCGTATGTGACAAGCGATCATCTTCGACGCAACTGAGACTTCAGTATCAGCATTCCGTTCTCAGCATTTCAAAGTGTAATAAAGCATCACCAAAAGAATAATTCATATTATCGCTAGCTAAGCCGGCTAGGCACTGCAGGTTAGTTTGGCGTTCATTTTTCTGGATCTTGGATGTGCAAAGACCTAAAGCGTAATGAATGTAACAGAATCAGCTGCACATAGGAGTTAGACAGTATTGAAAGTGAATATTAGATTTAGTAATAACGGAATAGCCAGAAATCACTTCCAAAAGCAGCTAATCAGCTACTTAGACTTTAGTATTCGAGGATCCTTTGACGACCGCTGAACATGATGAGATCCTTTGCACAATGCTCGTTATCATTGATTTTTAGCAACAAAGAGGTCTGATTGCTGATTATCTTTGATTAATTGGACGTTTTGGCAGCACGTAGTCTCTGTTAGCATGACTTGCAGTTTTGTACTTTATTACTGATCCAGTCACAATTCTGAGAGTTTCTTTAGAATAGATCTGACCACATATCAAAAATGTGTAAATGAGACAAGCTGATTTTGTGTGTGTGTGTGTGTGTGTGTGTGTGTGTGTGTGTGTGTGTGTGCTGGAATCTGTTAAAAATGGAAACTGGAGCATTTAGCCACCCTCTGGTGAAGTAATTGTCCAAATCCCTGTACTTCATCTCAGAGATCAGGAAACGGAGAGGTGGATTCCTTGATGTCTGTTCATCAGGGCCGGGATTTTACCTGCCAGATCGCCAGATAAATAGCGTCTACGTCCGCCCTGGAGGAAATTATTCACGGTTATATACTCAAAAGAGCTGAAATCATGACACCACTTCATTTCTTTTGGTCAGCAGGTCTGATCTTGCCTTGAGAGAGCACCATAATCTGCTTTTTTTATTTTATTATTATTATTATTATTATTTGGGGAGCCCGTGTCCAAGCTCAGGCTGTGCTAATCAGTCTGATGTCCATTCAGAAAGCTCTAGCTGTCTAAATAATGATACTACGAGTGCCTGAAGGATTACATTTTGACGTAAATTAGGTGTGTCCCGCTGTCCCAGATTTGCGTTCCTCGTGACCTTGATTCACAGCTTCTCTTTGAGCTCGTTGAACACACACGCGAGCTGGATTGAGACGCGATTGTTTTCCTTGAAGAATGTTATTTAAAACCAAGCAAAACGTACTAACACTGGCCTAGTAATCAATATCACGGGTCAATATCATGAATATTAATTATTTATTTACAAATTAAAATCTAATGCAAACACGCTTATGTTTTCTACAACTATAAATATCTAACTAGTAGGTGACCGACATTCTCAGTGTTCCTTCCTCCACAATAACAAGACATTTTCTTATATGCCACGACATCTCCGTTGCGTTTTGACACAATCAGGCAAACGTACATGCATTACCCTGTATCAGAAATAAAGAAAAAAATCCTTATTGGCCATCAGCGATGTCCCTGTAGTACCTTTAATGTGGGAATGTGCATGTGACTTTTAAAGGGAAGCATTAAAGGGGGCTTCATTAGTCACTTTGTTTAGACATTTCGATGTGCCTTCAGTATTTTTTCATATTAGCTTTATTTGTGTTACTTTTTTTCTTTTCCTATTGTGACCTCATATAAGAAAAGCCCATCTCCCAGCATGCACACTTTGGGGAGACCTGTTAAACAATAGTAGCCTGTGGGACCTTTAAAAAACGTTTTTAGTCGCCCATGTGGTGTGTATCTACAAAGTACTGTGCAAAACCATAGATCGGCCTCTTTTCTCTGTATTTTGCTTTCAAAGAGCCAGACATCCTCGTATTTGTAATGGAATCTTGAGCAAAAGTTCTCCAAGCTTCCTGGAGGACTTTTTGGCTCTCAGTTTTGGCAAGTTTTAGCGGTTCATTTGCTTGTAAATTATTGAAGCATAAAAAAAACAACATCTAATTTAAGCATGAAAATGAATTAAAGCATACAGTTACCATCTAACTTATGACCTGACCCAGTGAGAAACAGGTGCAGATGATGACAGATGATGATCAGGTCAATGATTAGTTCATTGCTGATGCTGAATGCTGAGTGGTTGGAAGAGACGAGAGGGGAAACGAGGTGGCTGCCGAGATTGTTACGTCCTGTAAATAACCAATTTTTAAATAGTAAAATAGTAAATAGTAAAGCTACACAAGATGGTTCCACTCCAGATGATGAGGAAATATTCTTTTGTCTCCATTATGTCTGAGACTTTCCAAAGCTAATGAATGTATACTTCTATAATTCCAGTATACGTCCTATATACTGTAAATACTCTATATTAAAAGTGAGTCTTAGGATCTGTTGGCCTTCCAGCGGTATGGTGGAGTCAGCATTGATGTCTTACACACACATACAGTATACTATTGATGTGTATTGTGTGTGTTGCCTGTCTGTCGGTCTTTCGCTCTCCATTCTTGCGCTATAACACATAGTAAAAAACCCTCGCATGAGTTTCAGTTACATTCCCAGATGGAGAGTTCGATCCAAGGCTGATACGTTAACCATCCCACACGTTAACTAATAGCTTATACACCCGTGCGCACATGCTGTCCGACACGTGATCCCTCTGTGAGCTCTTCTACACAAGTCTAAGAACACATCGAAGCAAGTACAGTAAAACTCCGGAGCTTGAAAAAAGGAAAAGGAAAAAAGAGATCAGACACATAAAGTGATCAGGTTAAGATGTTTGTTAAAATACGCTGACTTGCCGATATGAATGGAAAGTTCCTACAGTGCGAATCATCATTTTTTTTTTTCAAAACACTTGAAGTAGTTGAGTGTAAGAATCTGTCTACATTTGCAGGCCTGTAAAGTCTGTAAAGTTTTCTTTTAGAATGTGTGAATATCTTGCAATTTTGGATTTAACTTTCATTATTGTTTTCATTTCTATGAACAGCTTTTAGAAATCATCCTTTTGTCATTCCTTTCTCTCCATTTTTCACCAAAAATTGAAAAATGGACGGAAAGGATAAAAAAAAAAAAACTTTCTGTTTTTTCCAAAAAAACAAAAAAACAAAACAAAAATGTGTTTGTCCAGGAAACGACGGGGGATGCAAACATTTGCATCCATCTCATCTCTAAAGACCCGCACAGTACAAATTCCACATCGTAGATGTTCCACCATATCTCTTTGTCCTGCTGTGTTGCTGGTGCCCTGGATGACTTTAGCACTTGAATACAGTCGCTTCAGGTTTTCGGGAGCCTGCTGATTAGGTATCTTTATCCATTCATTATAGATGAGACCGGCTCATGTGGCTGCTCTATTTTTAAACCCGCTTTGTCCTGTGGGAGGGATAATGGGCTCTGCAGGTGCTTTAAGGGTACAAACCCTCAGAGAATATCTCATGCTCTTTGTTACGATACGGAATATCCAGTGGATTTTCGTCACTTCCTACGGTAGCGGTGATCTGATTGGCTGGATTTGGAGTAACCAGAAATGACGTATATTTTAACGGACTGTTCAGATGGGATTAGGTTTTCCGGACATGCCTGTTGAGTACGTTTTCCTGGAGAAGGTCGGTAATCATGATCAATTCAGAGAGAATAAGAGAATTCTGTATAAATCACAGAGATGGCAGTGGTGGAGCTCTGCTTGGCGTGTAACGTGATTACAGGGAAACCAGGCGATAGTGAGCGGCATCGGTCTTCATTAGCTCTCGTCACACTCTCCTGTTCCTGCTCCTGCTCTCAATTAGATGTTAAATTGGACAGCACTGATGCACAAGCAGCACGTTTACACTGACTTCCGCTGAAGTGCCTTGGGCAGATCGTGCTAAATTAAGCCGTAACCAGGACAGCTATAAACAAAGTAAGTCACTGACAGCTTGGGGCAAATGTGCCAAGGTGTGATAGTAAAAAAAATGTTTGAATCGTTTAAGAAACAATGGTGGGTTTCCACAAATGGGGACATTTTGTTATTTACAACTCCTTCCATGACCATGGTGCGTTGTTATTTGATCGATATCAGCCCATTGGTTTGCTCGCTTAGATACTGTGTTATTATTGCAGAGTGTGCTTACAGCACCATTTTGAGCCGTAGAGATATTACGAGCGGTGTTCAAGTCAAACCGGAGCTTGTGATGAAATTTGTGATGAAACACTGTGAACATTGAACATTCCTGTGAACACTGAACAAGTGGAACACCTGATCCTTGAAAATCGACGGATAACTTCTGTGGGAACAGTACACGCAATCATTTAACCAACACCACCATTTCCACATGTTTGCACCATTAAAGGAGTTCCTGGGAGGCCAGCGTTTCAGATGTAAAGCAGGCAGTCGGATCATGTCTCCGGCGTACTGAGAAAACTTTGATGGTGTCCAAGCACTAGTGAAAGCCTGGGAGCTCAGAACTGTGCTCTGTCGTTCTGCACAATCAAAAAGTCCCGTTTTGAATTGAACACCCCTTGTACTTTAAATTACCTAGTGGTCAAAAATGGGAACTGCAACAAGCAGTCATTCTCCATCATGCTTGTTGAGTCCTTGAATGCTCTACTTAATATTGAGTGTTTATCAAAATCGTGTTTTATAGCAAATAGTCCTTACTTAAGTCCAACGGGATTTTACAGACAGAAATAAAGTGTAGCCGCAGACAAAGTGTCTATGTTGAACAGAACCATTTCTAATTTAAATAATTGCAAAAATCATGAGAGGGAATGGTGGAGCCATAGTAATGTTCATCAGAAATGTTTCTGACGCAAAGGCGGAGAAAAAGAAGTCTCTTTTTTCTAATGCTTTTTTTTTTTTTTTTAGCTACTTTTAGATCGCCATGACACCTGTAACGTAAGTCTAAGCAAAAGTGCAGTGTTGGGAGTTAGATTAAAGGTAAAAAATGTTGTGCATTGGTCTCTAGTACGCTTAACAGCACACTTTAAGGGGAAATAAGAAACAACATTTCATGCATGTGTCATACACGTAATAGATGTGCTGTAACACCAATTATAACATACACTATATCACCAGCATTCAAGGTTTATTTCAATAAAAGCTCCAGATTGTCCTGGGCCTGCACTTGTAGTCATTTATCACCAGTGGCAGGTCTCTTCGCGCTGCCAGACTGTGCGCGTGTGTAATCGGTGTAGGATGATGTCCTGTTATTAAAGGACTCCTTCAACCATACATGATTACAGAATTAATAATGAATGAAAGCTGGTGGGAGTCGTGTAACGCCGTGCAAATGAGAAAATGAGATCATGCTAAACGGTGTTCCTTTTTACTGTAAGCCTTATTAGCATTAAAGGGAAATCTCTGGAGATAAAACGGTCACTTTTCTGGTTTCCTTTTTACACCACAAAGGAGCTGGATGTGCCATTAACACTGAAGAGTTGAAGAGTTTCAGTTTTGACATTGAAACGAATAGGAATTGGCCTTGTTCTTTGTCTTGATCTTGTTAATCCAAAGTAGCTTTATAGATTAAATTACTGATTTAAAGTCAAAAAGCGAAACTGAATATAAGACTGTGCACATGACAGAACAAATCCTTCTTGCTAATCACAGCAGTTTTCCTCTCATCTACAGTATTTCACGTAAAAACATTTCTCTACGAAGCATATATATTTAAGTGCATCCCGAAAAATGAAAATAATTTTTTTTTATTTAATGAATTATATAATTATATTTAGGTTTTCTTTTTCACTACCTACCTAGTTTGCTGATGATATTACTGTGAAATACCTGGCCCAACAATAGAGATGAGCTGAAGGCCACTATCAAAGCTACCTGGTCTTCAAGAACGTCCCAGGCCGTGCCATAGGATGCTCCATGCCATGTCCCCCATTTTTGTCATGTCATGACCATGTGTTAAGTGCATAACATACTTTTTGAATTTTCATTTTGTAAATAACTTTTTTTTTTTTTTTTTTAGAAATTTGATCTTAGAACATATTTTAATATTTTAATTTTCATGAGTTGTAAGCCAAAACTATTGGCTATAACTATAACTATTTTTCACAATATGCTAAAATATGCTTTGTTTAGATGCACTGTGTGTGTGTGTGTGTGTGTGTGTGTGTGTGTGTGTGTGTGTGTGTGTGTGTGTGTGTGATACGAGTTAAATCTGAGGATATCTTCATCCTGTAATGTTTGAAGTTGAATCTAAACCTCTGTATACGCGTGTGAGTGAGAAAGCAAACAAGCGAGAAAGTTTTAAAAGAAAGAAAAACAGAAAACGAAATTAAAATTCCACCATCCCCTAGCACATTAAGAGTGGCAGGGTGGAAGTCAGATGAATTTCCACCATTAAAAAAAAGTGCATTTGATTTGATGGAATTTCCAGAAGCAGCTTTGTCTCAAAAGTCTGTCTGAAAGCTGCAGCTCTCCCAAAAAGAATCCCAGTAAAATAATCAAACCAAAGAAGACACCAGACGATCATCTGCTTAAACACATCAGCTGGATTTTGGGTTGATGTTGACGGTCATCCAGATGTGAGTTTTCCTAAGGCGAATGTGGAAAAAGGTGGAAAATCCATCGTGCAGAGACGCGTTCCAGATCCGAGCTGTGAAGTTATTAATGCGGTCCTTGGCAGCCGGCGCTGGATTCTGGAAACTCAGCCATGGAAACAGACGCCCCGTCCCGTGACGTCACTCCTGCTGATACGTAAAAGCACAGAGACAAAAATATCTTTACTGCTTGTGCTTTAATAGTCCTGAGCAGTGGGGTAAAAACTGCTTTACTCTGTAAAGAATAGTGGAAATATTGAACGCATTAAATCCTCTGAAGCACTATACTATACTGTACTGTACATTCATTGTGTTCATATCTGCAGAAGTTAATTTTAGAGTAGTGAATGAATAGATTGTAATATGTACTAAATTATTTTAAAATAGAACATGACGACATTGTAAAAACAACCTTGTATACGTACAGTCACTTAATAGATATTTACTGTCATTTAAATTCATGCTAATCATACTGTATTGTCTGTACCGTAATGCTACACTGTGCTATATTTAAAGAAATAAAAACTGTTTACAAGAAGAATGTTTTTATAATAATATAGTATGTATATAGTGTATACATGAAACAGTATTACCTTTCAAACAAATCCAAACGAAATATCAGCTAAATATAAGCTATAAATATCTGTGCAGGCTAGCTAGTAAAAATTACAGACTTACCTCAGGTAAACTTGTTGTCTCATATAGTACTGAAAAGACAAACCTAGACAACAAATGACACAATTATATGCTCAATTCAACCAAAAAAATTAAGTTAAATTAAGCTACATCAGGCTAGCTAGCCACATTGGGTGACCTAATAAAGCTAATGTTGCCTCAGGTAAACCTTTAGCTTTTTAAACTCTTGTTCTGCTTATAATAATAATACTAATAATAATAATAATAATAATGAACTATGAACTATTAAAATTCATTTTAAAATATATGCAGAAGTGACTATTTATTGGAATGCTTGAGGTAAATGTTTTAGCAGCTAGTTTCACAGTTAAGTCAAGGCCATGTAAACAGTGTACGGTACGGTACTGAAATACAGTGTAAACCCTCAGTATTGTAAATATTTTCACAGAATTTCACACCATCATTCCAGATCAGAGAAATAACAAGCCACAGTTCAGTATTAATGATTTTTTTTAACTCAGCCACAGAGCTGGGTGCTAACTGGTTGGCTAAGCTAATGCTAGCCATGGTCATGATAGTTTTGGTCTTGTCTGAATACTGCTTTAAAAATCGGACAAGTCTGGTTGTTAAATATTAGTTGCATATCCAACATATGGATCCATAATCCTGCACTCAGGAGAGTGAGAGAGAGAGAGCGAAAGAGAGAGAGAGAGTGAGAGAGAGAGAGAGATTTAATGGCTCAGTTTGGCAGCTCAAATAGCGTCTGTGCGTCTGTAATTTTTCCCGGTTTTAAAGCATCAAGCTGCACGTTCTCACGCTTGTCCCTAAAACACGCCAACTATTTATCCTTTCTGGATGTAATTATTTTTTTCAGAGTCGTTCTCATGAGTTGTTTTGCATGCTCTTGCTCATGCTCGTACTCCAGAGGCCAAAATGTGTTTTGTGGTCAATGTTAAGCCAAAGACAATGGATTCGCATGCAGTATTTTGTGTCATTTCAAGTCACGGATTCACTGTTCTGATCAAGATGATCAAATATAATAAAAGAAGAATATTGTGCTATTGTACTCTTTGAAATAAATATGTTGCAGTTTGGTTTGGTTTTTATGTGGAAAGAAAAAAAAAAATGCATGCTAATATTCCCCTAGTGGAGCATTTTATGAAACACAAAGAGAGATGAAAAGTCCTAAGGGCAAAATTGAATCAAAATACATTAAGTTATTTCACATTCAGAATCAGGACTGTTTTAGTGTTAATTAGGGGCTTAGCGTTGTTGACGGTTAAAGAAACAGTTAAAAGGTTAAAGCTAAAACTAATCTGCTGATCTTTAATGTAATCAGCGATATTATTAATATTATTATTTCCGGTCTAACTTATTAATACACATAAATCACATTCTGTAAGGTTGAGTATCTTGCCAGTTTTGTGTGATGCCGATTATCAATATCTGACTGGACAGACAGACAGAAAACTTTTCTGAGACTGGTTTCTGGTCCTCCAATGTATGAAGTGTAAAGATATAATTGAAATTTTGTTATTTCTAAAAATATATTAACATACATGTTTTGATTGTTTATTTTATGTTTATTATTGAGGGTGTACAAACCTTTGCACTATGATTTAGACACAATTAAACACCGATAATAAGTATGAATAAAAAGTGATATTCAGATCATTGTTGCGATTTAAAGCCTCAGAGTTGTAGAAACTCAGTTTCACACAGTGAGGATTAGAGGTGAATTCTCTTATTCACCTATAGGTGGCAGCAAAATGCAGTTTGTGTCAGTAGATCAAAGTGGATCAAAATGTTCTGCGTTTATGTGGTTTGTGCATTGGCAGCTAGAAACATTTTTTTTTTTTTTTTTTTTTTACATAGAGGCTAAAATCTATGAAGCTATCAATACTATTTATTCATAACCTTATAGTGAAATCCTTTTTTAATTCTGAGTTAATATTTTCCACGTGTTTCATGTCCGTCCAGGTTGACTGGCTTTATAACAAATTTTCCTTGAATACTTTGGAAACAGAAATTGGGCATTGGTGTCTCAGTGGT
Organism: Clarias magur; assembly: GCA_013621035.1. Taxonomy (NCBI): domain Eukaryota; kingdom Metazoa; phylum Chordata; class Actinopteri; order Siluriformes; family Clariidae; genus Clarias; species Clarias magur. Next base: position 93,535 of record QNUK01000672.1, on the reverse strand, counting down.
ACAGTAGGTTTCTTGCCTGCCATGCGGAAGGCCCTGGTTCGATTCCCACCCAATGCCCAAACCCCCGTCACTGGATGCAGTGCCGTACCAAGCTCAGATAAAATGCGAGGCTTGCATCAGGTAGGGCGTCCGGTGTTGTTGTGTGGATCGGACGGTCCGTTGTGGCGACCCCTCGACAGGAGTATTCGAAAGACTAAAATTAGTTAATTTTTAGGGGGAGAAATGTGCTAAACTAAACAATGTACATTGCTCATATTCATAACACTCGTGCTTCCCATGCACCTTCTTATGCTCTGATGTGGTGTAATGATACACAGGTTTGAAATTCAATTCAGTACAATAATTGGTAATAATAATAAAAAAAAAATGCATTGCCTAATATCCGTACCTTATCTTTCCATTTTAAAACGTCCAACATTATAAAAGTACAGTCTGACAGTTTTACAGTTTATAAAGTTTGAAACACGAGCGAGTGGCGTACGCTTACTCTCTCCTGTCCATCACAGTGGCACTAGCCAATCACAGGCACCTGTGAGCTTCCCCACTTACGGGATGTACCTCCACCCCATGGGTGTTCCTCCACCCCATGATGTCACTGAAATGTAATAATCAGAGCATCATTTGCGTCATTCATGTGGCTCACAAGTGAAAGCGTGCCTGAAGCATGCAGTGTCACGTTGCCCTCAAGGTCACGCAGATCCCCGGAGCTTTAGGTGTGTTTCTGAATCTTGCGCTCTTTATTACGCAATATGAGCTTCCCAGTCGCTCCTGTGGTTTCTTTCACGCGAGTTTAGAGTTGTTTGCTCTGCTCACAGATGCTTATGTGTGTTTGTTTTATTAACGCTGGTGTCTTGTATCCAGATGAGACACATCAGCATCTTGCTAACACTTGCACTCTGTCAGTGTTGTAACCTCGCAGGAAGCCAAACTGTTCCCAGATACCAGATCAAGCCATTACTGTTTTTTTTTTTTTCTTCTTCTCAGGATTCTCGTGTGCTAGTCTGGTGTCATGCTAGCATGACTGTAAATTATACTTTGTATCTTTAAAAGATGGGGCGGGGCCTAGCAGTGTGACCGAGTTGTGTATATACAGTACTGTGTGTATTGATGATATGATTTCTGATATTTTCTGGTCTGTTTATTGGCGCAGAAGAGCAGCTACGATGCTGATCATATGATCGTGAGCTTTAGAGACGTATGACGTGTCTCATGGGTCAGTCCAGCGTCTCTCTGACGTCAGCACCTCTGTGACTCTCGCCTGCTCTGAGACAAAATCCAGATTCAGGCAGAAAAATAACCCCAATCATTTCAGGAGTTTACACCCAACCTTTTGGGAGAAGGAATGAAGCAATCAAACACTGGACTTGGACGCACACACACACACACACACACACACGCACGCACACACACGCACACACACGCACACACACGCGCACACATGCGCACACACACGCACACACCTCCAGTAATGTGATAAGGAAACCACCATGGTGTGTAGAAATGTGAATATAAAAAAGTCACAGTATGAAGTTAATGCTCCAGAAGTATTGGCACTCTGTCTTTTTTGGTCACCGTCACTTTTGGTCATTGTAATGTCAATTTTGTCACAACTTTGTTCAGTCATTTTGGTCATTTTTGTCATTTTTATTACAGTCCTGTTTAGTTATATTTCTCAAAGCCTTTTTGTCATATTTGTTTACCAAAATTGTTTGTCATTTTTCTTACAATGTTTTTTGGTCATTTTTGTCATAGTCATGTTTAATCATTTTAGTCACAACCAACACGTTTTGTAATTTTTGCCACAGAATGTTTTTTTGGCTTTTTCTTTGCGGTATTTTTCACAGTACTTTTTAAAATCATTTTTGTCAGACTCATTTTTGTCACAGAATTTTATTTGTAAAATTTTTGTCTTTTTTTGTTGCAGATTTTTTTTCATTTTCGTCAATTTTTTTTTTGTCAATTTTATCATCGACATGTTTACTCATTTTTGTCACAACCCTTATTTATTTGCTTATTTGTTTATTTTCTCCAGTGTTCATTTGATCGAACACAAAATATTGTGAAATTTTTGGAATTTATAATTAATTAATTATAATTCTTTTTGAATACACCATGTGATAAAAAACATGAAAGCTATTTTGTTGCTTGTCATGCTAGCTAAATGAACATTTCCTACTTGTAGCACCAACTACCTTAAACTTAATAGCAGAACTTGTCTGTTGTCTTTTAAAGCATGTTTAGCTGACGTGCTGAATTTGAACTTTTTGCAGAAATTGAGTGCGTCGCTCACACACGCAGTCATCGTCTGTAACGTTTATCCTGGACAGGGCGCCAATCCATTAAAGGGCACACACACACACACACACACACACATACTGTACACACACAGGCTATTTGGAGAAAGCCAATTAGTCTAATCTGCATGTCTTTGGATTGTGAGAACCCCACCAGCACGGGGAGAACATTCACACTCCGTGCACACAGAGACGGGAATCGAACCCGGACCCTGGAGGTGCGAGGCGACAGTGCTGACCACCAAGCCAACACGTCGCCATGTGTAGCTTCATTCTGCTTTTACTTCTTGTTCCTGCAGAACGACAGAGTGTTACCGAGTGTTACTGAGTGTCACAGAGTGTTACTGAGTGTGCACGTTCCCATATCAAAAATATCGAAAGTAAAAAAGGGGAAAGAAAGTAATAGCTTTTTGTTTGATCTTCTCACGTTTGTATCTGGCTCATGAAATAGTACAGTTGTATTCAGGTTGCTTATGGGTCCATGTGTGTGTGTGTGTGTGTATGTATGTATATGTGTGTGTGTGTGTGTGTGTGTGTGTGTGTGTGTGTGTGTACGTACAGTATATGACACTAATGCGCTCAGTGGACACTTCAAAAGGAAATGCTCTTCACCTCTTTAAACATCAGTTAACAAGCCCCGGGTTTTACCGCAGTGTGTACTTCCGTGGTTACGTACAGTAGGTTACGCGGTAAGGAATAAAACATGACATGACAGTGTGTTCTGTTATACTGTAGGTAACTCATCAAAGGTGCGGTTATTATAACCAAACTGAAGACTATTTCCCTAGAACAGCATATTGTTTTTTTATTTTTTTATTTATTTATTTATTTTATTTTATTTATAGTTCCCTTTAATGTGGAATGTTCATGAAGCAGGTTATCAGTTGATATGATATAATGTCTATAAATAGTTCACTTAATAGTCTCTGGTGAGTGTGTGAGAGAGAGCGAGAGAGAGCGAGAGCAGACGCCCATCAATGGCTAAAGAAGCAGTTCATCAGCGCATCACTCGTTCTCTCTCATCCCTGGACCCAGCGTGATCGATCTGGCTTCCGGAAGGAGTGCATACAAGAGCACAGCTTTCTCTCTCTCTTGCTCTTTCTCTCCCACACACTCGCATGCGTTTAGCATCTCACACATACACTTCTGGGACACCCGTTTTTATCCACACTGGTTTTTCTAAGAACTTCCCCATGGAGCGTCATGATGCAGGACGGGGAGGTTATCACCGGATTCTCTGAGATCGTTTCGTGTGTGTGCGTGCGTGTGTGTGTGTGTGTGTGTGTGTGTGTGTGTGTGTGTGCAGGTGTTTCTGTATGACTGAGTGATGGGTTGTGCAGCGAGTGTGTTCCTGTGGAGGAGAGTGCAGAGTTTGTTGGGCAGAAACTATAACCATGTGTATAAAGCCGAGCTGGAGGAGACGGAGTGTGTGGAAGATCTGGACACGGAGAGCTGCTGGGAATCACTGACACTCGCGCCGGCAGCTGGAACGCTGGTAATGTGTGTGTGTGTGTGTGTGTGTGTGTGTGTGTGTGTGTGTGTGTGTAAATAGTGAAGTGCTCAGACAGTACGTCAATATGTACGTTACACTAAATGTGGTTTCCAATTGTGCAATTCCCCCCCCCAAAAAATATTCTGGTTAACTGAGTTAGTTCCTGTTCTCTCCGGCGTTGTTGCTCTTACATTTTGTTGTAAAACCTAAAATTACATCTTTACCACTGACTGTTACAAAGCGTTGACACTGGAGACTCCTTCTGTCGATTCAAACATCTGCTTACTGGAAACATCACCAACAAAACACTGGTTACAGTATTCCTCTGTTAGTCGCTGTGCATGAGCTGTTACTATAGCAACGATGGTGCTGTAGAAAAGAACGAGCGCGTTAATAAAAACCTTTGATCAAAATAGAAATTAATCACCACCTTCGGACCAATCAGATATGAGAATCCAGTTACACTGTGGGATGGGGAAAAAAAAGTAAAAAAAAAAAAAGTAAAATAAATAAATAAATAAAAATAAATGATAATAATAATAATAATAATATAATAAAAAAATAATAATAATAAAATAATAATAATAATAAAAATAATAATAATAAAAAATAAATAAAATAAATAAAATAATAATAATAAAAATAAAAAATAATAATAATAAAATAATATAAAAATAAATAAATAAAATAATAATAATAAAAATAATAAAAAAAATATAATAAATAATAAATAAATAAATAAATAATGAATAAATAAATAAAAATAACAATCATGTGTGTCTTTAATATATTTTATGTACAAAACATGGACAATTGATAACAATAATAATAACAATAAATTGTTTAATGTTTAGTAAAAAAAACTAAAACATTAATAGAAAAATCTGTAGAAATTATACAAATAATAGCAGTGATGGGAGAAATTATTTTTTTTAATGAATAGGAAATTATATATTAAAAAAAATAATAATCAAGACCTTGAATAATCAGATTTGAGAATCCTATCATGCTGTGCAACAACAACAACAATAATAATAATAATTTTATATAGCACTTTTTATATAATTAACATGCAAAGAATAAAAACCAAAATATATATTTCTAAATATGTAATCAATAAAAATAATATAATAATGAATAATAATATAACATAATAAGTATGTTTAAAATAAAAAAATGTTAACAAAAAGTGCACTGATGACAAAATCTAAATAAAATTTAAAAACCCTACAATGTAAATGTAATGTTGTGAATCATTACACTGATTTCGTCAGTTATGTCAGCTGTACAGGATTTGCAGCATCTCTGACGCTAGTTTCCTAAAATACCAATGAACTCAGATTGTGGCTTAAGGTGTGTTTTTTTTTTTTTTTGTTCCTTGAAGCCCCGGACATGACGGTCGTAAATATTACATAAGATGGACACTACTGTATCCTGCCTCTGGTATTGGTGTTAACTGAGGTCAGAGAGACGGAGTGGTGAGAGAGAGAGAGAGAGAGAGAGAGGAGAATGATGTCTCTGTACATTCAGCACTATTACACTGAACTCTGCTGTAAAGAGGAAATCGATGCGTGAGTAAAGGCCGTATTAATGAGCTCGTCCTCTCTTCCTCTGTGTGCGCCGTGGAAACTGCACCGACTGATCCCCGAGTCTGTAAAGCTCTCTCTCTCGCTTTCGCTCTCTCATTTCCTTTCACTTTGAATAAGGATGTTATTTATAACTACAGTCCGTCAGTCATCTCCCGGATGTGACGGCTTCATAAGACTTAAGTAAGTATTGGTACAGAGTTTCGTATTCGTGCGTCTGTACTGTACTGTACATCACCGTGTACATCACCGTCTGCAGAGTTCCCTCAATCAGCTGCTTTGCCTTTGCTTGACTGCAGACTCTTCAGTTTTAATCTTCAGGAAGTGAAAAGCAGCGCAGATGGGATGAGTTCAGGTCACTCGCTCTGTGCTTTAAAGAAGAGAGAGACGGAGGCCCGTCTGTCTGCATGTAAACACTCGTGTGCAGTCTGACCCGGGGTTTCCGTAGCGATGGGCTTGTACCTATTTTCTGAGCGAACGACTCTGCATATGAACACCCCATCCCACGGATTTACACTTTAAGAACTGAAATTGTTCCCAGAAATTTCCGCTGGCATAAGAAGCATTTTTAACACGCTAGCGAACAAACCAAACCGTTAAAGCCTGTTAAGTTAGTGAGAAGAAAACTTAGGCGCTTTCAGTTGGGTTATTAGAGGCCAAGAGGTTAAATGAGGTTTAATATATATTTCTAAATGTCTTTTCTAGATGTTTAGATTTTTTTAATATGCAAAAATATGATTACAGTGGTAATATTGGTAATATTTCTGGGCGGCTGGAACGGATTATCTGCATTTACATTATTTCCTATGGGACAGTGCGTCTCGCAGTACGAAATATTCTCCGTAAGCTAATGAACTCGCCTCTACAACGGATCAAAGCGGACTGAAATTTGAAGTTGCAGAATATATACGTATAAGTGTATCTGAAAAAGGCGGGGGGGGAAAAAATCCCAGGGTTTAAGATCTCAGGATTTACTTTTACATGTTTAACTTAACGTTAAGGTTTAACATTGTGGTCTCTTTTCAGATCCACGTGATTCGCCAAGATACAGAAAAAACATTTTACTTTCATCCAGTCGGACAGTTTTGTCCTGTTATTTGCTGTGGAAAACATGTAAAGTAAAACAGCAAGTTAAATAGTGAAGTATTGCTTATTCGTCATTGGAGTTTTCACCCGTCGTGCTCCCGCGCTCATGTATACTGTATATGGTAGTATGAACATTTTTATCAAATTAATATTCAAAAGCATTCAAATACATTTAAGTATACAGTCCGAGGGGTGTTCGGGTCCAACCGGGCCTTCTGACATTTCTGGTGAATGAAGGCATAAAACCGATTGACATTTACAGAAGACTTTAAGCACAGCACAGTGACGTTCCTGCGAACATTCAGCGAGTGGAACGAATGCCGGATCCTTGAATACTGACAGAAGAACAAGAGACACATCTGTCTGTGTGAACTGAACACACAATCTTACACCAACACCACTTGTGCATCACAGAACCTCGACTGGGAGTTAATGCCGCGTCCCCTGTACAGTCCTGAAGCCATTTCCACATGTTTGGGCCATAAAAGGAGTTCCTGGGAGGCCGGCGTTTCAGACAACTTTCTACCTTAATAGTGTCCGAGCTCTAGTGAAACACTGGGATAAGTGCGGTAGTGTAGCAGGGGATTATATAGAGAAATAAAGGGAGTTTTTACTGCGTTCTCTTATTCTGCACAGTCAAAAGTCCCGGTTTGACTTGAACACCTCTCGTATGAACATTTCCTGTCAGCATTATGGATTTTACAGATTTGAATGGCACTGTTTTACTAAAATCGGCACCGTGGATGTTGTTATTCTGTACAAAACGTTTATGAAGAGGTTCTGGCCGTTGTTTGGTAATCAGTTCTAAGAGAATAATGATGCATTAAAGATGGACATAAATGTTTTTTTTTTCTTTTTCATGTTCACAGCTGTGGTTTGGAGCCATGAGGCCGGGCGTGAAGCTCCCCCTGTGGCCTTTGTATGTGCGTATGTGTGCATGCGTGCGTATGCGTGTGTGTGTGTGCGAGAGAGAGAGAGAGAGAGAGAGAGACATATACTGTAGGGTCGTGAGTGTTTTGCTTGAGTTTTGCGAGCCCCGCCCTGGCGCTCGGCCAGCGGGCCCCTCACGAGTCTCACTAATCATTACGTCAGCTAGCGTGATTGCGCAATTGGGTGGAGTGGGCTACAGTATGTGGTGTGCGTGCGTGCGTGTGTGTGTGTGTGTGTGTGTGTGTGTGGACGGACATCTGGTGCACACTCGCTTTACCCTCACCGTTGCTCACGTGGTGGTCAAAAGTGCATTGCTTGTATGTACACAATAATCATGTGACCCAGTGTTGGATCAGCGGTTGTGATTTGACCTTTGAACTTATGCGTGGGTTTCATGTCTGTGTGTGTGTGTGAGAGTGTCTAAATATCATCTCTGTCTGAAAAATGGAGGCAAATGGAAAATTGGTGACCTTTCAGAAATATGTCACCGTACATAACTCTAGCTGATAAACCACGTGTGTGTGTGTGTGTGTGTGTGTGTGTGTTGATTTATATTGCCTTATATTTATATTGCTTTTTTCTGCATTAGTAATAGTGCTATAATGTTAAAACTTTAAGTTTTTTAGAAGCCCTGACAGTGGAGACTCCGTCCTCAGACGTGCTTCTTCTTGACCAATCAGAATGCAGAACTCGAGCGCCGTGTGAGATATAATTAGACTTCATCACTAAGCAGTGTGACGTGTGATATGATTAGCTCACAGCTGGTGTGTCGTCGCTCTGGCAGGATCCACATGCGCTGTACGGGACTTTTCCATTGTTTTATTTAGTATTTCAGAAAAGTCTTGGCACCCCCCCCCATATAACCGCCACTAGTAACTTGCAAACTCTACAAACTGATGAAGAAGTAGATCTGTACGAGATAACAGTAGTGTGTGTGTGTGTGTGTGTGTGTGTGTGTGTGTAAAAAAAAAAAACAACAACCACAACAATAGCCCCCCACACACAATCCCACACACGCGCGCGCACTCGTTAGTATCTCGGTGCACACGCATGCACTCACACACTCGCCAGAACAGCTGTATGAAGGAGTGGTTATGGAGCGGAGGGGGGGTGGTGGTGGTGGATGGAGGGAGTGTGTGCGGTATAA
>QNUK01000672.1:30000-80000 GCA_013621035.1 Clarias magur | reverse complement strand
AATCGTTTTAGCGAGTGTCTGTTGAAAGTATGCTGTTGGCTGCAACAGAGTTCCTTCACTTTATTTATTTTACTTAGCAACATTACCCAAGCTAGCCATCTAGCCGAAATGTACCCAGCTTTGAAGTTAGCTTAGCCCTTGTTACGTTTGATCTGTTAGCAAGCTGGCTAATGTTAGTCTCAATATTACAGCAGGTAATAAAAAGCAAGCACTAGCAAAGCTAACATTAAGAGAACTATCATGTTTAAAAAAAAAAAAAAAAGGTTTGTTAGTAAGTAATCTAATAGTAGGCTAAGTATTATATAATTTAAAGCCTAATCTAATGTTATTAACAATACAGGCGTCATGAATAAATTTATGTATTGTGTAACCTAATAGAATCTATCAAGCTCGTTAAGTTTTGTTTAACTAATATGTTGTGTAAAACATTAGTCAATGTTGTTAGCTAGCAAGCTAACTAATATTGGGTTAACCTTTACATCATGTAAACCTGTAGTCAATGTCACTACCAAGCTAGCTATCATTATGTAAATGTGTAAAATGCTAGCTAGCTAACATTGGGCCAGCTTCTTTATCACACCATTAATTAGTGTCACTAGCTAAAATCAGGCAACTATTATAATGTATCATCTCACCCAGTATATAATTTTCGCTAGTTTGAAATGTCAAACTAAGTAGGTCAATATAGCAAGCTAACTAATATTAAGCTAAATGATTCGTTTTTGTCACTAGCAAGCTAGCTAAGATTAGGTTAACGTTTACATCACGTGAACCAGTACCATAATGCCACTACCGAGCTAGCCATAATTAGGCTAATTGGGTTAATGTGTACATTACTAGCTAGCTAACATTAGGTCAACTCATATATCACATAAACCACTAGTTAGTGTCACTAGCTAACATTTCATTTATAACACTATTATCTAATCTTACCTTGTATGTCGCTAGTAACCTAGCTACCGGTAAACTAATGTACTGTGAAAACAAGTAGGTTAATATAGCATGCTAGTTCATTATTATTAAGCTAAATATTATATAGTTTTTGTAAACCAGTAGCCTATGTCACTAACAAGCTAGCTAAGATTTGCTTATACTTATTATAAAATGTTAAACAATTGCTAATGTTCCTAGCACACTCTCAAACCTTTGGCTAGCTTTTTTATTGTGTAAACAAGATGCAAACGTTAGCTAACATTAGACTTACAAACAGTATTATTTTAACAAGCAGCATCTAGTACTAGGTACCAAGCTAGTTAACCTTGTGTCATTGTATTGTAACCCATTAGCTAAGGTTGTTAGCCAGCTAACACACATTACAACAACAAAAAGGCACGTGAGCCTGAGGTCCACTTTAAAGAGTGCTGAATAAAAACAACAGGAAAAAAATGCTAATAGCAGCGATTAGCCATAAGAATAATAAGCTTTAGCAAAAATATGATATGCTAGTCATTAGCACTGTCACCTTGCACGTCCAGCGTGCATGAGTGACATCTGATACTGTAAGCTCATTAGATTAGAGGTGTGTGTGTGTGTGTGTGTGTGTGTGTGTGTGTGTGTGTCTAACATTTATAAATGTCTACACTTTCCCATCAGTGCATTAAGACGTACAACTCAGACTGGCATGTGATTAACTACAAGTATGAGGATTATTCCGGAGATTTCCGTCAGCTGCCCAAGTACTTACTGTTATCTATCTATCTATCTATCTATCTACCACATACAGTACACACACTTGTGCTTTATATTAACTGTTTCACTGAATTTGCAGTAAAGTCCTCCGGCCTGAGAAGCTGCCATCTCATGTGTTTGAGGTTGATGAGGATGCAGAGAAGGATGAGGTAATTAACCATAAGCTAAAAGAAAACAAGAAGTGAACATCGTGAGACAGAGAAAATAACACAGTGCTGCTGAGGTGTGTGTGTGTGTGTGTGTGTGGAGGTGTTAAAATTAAGCTAAACTTTCTCAACCTCGACAAAACAGCACTTCCTGTTCATGTTCATGTTCCGTAAAAAAAAAAAAAAAAACAGGAAGAGAAGGATAAATATAGATTATTACAAAAAATATTCATAATTCATTTGGCTTTTTTTTTTTTCTTTTTTTTTTGTGAAGGGATTCATAAAATGTAGTGCATCATGCTTCTGTTATCAGCTGTGCCTCACCTTGTGTCCTTGTGTATTTATTAATCAACAACCTGGGATACCTTTAATACGCTTACCGTCTTGGGTTTCACCTCAGACCGTCACAAAGCACTAAGACTGGAGACTCCTTCCAGAAGTTTGACTTTGTAATGTTGCGTACATTTTTTTTTGTTGTGTACTTGTACACCTTGTAGGATACATCGTCTTTGGGCTCTCAGAGAGGCGGCGTGTCCAAACATGGCTGGCTTCACAAAGGCAATATGAACAGCGCCATCAGTGTCACAATGAGGGTGAATCCTCTCTCTCACTCACACACACACACACACACACACACACACACACACGCACACACAGTATTGACACAAGGATATCCAAAATCATGGACCACTACGTATACAGTACCAAGCCATCATTTAAAACAGGTGAGGAAGATGAAAATGCCCAGGCTGTAGAGCAGCAGACAGCTGGTACCTGGAGGGCAGTGGAAGGACAGCCAACTAGGCACTTAATCATGCTCCTTATTAGTTTGTGTCCATTTTTAATGGCAGCCAGTAGGACACTTCATCACGTTTTCTCCACTGAAAGGGCACAATTGGCACCCTAGACATGGGCTCTCTAGACAGCACTTTATCACTTTTTATTATACCACATTAGCATCCAAAAAAGAAGCCACTTCATCCAATTTTATTTACTGTATCGATGCCCTCGTTGGCACTTGCCATGTTGTCCAACATACTGTATTTGCACCCTGGATGGTCACATTTTATCTACCACATTTTTTACCCACACTATCGGACACCTTTTATTTACTGTGTTGGTTTCTAAAGAATGCACTTTATTACATTTTACAGTATCCACCTTATTGGCACTCACATTTTATCCGCTGCGTTGGCGCCCTAGAGGGCACTTTCTCAAATTGTATTATTGTATTTGCACCCAGTTTTTATCTATGGTGTTGGCACATCTTAGGGAGCACCTTATCACATTTTATATACCATGCTGGCACAGTGGAGGGCGCTTTATAACATTTTATATACCTTACTGACACTCTAACAAGCACTGAATTACATTGTGCGTTGCCATGTTATCACGCTAAGGGGCACTTCATCACATTGTATCTACAGCATTGGCACGTTAGACAGCTATTTATCACATCATCTACCTTCGGGCAACCCTTGATGGCACTTTATAGAATTTTAACCGATATATTGTTTAGATGGAACTTTGTCATGTTTTCGGGACCCTAGGGGCACTTTCACTGTAATTTTTCGTCCACAGAGAAATCTGGGGGGGGGGTGTTATACTTATGCCCCGAGTCCCCTATTGCTTAACTTGACCTCGTCATGGAGCCAGGTCTCTCTGACTTCCTGTTCGTAGTGCACATTCCCACACTCGAAGAATGTTATATTAGTACGTGAGCTTATGGGTCATTTTTCTGTTACTCTCTCTTTGTTTATCTTTCACTCGTCCCTCGTCCAGTCTTTTAAGAGGAGATATTTCCAGCTGGTGCAGCAGGGTGACGGATCCTACAATCTGAACTTCTACAAGGATGAGAAAATCTCCAAAGAGCCCAAAGGCACTATCTTTCTCGACTCCTGCATGGGGGTGGTCCAGGTACGAAGACCAACCATCGTTGCGTACTGAGCATGCTCAGTCACGAGACACAAATACAGTATGACGCCAATAGTTTTAAAAATCTGCTTCAGTGTTTTTAGATCTTTTGATCAGGTGGTGCTCTGGGATACTGAAGTATAATTACATGCATTTCAGTGTGAAAGGCTTTTATTGACAGTTACAGTTACATTAAGGTGATGCAAAGAGTTAATATTTGCAGAGCTGACCCTTTTCTTAAAGACCTCTGCAATTCGCCCCAGCATGCTGTCAATCAACTTCTGGTCCGCCTCCTGACTGATTCTTCTTCTTGACGTTCTTGCATCTTCAGTGCCTGAAGTTTGTCAGAATTGGTGGGTTTTTGTTTGTCCACCAGTCTGTTGAGGATCGACCACAAGCTCTCAGTGGAATTACTGTAAGTTCTGGGGACTTTCCTGGCCATGGACCCAACATTTCGATGTTTTGTTCCACGAGTCACTTGGTTATCACTTTTGGCTTCCAGCTCCATCATGCTGGAAAAGGCATAACCTGTTGGTGGATGTTTGGGAGAAGTTGCTCTCGGAGGATGTTTTTGTACCGTTCTTTATTCATGGCTGTGCTCTTGGGCGAAATTGTGAGTGAGCCCGTCTGTCTTGGCCGAGAAGAAACCTTACGAATGAACGGTCTCAGGATGCTTTAATGTTGGCATGATGCAGGACTGAAGGGAGCCCAGAAGTTGATTGACAGCATGAGGTCTTGAAAAAGGAGGGTCACCAACACTGCAAATACTGACTCTTTGCATAAACCTTGTGTAGTCGTCAATAAACATATACAGTAGACTTTGTCAATTTCTGCCATTGTGTGTGTGTGCGTGTGCGTGTGTGTGCGTGTGTGTATGTGTAGAACTGTAAAGTGCGGAAATTTGCCTTCGAGCTGAAGATGCAGGATAAAAGCACGTACCTGCTGGCTGCCGACAGCGAGGCTGAGATGGACGACTGGATGAACATCCTGAACAAAATCCTGCACAGCTGCTTTGAGCTGGCCATGCTGGAGCCACGGAACGGAGACCTGCACGACGGTGTGTGTGTGTGTGTGTGTGTGTGTGTGTGTGTTTAGCTTTTTCTAGCACCCTCATGTATTACACTGGAGGATTAATGCGCTGTCCGGGAAGGTCCACACAAGCTAAGGGCTTGTCATGGAGATTTAGTTATAACATGAAGGTCGTTCAAGTCAAACCGGGACTTGAGATTACATTTTTGGAGAATGGAGGCGTACTGTAAAACTGATTGACATTTGCATAAGAACTTTAAGTACAGTGAGGTGATGATGCAAATGTTTTAAAGAACATACCGTACACACGTGAATGACGATCCCAACCGAGTGTATATTAATATTGATGGTGTTGTGCGAGTGTGTGTGTGTGTGTGTGTCTAATATGTACAATGTTTTCCCGCTGTATTGCAGATGACGAGTTGGGAAAGTCTGATATTCCTTCAGAAAACTTTCAGGACAGTTTTCAGGTACTGTAGCCGATACACTTCATACATGAGGATGATTAGGATCTTATCCACTTAGTGAGTTAAATTCATGACTATGAGTCACATGTTCATCGCTTGAATCAGTGATCGTTTAAAGACGTATCTGGCTGATGCTATAGAACTGATTTTATCCACACGGATGTTCTTGTAAAATGCTTTTAGGGACGGAGCAAATGCCATGCATGTGGATAAAAGTTGTTTGTTTATTCTTTTTTTGTTTTTTTTAAGCATTGCACAAAAGCAAATATTGTAATCAAAATTTATATGGAGAGAAAAACGTGATGCAACTTTCTGCCCCTTTCATCGCACAATCTGTTCACCCTTGCTTGCGTCTTTTTTTTTCTTCTTTTTTTTTTCAGTTGTGTTTCTGACTCGAATATCGTAACCAGCTCGAGTCACATGACCAAGAACACCTTTTTGACCCTTTTGAAAATTTCTAAATAAAAAAAGGCTTCAAGTTTTTCTTTTATTTGAACATTGATTATGGGAGGATTGTTCATGTTATACAAATTGTTTTAACTAAATAATAATTTGAATCGTCATTTAAACATTCAGCTGTTACAATTCAGCAAAAATTAGCAAAAGTCAAATTTAAATATGAGAAAAATTCATCCTTAATGAAATGCTTTTAAGACCAGGACATTTTTGCCTCCATTTAGAATAAATATGACTCGTTATGCTAAATTCTTTCTCGCTGTAAGAACTCATAGCATAAACCATGCTTCTAGCGCTCTACACGGCTCTATACTCAGTTCTGACCTTTGGATCGTTTTATTGAATTTTACTTTTACAATAATTCACTTTGCTGCTTTGGTTTGTTTGTTAATTTTTCAGATTTGTATTATTTTTTAATTGTTTTTTTTTTTTTTTTAACAGACCGCCCGAGACATTGAGTCTAAGATGCGCAACGAAACACGCCTCAAGCTTTTCACCTTGGATCCGGACACACAGGTGAACTCGGACGCACTGACACTGGAGACTCCTTCCCTTTATAAGACTTACTACAGTGCTCTCAGATTGTCTCAATATTACTTTATTGCGCGTGTGTGTGTGTGTGTGTGTTTGTGTGTGTGTGTGTGTGTGTGTGTGTGTGTGTGTGTGCACAGAAGCTGGATCTGTCAGGCATCGAGCCGGATGTGAAGCAGTTTGAGGAGAAGTTCGGGAAGCGGGTCCTGGTCAGCTGTAACGATCTGTCCTTTAACTTACAGAGTTGCGTGACGGAGAGCGAGGACGGGCCTACGACTAACGTACGACACAGATCACACACACCGTCACTGGCACACACCCGGCATCCAGAGCACACCTCATATTTAGAATGATCGCTGTTGTTCCCTATAACACATGCACAGTGCATGACACTGATCAGTACAGTACAGTACACTAAACTAGCTGTAATTACAATCCAGGCCACTAGAGGGATGTCGGATCTAAAAAAAAATTCATCATACAGTAGGATGTAAGTTTGTCGTTTATCCGTCGTCGCAGGTGGAGCCGTTCTTCATGACTCTCTCGCTGTTCGACGTACAAAACAGCAGAAAGATCTCCGCCGATTTCCACGTGGACCTCAACGACCCGCTGGTGCGCGCCATGATCCCGCCACGCTGCCCCGTGACTAACGGACAGGCCGCAGATTCGCCCGCCGAACACGCGCGTGCAGAGATCAACGGGCTGACAGAGGGGGCGCTGCAGTACCCCACCCAGGTGAGCGGATATCATCACTCCAGATATCTACCGTAGTATACGGTGTGTGCAGATGTGGTGTTTGTGGTCACGTGTGTGTCTGTGTGTTTGTCAGGGCGTGTTCTCTGTGACGTGTCCACACCCCGACATCTTCCTGGTGGCGCGGATAGAGAAGGTGCTGCAAGGGGGCATTACGCATTGTGCCGAGCCGTATATGAAGAGCTCTGACTCTGCTAAGGTACTGATATCACACACACACACACACACACGCAACATAATAAACAAGATGGCCAAATCATATGTTAATAATGCATTATTTATTTACCAATCAATGCTGTTAATAAAATAAACCATACTGTTGTTTCATATTTCATTTTAGAGTATACCTTTTTATTATTTTTGAGAACTGCTGTTTTTGCTCTTTTTTTTAAATAGCAAAATCTCATTCATATTTTTAGACATAATTTAGATAATTTAGATACATGTTTGTTTAGATAGTCTTTAAAAATGTTTTTGTGAGAAGATTATTCTCATGGTTAGATAGAAAAAAACTAAATTGGCTTTTTGCTTATAATGAATTTTATACTGTGTGTATATATATATATATATATATATATATATATATTCACACACCCACACACAATATATATATACAGAATATACAGTGTGTATATATATATATAATTTTATTATTTTAGCATTAGTATTAGGATTAATATTTTGGGCCACACTACCAAATGGTTGAGATGTCACTTTGTGGTAAAAGTACTGTATCAATACACTTACAGAGATCAATAAATCAATCAATAAATAAATAAAATATTGGATCTATTTAATTTATATTTATATAATTAATCATACATTTTTTGTTAAAAAATTATAACATTTTATAAAATTCTAACTTTTGGTGTGGTGGTATACTGTAGTATAAATGTTTATTGGGCAAGAAGCTCCTGCTCAGTCTCTCGTCAGGGAGAGAAAGTGCTTTACTGACCACAACAGTCCATTGCTGGAGTGGCCTCGGTCCAGATCCTGGCCTCGGTCCAGCACCACTTGCTGTAGATCGAGTGCAAGTCAGGAACCTCGGTGCGGATGATGCACCAAACTGATCGCACCGCCCTCTGTAGCGCTCGTCTGTCTCGCGATATCTACTGTAGTGTTGTTTCTTTTCTTTTTTTTCATGTAGCATCGCATACCTCAACCAAACGGTAGAGATGGCCCAATCAGGTTGTGTATGATGCATTATGACCCAGATAAAGTGACTCAAAACATTGAATAAATCGTCCTATGAACTAGAGAGCTTCTTGCAGCTAGAACTGCGTGTTAGACGAGCACCATGTGTTAGATACCCACAAGTGGAGTTTTACAAGCCCTGAATTACAGAAGAATAACAGGATCAAACGCCCAGGACAGAGTGTTTTGTTGGTTCTGACACAAACCCCAATGATTTGTAGCGACTTGACTTCACCGTGAAAAGCTGTACTTTTTATAATGAACATGCTGTGGGCTGTTGCTCAGGTTGCTCAGAAGGTGCTGAAGAACGCCAGGGTGGCCTGCAGCAGGCTGGGACAGTACAGGATGCCCTTCGCCTGGACCGCCAGGTCAGACGCTCACTGCTTAGAAGATTCATGTCTTTTTAAGATTTTTGAGGATTTATTTTTTTAGCTTATGTATTGTTCTGTGTGTGTGTGTGTGTGTGTGTGTGTGTGTGTGTAGACCCGTGTTTAAAGACGCCTCGGGGACTCTGGACAAAAACGCCAGATTCTCCGCTCTCTACAGGCAGGAGAGCAGCAAACTCTCAGACGAGGATCTCTTCAAACTGCTGGCTGATTTCAGGAAGTTAGTAGTCTTAGTAGTCTTACGAGCTTTAAGATCTGCATCAGCATCGTTCTTAATAAACTTAATAACGAGGTTCATGTTCGACACGGATCTGTAAGGAGTCGCGTTTCTGTTTGCGTTCACACACAGACCTGAGAAGATGGCCAAGCTTCCTGTCGTTCTGGGAAACCTGGATGTATCTGTGGACAGCGTCGCGCCTGATCTCATCAGTAAGGGTTATTTTCATATCACGTTCTAGTTCACATTTTGGTCATTTGTATTATGTATAGAAATATTATTATTATGTATTTCCATTATTATTAATGCTCTTGTGAGCACTCTTCTCTTCATAGCAACTCCTTTCAACAGGTCATGTGAGTCAGTTTACATGGATATGATGTTTTTTTGCGATTGCAGTTCACCCCATGGCCAGCAGAGGGCCGTAAAGGGCACAAACTGCTGTTTTACACAAATTTTGTCATGTGTATGCCTTTTCCCTTGTTATCTCTGCAGTATTTGATTAGTCTCTCTCTCTCTCTCTCTCTTTGTTTCTCTCTGTATTCATCAGATTGTGTCACTTCCTCCTACATCCCTGTTCGTCCCTTTGAAGGTAGTGAACGTGGGATTCTATTAGAGGTCGAGGAGTTCGTACCCTGCATCGCTAAGTGCTCGCAGCCCTTCACCACCTACAACAATCACCTTTACGTCTACCCCAAACACCTCAAATACGACAACCAGAAAGCCTTCGCGAAGGTAAAACACCGTCTTACTCTATAAGCACCGGGTTCAGTGTGCTGAGTTAGACGGGCATGGGTCACATCAGACTGTTAAACTCTTAAATTATATTAGTCTCATTGAACCAAATTTTAAACTTGATTTTAATTACAATGATTTTCTGAGATTAATTCCATTTATTTTAAACTTGGTTTTGAATTCCAGTTGAGGATTATTCCACTAATCTGGCATTTCCGAATGGAAAACGGGGAACAGGGAGAAATTTCATGTTAATGCTCTTCAGTTAATTTTACTGTTGTCTGCTTTAAATTGGACAACATCAGAATGAATCCCCGGTCAAGGTCTTAATCTCAGATCAAGGTTTCAATCCAAACTCAAGGTATTAATCCTAATTTAAGGTTTTAATTTCAGGTCTGGGGTTTCAATTCCTTAGCAGGGTTTTAATTGAAAGTCTTAGTTCCAATCTCAGTTCAATGCTTTAATCTCATGTCAAGGTTCTAACAGGTGAGTTTGTTTAATCTCAGGTGAAAGTCTTAATCCCTGGTCAAGGTTTTAATCCTAGTTCAAATTTTTAGGCTTTAACCTCAGGTCGAGGGTTTAATTCCAATTTAAGGTTTTAATTCCAGGTCAGGGTTCGGATCCCTCTGCAAGGTTTTAATCCCCGGTCAAGGTTCCAATCTCAGTTGTAGACTTTAATCTCGGGTCAAGGTATTAACCCCATGTTACGTTTTTTTTTTATTTTTTTTTTTAACTCTTTTGAAGGTTTTAATCTCATGCTAAGGTTTTAACTCCTTATCAAGGTTTTGATCTTAGGTCAAGATTTTAACTGGTGACATTTTTTTTTAAATCTCAGGTGAAAGTCTTAATCCCTGGTCAAGGTTTTAATCCTAGTTCAACCAATATCAAGGCTTTAATCTCAGGTCGAGGGGTTTCATTCCAATTTAAGGTTTTAATTCCAGGCCAGGGTTCCGATCCCTCTGCAAGGTTTTAATCTTAGGTCAAGGTTCCAGTCTCAGTTCTAGACTTTAATCTCATGTTAATGTTTTAATTTCTTGTCAAGATTTCAATCTTAGGTCAAGATTTTAACCAGTGAGATCTTTTTGATCTCAGGTGAACGTTTTAATCCCTTCTCAAGGTTTTCATTTCAGGACAAAGTCTTAATCCCTGGTCAAGGTTTTAATCCTAGTTCAATTTTTTTAAACCAATATCAAGGTTTTAATCTCAGGTAAAGAGCTTTTATATTGTATTTATAGATGTAGTTCATTATTTCTTATAACCTCCTCGTTGCTTTTAGTGACTGAGTGAAGCTTGACGTGGCCGCAGTAGCTCCCGCTAGTCAGAGCGATTAGGCAGAAGTGGAGCTCCTTCTCCGGTATCGATTCGTTCTGACGTGGATATTTCACCATGTAAGGAAATCTGACTCTGTGTGTTTCAGGCGAGGAACGTTGCAGTGTGCGTCGAGTTCAGGGATTCAGACGAGGACGATGCAAAGCCACTTAAGGTGTAACCTCACACACATAACGCCCTTAACGGTTTTATATATATCACACTAATGCCCTCTTGATTTATTTATGCCATATAAAGTGTATAGAGTGTGTGTGTGTGTGTGTGTGTGTGTGTGTGTGTGTGTGTGTGTGTAGTGCATCTACGCCCGTCCAGGAGGTCCTCTCTTTAGCACTCACGCCTATGCGGCAGTGTTGCATCACCAGCAGAACCCAGAGTTCTATGACGAGGTGAGAGTCCTGTAGCTTTACGTACAGAAATTAAAGCTGCAGTGTGTAACTTTGCCTCATCATGCTGAAGACATAAGAGGTGATTTTAAGCACTGATTAGAAACAAAAAATTAGCTGACACGGCAAAATAGAGACCTCTTCATAAATTGCTTGCATGTACAGCACAGTATGTCCCAGAACCCAGAAGTTACATACTGCTGCTTTAACGGATGTGATACATAGATTTTTGGCTATGTAGGTTGAAAGCTTTTAAAATATAAGATGATGATATTTCCCTTCTCACGTTCTGCGTGTCAGATTAAGATCGAGCTTCCATCTCAGCTCCACGAGAAACATCACCTGCTCTTCACGTTCTACCACATCAGCTGTGACAGCAGCGCAAAGAAGCGCGACGTCGTGGAGACGCCAGGTACGCCGACACCGCACGCTGTGCATTGGGTTTCTGCTTCAGAGGAACCGCTTTATTTTTTTTAAATGAACATGACGTTCCTCCGTGTGTGTCAGTGGGGTCCGCGTGGTTGCCTCTGCTGAAGGACGGCCGAGTGAGCGTGAGTGATCAGCACATCTCAGTGGCGTCGAATTTACCTTCGGGATACCTGAGCAGCCTCGATGGGGTCAGCAGGGTGAGGCTCGATATGTCGGACTAATCATTCACATGTGTACTGTATATATACGCTGTTTATAGAACATCATCTTTCATTTTGTTACATCACAGTGCTGCTTAAATTCCTCATTCTGATTGGTCACAAGGTGTAGATTCATACTTTTGCATAAGAAGTATAATGTGTCGTTTAATAATTATAAATATACAATAATTAGGAAAATAATCCTCGTCACATTATTAACCGCGACTCCACCTTGGTGTCGATTATTTTCCTATTAAAGCACCGCGTACTGTATTTGTGTTCTTCCTTGCAATAATGCGAGTAACACAGATGAAGGTCGTGCTATATGACGCTGTGATTGTTCGTACAGCAGCACTCCGGGCCGGAGGTGAAATGGGTGGACGGAGGTCGTCCTCTCTTCCGAGTGTCCACGCACCTCGTCTCCACCGTGTACACCCAGGTAACCAGGGAAGACACCACCGTCGTCTTCTGCTTCTTTATCATTTCAGATCATGGAAATCAAACTGCGGACGGTTAGTTAACCGCTCAAATTCTGCACTTGACAGGAACAATCTAATCGTCTTATTAAAATCAAATCTGTTTTTTGGAAGTGCATTTTTCTAGCCAATCAGAACACAGGAAAAGTAACTTCCCTGAAAATGGTGCCTAGGAGTTAAAATTTTCCTCTATTCCTCCTTCTTTTTTTTTTGTCTGAAATGATGTTATACCAGAAAAACAAGTACAAGTACAAGTGCAACCTTGGATTGCGAGTAACATGGTGTTCAGCAAGATGCGCAAATATTTTAAATAAACTTTGACTTGAAAAACGAGCAAGTCTTGATTTACAAGTGTCGAGTATCATGTATGCGCATGCACTCTTGTTTTGACATCGAGCGTCACGTGATCACAACTTAGCCAATGATTTTTCTCTATATTGCGCTGCGGAATTGTGGGTACTCGTCTCCTCTGCTGGGTCTTAGTGCTCGTCTCTTACTGGTATAATCAACATCTTCCTCTCTGTTTCAGCGTTTCTCCTATGTGTGTGCGCGCGTGTAATTTAACACCAACACACACACACCGACACACGCACCCTCTCTCGCCTTTACACCCCCCTCCCCGGCTTCACAAACACATACAGACACACACTCTCTGCTTTACACAGAAAACTCTGCTTTTTTCTGATTTATTTTTACTTTCTTTAAAGGTAAAGTGCAGATTAATTTGTTTTATTTTTACTTTATATTTTGTATTAATTATTTTTATGTATTTTTTGGGGGGGGTGGAATGAATAATTTGAGTTTTCATTATTTCTTATGGGAAAATATGATTTGGTTTACGAGTGTTTTGGAACATGAGCCCGCTTCCTGAACGAATTATGCTCGTAATCCAAGGTTCCATTGTATGATGTGGGTTTTTCATATTTTGACTTGGAGACCCATGTGAATGTCCAAAAATGATCAAGAATATGCGCCGTTTAAATCCTAACCTGCGTTCACACCGAACGCGGCGAGAGCGTCAAAACAGCCGGAAGTCATTCATTTTCAATGGGAGCCGGCGGCGAAGGGCAGAGCGGCGCGGTGAGAGCGGAGAGAGCGGCGAAGGGAGTTGAAATCAGCTCAACTTTATGGTAATGACCTATGACGGGGTTGAGCGGCAACCAATAAAAAAGTAGAGGTCCTCCGCTTGAGCGGATTCCGCGGAACGCAGTCCTGTAAACTTTTGTTCCGACGACATTAGTTCCCAAGCAAAATGGAGGAGAAGTTAATTATTGCGGTAGCGGGTTTCCCGGTTATTTATGACATGTCCCTGTTTCTGTACAGGGACATGAATTAAAAAAAATTATGCGTGGACAAAGATAATAAGAAATATAATATAATAATAAAAAAAAATTAAGTTAGACTAGCAATTCACAATGAACAGAAGCCACACCATACAAATGCCTTATAATTTGTTTATTTCTACAATGCAGTTCTTTCTATCAATCAATTTCTTGTTTTCTTCCACATTTTGGTCAGTCTCCATAAGATCAAGCTTGATTGCTTTGCGGCCCCTTTAAATACATTCAGGCGACGTCAGAGCGGCGGCAGGGCGGCAAGAGCGAACTTTGATGCTCTCGGCCCCGTTCGGTGTGAACGCAGGGTTATGTTACATCCTGGCATTGATATGGTGAAAATCTGAATCTGTAGAATCTTTCATTCTTTCTGTCCATGCGTAAGAGCAGTGATGTTACAGTGGGGTCACCAGAATTTTTCGTTTTTTTCCTTTATCACAGTTGTTAAACAGCTGTTTAATATAAAAATATTAAAATCCTAAAGCTTTAAGCAGTGGAGGGCAAAGTACACACTTCCTTTAACTTTAGTTAACACCTGCTACATGCTTAAGCGTTTCACACAGGGAAAGCAAATCATACTACATATAATAGTCAGCAGGTGGCGATATATTATATCATATTATATTATAATATATTATATTATATGTATGTTTGGTAGATATTTGTTGTAGGATGTACAGTAGTGGAGTAAAAGTAAACAGTATCCACTAATAAAACTACTCAAGTAAAATAGATGCATAAAAAAAGTCCAGTAACAAAGTATAAGTGTTCGGTTACCTGATGATGGCGCCAGACCTCATCTTTCCTTGACCTTCTCAGAAAATAACATTGTTTCTTTTTTAATTCTGTATAGTGAACGTAATTCCTCAAGAGTCAATAGATAATTGAAGAACTTATTATTATTATTATTATTATTATTATTATTAATGATAATAATAATAGCACTTAAGTCCGTTAATTGATTTATTATTTATAATATAGAGAAATGCTTGAGCTCCTCCCAGTTAATCCTTGTGTCCATGTTTAGGATCAGCACCTTCATAACTTTTTCCACCACTACCAGAAGATGGAGTCTGGATCCGTCCAGGCCACAGAGGGAGATCTGGTCAAGTTCCTTAAGGTAGGAAGTCATTATGTTGCTGTACCACAGACAGAGCGATAGATGATAGACTGGAAGAGAAATCCAAACGCTTCTGAGAACATTTCCCCTCGACGCTCTCTGTCACTGTCAGAGTCTCCACGCCATGGAGGGTCACGTGATGATCAAGTTCCTGCCGACCATCCTGAACCAGCTGGTGCGCGTCCTGACGACGACGAGTCACGAGGACGTGGCGGTGAACACCACCAGGTGGGAGTGAAGAAAATCAGAGGAACAGAAATAGATCTTAAAAGATATTTCATGGAAAGATTACATGTTAAGATTATATATTTAAAATTTGCATGTGTGTATTTTGAATGTAAGATGTGTTTGTGTGTGTGTAGGGTGATGGTGCACGTCGTAGCTCAATGTCACGAGGAGGGTCTCGAACACTACCTCAGATCTTATGTCAAGGTAAAAGTGTGTGCAAGTGTGTGTCGTTTGTAAATGATCGCTCCTGATTTAATTACATCGAATCAGGCATTTCATAACAGACTCTACTTCTCTCATCGGATTTCTGATTGTGTCCGGATGTGTGTGTGTGTGTGTGTGTGTGTGTGTGTGTGTGTGTGTGTGGGTGTGTGTATTTTTTTCCTCTCGTGCAGTTTGTGTTTAAAACAGAAACCTCCTCAGCTGTAAACAGGAAGACGGTGCATGAGGAACTGGCCCGAGCCATGACGACCATCTTAAAGCCTTCGACTGATTTCCTCACCAGCAACAAACTCCTCAAGGTACTCTGCTTCTCACATGCACACCGGACACTCACACACACACGCACACACATTTTAACTCATATGTCATATGTAACTTTATTCGCATACCTTGATTTACTAAATACATTTAAAACATTCAAGCCCCTAACCCAAGATATAATTTAACCCCTGATCTCACTCATACAGCTGCCCCTAACCCTACCAATAGTCCCACCAAACCTCAACGCAAAATCACACCGTTCAGCCTACTCATAATCCTCCCTAAACTGGCTCAAAAAGTGAGTCAGTCCCCTTGTAGTCCCATATTAAAATGTCCCCACAGCTAAATCTATCCCTAACCCTAACCCACCCCTACTCTATCCATAACCCCACCCCTACTCTATCCATAACCCCACCCATAACTGGGCCTATAACCCCACCCCTACTCTATCCATAACCCCACCCCTACTCTATCCATAACCCCACCCTACTCTATCCATCTATCCATAACCCCACCCCTACTCTATCCATAACCCCACCCATAACTGGGCCTATAACCCCACCCTACTCTATCCATAACCCCACTCTTAAATCTATCCATAACCCCACCCATAACTGGGCCTATAACCCCACCCTACTCTATCCATAACCCCACTCTTAAATCTATCCATAACCCCACCCCTACTCTATCCATAACCCCACCCATAACTGGGCCTATAACCCCACCCCTACTCTATCCATAACCCCACCCATAACTGGGCCTATAACCCCACCCCTACTCTATCCATAACCCCACTCTTAAATCTATCCATAACCCCACTCTTAAATCTATCCATAACCCCACCCCTACTCTATCCATAACCCCACCCATAACTGGGCCTATAACCCCACCCCACTCTAGCCATAACCACACCCTTAAATCTATCCATAACCCCACTCATAACTGGGCCTATAATCCCACCCCTAACTGCACCTATAACCCCACCCTACTCTATCAATAACCACACCCTTAAATCTATCCATAACCCCACCCTTAACTTGCCCTATAACCCCACCCCTACTCTATCCATAACCCCACCCCTAAATCTATCCATACCCCCCCCCCCCCCCCCCCCCCCCCCCCCCCCCTACCCAAATAGTTCAAATAATACACTTTTTGCACTTTTGCTTTTAAACTTTTAAATATGTTTAAGTTAATAATGATCTACTACTTTAATTTTTAATTTCTCACGTTTAATGCATGTTAATGAATGTCACTTTTTGATCTGAGTTATGTGTACTGTACTGTATGTGCGTGTACGTGTGCGTTACAGTACTCCTGGTACTTCTTCGAAGCCTTAGTGAAGTCCATGGCCCAGCATTTAATAGAAACCGGCAAAGTCAAAGTGAGTGGTTACGGCTACTTTATTTAATTACTAATTGTTTTAATAAAAAATTTGTTTAATTGTTCTGTTTCACCTTTATTTCACATAATCAGAACCTAGAACTTACTTATTCTTCACATGTAGAAATTACATGACGTACAGTATAATTTGTATTTTTCGCTGCGCGGACGATCGACTCTGTGTTCCAGTTGTCGAGGAACCAGCGCTTCAGTGCTTCCTTCCACCACGCTGTAGAGACTCTGGTGAACATGCTGATGCCGCACATCACCCAGAAGTACAAGGACAACCTGGACGCCGCCCGCAACGCCAACCACAGCCTGGCCGTCTTCATCAAGGTGCCGGACGCAGGACTCCCGGTTTTTTGCTTTTTAACAACATGCACCTCGGTGCACGAGGTGTTAGAAATCAATACGTCTGACCGGATTTATTTTATGCCTCGTTTTAAACAGCGCTGTTTCACGTTGATGGACCGCGGCTTCGTTTTCAAGCAGATCAACAACTACGTGAACTGTTTTGTTCCTGGAGATCCCAAGGTACAGAATTATTACAAGTACAACAGAAAACAGTATAACAATAAAGGAATAAAGCACTCGGGGTTGAGCTTTTATAGGAAAATTAATCAACAGCAGGATGATGGTATATACAGCGTGGGCCATTTATATGGATACACTTTAATAAAATGGGAAGGGTTGGTGATATTAACGTCCTGTTTGTGGCACATTAGTATATGTGAGGGGGCAAACTTTTCAAGATGGGTGGTGACCATGGTGGCCGTTTTGAAGTCGGCCATCTTGGATCCAACTTTAGTTTTCTCAATAGGAAGAGGGTCATGTGACACATCAAACGTATTGGTAATTTCACAAGAAAACCAATGGTGTGCTCGGTTGTAACGTAACTTTATTCCTTCATGAGTTATTTACAAGTTTCTCTTTGTTCACAGCCATTGACATTTCGAAGAGGTTAACACGTGATGAGCGGATCGAAATTGTGTTGATATCTGGTGAACGCAGTAACCGGGTCATTGCAGCAGATTTCAATGCAAGACACCCTACGAGACCGCCCATCTCCCATGCTACAGTTGGCAAACTGCTTGCTAAGTTTCGTGAAACTGGTTCAGTGTTGGATTCGCCAAAATGTGGACGCATGAAAACTGCCACTAATGAACAAACACCAGTGGCTGTCCTAGCTTCATTCAGCAAGAGCCCACAGCGGAGCACTCGCCGCATGTCACTGGAGAGTGGCATTAGTCGAACATCCCTTCGGCGGATATTAGCTACTCACAAACGGCACCCTTACAAACTCCAGCTACTGCAGCATCTCAACGAGGATGACCCAGATCGGCGCCCACAATTTGCAGAATGGGCAAAACAAAAATCGGAACAGGACCCTCAGTTCACGCAGAAGATTGCAATGACCCGGTTACTGCGTTCACCAGATATCAACACAATTTCGATCCGCTCATCACGTGTTAAACTCTTCGACATGTCAATGGCTGTGAACAAAGAGAAACTTGTAAATAACTCATGAAGGAATAAAGTTACGTTAAAACCGAGCACACCATTGGTTTTCTTGTGAAAGTACCAATACGTCTGATGTGTCACATGACCCTCTTCCTATTGAAAAAAACAAAAGTTGGATCCAAGATGGTCGACTTCAAAACGGCCACCATGGTCAGCACCCATCTTGAAAGGTTTGCCCTCTCACATATACTAATGTGCCACAAACAGGACGTTAATATCACCAAACATTCCCATTTTATTAAGGTGTATCCATATAAATTTCCCACCCTGTACTATCTACTATATACGATTTCCAAGGATCAGGCGTTCCACTCGCTGAACGTTCACGTTGTTTGTGTCACGATGTTTTACTGCGGCTAAGAGTCTCATCACCGTATGTCAATCGCCTGTTTTTCATCACAAGTCCCAGTTTGACTTGAACGCCCCTCATAGTAACATTTACCATCTGCAAAGCGCGTCAGTTCCTGTTCTCATTTACAGCCATAAAATGTCCAGCATCTCCTTTATCTCTCTTATGAATGAAGCTTTACCTTTGACCCCTGACACTGGAGACTCCTTCCAAAAGTGCCCAATACAGGAAGCTTTATTCTATCATTGATTACACAGTGGCAATCTTTCTATAGACGTCCATGAATAATGAATATTTCTATTTCTGTGATATTGGATCAGTTTTCCTCCGTGTGTTTCTTCCAGACGCTGTACGAGTTTAAGTTTGCGTTTCTCAGGGTGGTGTGTAACCACGAGCACTTTGTCCCACTCAACCTGCCCATGCCGTTTGGAAAAGGAAGGATCATGCGCTTTCAAGGTACACCAGCGTCAGCTTTTAATTCCAGTATCAGAAGATGGCGATAACAGATCACAGGCCCCCTATGAATATGTTTCTTTGCGACTTTAATGATATGAGACCCTTAAATGTGATCATGATTACAATCCGGCTCGCTCTCACACGCCTCCTTGCAGACCTGCAGCTCGACTACTCCCTGACCGATGACTTCTGCAGGAATCACTTCCTGGTCGGGCTCCTGCTGCGGGAAGTGGGCGGAGCTATGCAGGAGTTTCGAGAGATCCAGCAGATCGCCATCAACGTTCTGAAGAGCCTGATGATCAAACACACGTTCGACGATCGCTACGCCTCCAAGGTTAGATCGTTTTACATCGCTGACACGACTCACAACTGATGGTGAGTATAAGATAATACAACTTAGTGTGTGTATGTGTTTCAGAGTCAGCAGGCTAGGCTATCCACGCTCTACCTGCCCCTGTTTGGACTACTTCAGGAGAACGTTCACAGACTGAATGTCAAAGAGATGTTTACCAATCAGGTACTTAGTTAATGAATGTCCATGGAACCAGTCAGTTGTCGTACCGAGTAGGTTTAGACAAATTCTCTTTGGCCTTGTGTGCGATCGGTCAGATTAGGTTTTGAGAGTAAGCCGATTACGTTAGATTATCTTCGGTAGCAAGCATCATGGGTCAGACTATCTTTAAGACTGAACAGGCTTGGTCAGATCACGGTATCTTTAGGACCAAGCAGGATGGGTCTGATTCTCTTTAAAACTGTGAACAGGATTGTCCAAATTATCTTTAGGACCAAACAGGTTGACAAGGCAGGATCTGCCATATTATCTTTCATCTTGAGCAGGATCGGTCAGATTATCTTCTGGAACAAGCAGGATTGGTCAGTTTCACTTTAGGACATAGTAGGATTGGTCAGATTATCTTTGGAGCAGTATTTGGTAGCAAGCAGGATGGATTGGTCCTCCAGGATGGATTGGTCCTGGTCTTGAGCAGGATAGGTCAGTTTATCTTTAGGACAGAGTAGGATTGGTCAGATTATCTTTGGTCTTGAGCAGGTTGGTCAGATTATTTATGGTCTTGAGCAGGTTGGTCAGATTATTTTTGGTCTTGAGCAGGACTTGTCAGATTATCTTTGGTCTTGAGCAGGTTGGTCAGATTATTTTTGGTCTTGAGCAGGACTTGTCAGATTATCTTTGGTCTTGAGCAGGTTGGTCAGATTATCTTCTGGAACAAGCAGGATTGGTCAGTTTCACTTTAGGACATAGTAGGATTGGTCAGATTATCTTTGGAGCAGTATTTGGTAGCAAGCAGGATGGATTGGTCCTCCAGGATGGATTGGTCCTGGTCTTGAGCAGGATAGGTCAGTTTATCTTTAGGACAGAGTAGGATTGGTCAGATTATCTTTGGTCTTGAGCAGGTTGGTCAGATTATTTATGGTCTTGAGCAGGTTGGTCAGATTATTTTTGGTCTTGAGCAGGATTTGTCAGATTATTTTTGGTCTTGAGCAGGACTTGTCAGATTATCTTTGGTCTTGAGCAGGTTGGTCAGATTATTTTTGGTCTTGAGCAGGACTTGTCAGATTATATTTGGTCTTGAGCAGGTTGGTCAGATTATTTTTGGTCTTGAGCAGGACTTGTCAGATTATATTTGGTCTTGAGCAGGTTGGTCAGATTATTTTTGGTCTTGAGCAGGACTTGTCAGATTATATTTGGTCTTGAGCAGGTTGGTCAGATTATCTTTGGTCTTGAGCAGGACTTGTCAGATTATCTTTGGTCTTGAGCAGGTTGGTCAGATTATTTTTGGTCTTGAGCAGGTTGGTCAGATTATCTTTGGTCTTGAGCAGGTTGGTCAGATTATTTTTGGTCTTGAGCAGGACTGGTCAGATTATCTTTGGAGTAGTATTTGGTAGCAAGCAGGATGGATTGGCCAGATTATCTTTGGTCTTGAGCAGGATAGGCCAGTTTATCTTTAGGACAGAGTAGGATTGTCAGATTATTTTTGGAGTAGGATTCGGTAGCAAGCAAGATGGATTGGTCAGATTATCTTCTGGAACAAGCAGGATTGGTCAGACTATGTTAGAAGTGAGCAGGATTGGTCATATTATTTTTGGGAGAGGGGAACAGGATTTGGCAGATTTCCTTCAAGCATGCATGGAATTGGTCATGTTTTGTGGATTGGACAGAAACAGGTTTTAAAAAGATCCCTAACACACGAATCCGCAGGTACAGACTCCAGTGCTCACATCCTGTCGTTTATTTATTTTTTTAATGCGTTCATTATTACAGAGCGTGAAGGAAGAGCATCTGTCCATCATCCCTACTGCATCCTCCTATAAACTGGATAGCAGTCTTCACAAGGATGTGTTTGGGGTCATTTCAGGAACCGGTACGTGTGTGTGTGTGTGTGTGTGTGTGTGTGTGTGTGTGTGTGTGTGTGTGGGTTCATGTCATTATGACTTCCTCCACCACTGCACCAGTCTGTTCCCTTATTGACTGACTTACTGTGCAAAGGTTTAGATTCCAAATAAAAGGCTTTTATGGAAAAAAGAGCCGGGAAGAGCGTTGTCATGGTTACAGTGCACTCACCACATCCAAACCTTATAAAGTGACACAATGTCTGGAGAAGATGTCGATCGAGTGAAATGGCATCTCTCTCTCTCTCTCTCTCTACAGCCTCGCCCCACACCTCGACCCCGAACATCAACGCCGTGCGCCACGCCGACTCCCGCGGCTCTCTCCTCAGCACCGACTCCGGAAACAGCTTCACTGAGAAGAGCAGCGCCGTGGAGAAGGTACTGTACCTCACGCTCCTTCAGTCCTACACGTTCACCCAAGATGACGTTAATTACACCTAACATTGCTGCTCGTCCGAACTCTGACCAATCAGCAGAGGGAGAAGTTCACTCGTAGACACACCCTCATGGTGCTGCCCCTCCTCCTGGAGCCGGAAGACTCCGCCCCCAATAGCAAGGCAGTCAAACGCTTCACCATGGATTTTTCGCTTCTTTCGACCGGCAGTGTCTTTCAGAGCGACACACACATCGCCGCTAAGGCCATACAAGTAGATCTTACCCCTTGTGTCCCTTTCTGGGGAGTGAAGCTCTGTGTGTGTGTGTGTGTGTGTGTGTGTGTGTGTGTGTGTGTAAGCACTGGCTGGACATTGGTTTGCTGTGGTGTTTCTGTAATCCTCAAAAGACTTCTTAAATGATGATGTAATGTAATCAGGTGATCTCGCAGGCGGTAAAACAGGTGTGTGTGTGTGTGTGTGTGTGTTTAATAGACCCAGTCTGCAGCTGTTCCCGGGAGCTGTCTCCTGCGCTGCGACAAACTGGACAGAGAGGAAATCAAGAATCTGCTGATGTGTTTTCTGCACATACTGAAGAGTATGTCCGAGGGTAAGAACACACACACACACACACACACACACACACACACACACACACACACACACACACACATAAACATCTGAAACTAGCTTTGAATCCATCTTTGACTTTAGTTTCAATAAAATACTTATTATTCTTCGATCCTGGATCCTGATTGGTCGGAAGTTGTTGATTAATTTCCTATAAGAGCAGCTCTGACAATGGTGTAGCTATAGTGAAGGTTTCTCTACCTGTTTATCATTGATGTCAGCGGTAACGTCCTCGTGCTTTCTTCGCAGATGCGTTATTCACGTACTGGAACAAAGCGTCCTCCTCGGAGCTCATGGACTTCTTCACTCTCATAGAGTAAGACTGACTCAAGATCAATGTTGGCTGTCTGACACGACCAACAACACATCCATGAGACGTTGTTTTTTTTTTCCTTCTTTCTCCTTTCTGTCCCTCAGGGTGTGTCTTCATCAGTTCAGATACATGGGGAAGAGGTTTATTAACAGGTACGATCGGTATAGTGAAAGGATCACGCGACTATAACATGTTCGCATTGCTGAACAGTGCTGCCCTGAATGAACCTGTCCTACTTTGTGTGTGTGTGTGTGTGTGTGTGTGTGTGTGTGTGTTGTTGGCTGACATGCTGGCGAGAGTACAGTTAGTCAGTGCTGCCTATAACCTCCTGGGCTCCCTGCACGGGGTAAGAGCTGAGTGCTGCAGAGTGGCTGAACATCAACCGCATGCTGCGCTTAACCCACCATTTACTTTAGACACATTATTTACAGCCTAGCAAACGCTACCGCATGTGTGTGGTGTTGTTGTTGTTGTTGTTGTGTGTGTGTGGTTTCCCATCATTCATTCTCAGTTTTTAACCCAGATGCCTTCACTCCAGATGAATTTTGTTTGCTAAATGCTCTCATTTATTTAAAAAGTTCAAATTAGCGTGATGGTTTCATTTTTGGGAAGATTCGCCATCATCCAGGTCATGGTTATTCCAAAGATGTTGTTCAGGGGCAACTGGACTTCCTCGAAGCTTGTGAACACGGTTTAGCTCTAATCTGAACGGCTTCAGAGCGGATGTTCTGTCTGTCTAACTGGCTTGGAGTGACTTAAAAAAAAACACTTCTTCGAGAACTTCAAGAACTCCTCCGGGAACTTCCAGAACATATTCAAGAACATCCTTGAGAACTTCAGGAATATATTAAAAGAACTGTTTCAAGAACATCCTTGAGAACTTTAAGAACCTCTTCAGGAACTTCAAAAACATCTTGCAGAGCATCCTTGAGAACTTCAGGAACATATTCAAGAACTGCTTCAAAAACATCTTTGAGAACATTTTCAAGGACATCTTTGAGAACTTTATTCAGGAACATATGCAAGCGCTTCTTTGTAAGGAACATATTCAAGAACTTTTTAAGGAACATCTTGTCACGAACTATCTAGCCTCTATGAGCGACCCACACACACTCCGCGCTCCTACGAGCGGCCAACACACACTCTATGAGCGTACCTGGGCTTAGAGCAGGCACAAAAGGAGAACCCACACGCAGACTGAAACACACACACGCAGGTAGCAACCCTCTCACAAGCAGGCTGAGCCACCCTCACACACAGGCTGAAACCCGCTCCCATACAGGCTAAAGCACACACACACACACACACACACACACACACGCAGGCTGAGTCACACAAGGGCTTTAGAACACACAGACAACTATCAAATCATATGGAGCCTTCAAAACAATGAAACCAAACTCAACCAAAGCCAAAAATAAACCACAAAACGAAAACCAAAACACGTAATGCCCTCATAACATAATTAATGCTCGACTCAGTTTCCCAGAACAACCAGCTATTTATAACTACTCTAATGAGCAACCTCGGTTCAGGTGAGCTTCGTCATCACCTGACCGAGGTGCCTCCTGGGAAACTGAGTCTACAAACAGAGCTACAAAAAACTAAAAAAAAAAACACACATCACAGTGCCCTCTAGGGGCAGTCCCTTACACATCTTCAAGAATGTTTTCAAGAACATCCTTGAGAACTTCAAGAACCTCTTCAAGAACTTCAGAAACATCTAAAATATACTTGAGAACTTCAGGAACATATTCAAGAACTGCTTCAAGAACATCCTTGAGAACATCCTTGAGAACATCCTTGAGAACATCCTTGAGAACATCCTTGAGAACTTCAAGAACCTCTTTGAGAACTTCAGAAACATCTCTTAAAATATTCTTGAGAACCTCAGGAACATATTCAAGAACTGCTTCAAGAACATCTTCAAGAATTTCTTCAAGAGCCTCTTTCAGAGCATCTACAAGAACCTCTTCAGGAACGTCTTCAAGAATTAAACCATCATCAAGTCCAGTTGCCACTGAACACCAACAATTGTTTTTTCTGAGCTTCATTAAAGTTCCTAATAAATAGCCCTTTCTGTCATTTGTTGCCACAACGTTCTCAGCAGGAATTTTTGGCTGTCAAAATGTTTTGCTTATGTTATTTTGGCAACGTTACAGAAAACACAAATTTCTAGACAATAACGCATTTTCTTAGTACCACAGCTCAGTCCTTTGGCTCAGTTTAGCGGCCGCGTTGGCGCTGGTTCCCAAAGAATAATCCATTAATCTTGTTCACGCTACATCGTTGAATCGCAAAACCGATAGAAAAAGTGAGAAACGTGACTGTAAGCGTCCTGCTCTGTGTGTCTCAGGTGGATCTGGCCATTTAAACATCCTTGTGCAATCACCACAATGACTTTGCGACCGAGCGTTGTGTAACGACTCCGTGTAGACTTTTCATGAACTTTTCTTGACTTACAGTGTAATCTGACCTTTTACATGCTTTCTGATTTTTTTTTATTATCATTACTTCTAGGAACCAGGAAGGAGGGGGATTACTGACTCCAGACAGGAAGTCATTGACTCTCCCTGTGTCTCGTAGCAGGACGGGGATCTTACACACACGTTTTCACCAGCTGGGAAGCATGGAGAGCACACACACCTTCAACCACTGTAAGACGCTATCGTGAAACCAACACACATGTGCATGAGCACGTTCACATTTTCATTAGTTAGCTGTATTCAATTTAACTGTCTAAAGTCTCCAGGTATTACAATGTGACATTTCCCCAACATCACTCCATGGTTTATATGAATCATCTTTAATCACCTGCTTGCTACTTGACTGCAGACAGTCCCTGACTTACTGACTTAATGGTTTGACTTGTGACTTTTTTTCTTTTTTTTTACCTGTTTACAAAGTGATATGCATTCAGTAGAATGAACTACTGGCGTGCTAAGTACTTCGAATTTCGCATTTCGATCTCTTCTCTCCAGCGTAGCCACATACAGTGTAATACCCTCGCTTGAAGCTAGGTGGTGGCAGCGAGCAATACTTTGTGACTCTTCCACTATATCTAGCCTATTTTGAGACTCCTTTAGCAACTAATTGCAAATCTAGTGAATTTTTTGGACAGAGTTGATCTACTTTCTTTAGAGGAGAGTCGCCAGGACACTAGTGATGGGTCGTTCATGAAGATTCGTTCTTTTTGAATGAATCTTTAACGTGACTCGAGTAGTCTCGGAGAGTGATTCGTCCATTATCGCAAAATCTACGTATCTTATGTGCAGGAAACAGAATTGAGTCGTTACCTTCGAGTCTTTGGTCCGAGTCGTTCGTCCTTTTGTCACGTGACTCCCATCGACGCTATGAAGTGCAGTAGATTCAAAAGAACGAACGACTCGGACTAAAGGATATGAAGGTGAGCTGCTCATTCTGTTTATAATATGTCCTTAGCTGCACTGTAATATTTTCATTACTGGAACTATAGCGAGAGTTTGTGTATGTGGACGTGTTGGGGGTCTGTTTATTGAAAAT
The DNA here is from genome assembly GCA_013621035.1 of Clarias magur. Lineage (NCBI taxonomy): Eukaryota > Metazoa > Chordata > Actinopteri > Siluriformes > Clariidae > Clarias > Clarias magur. Next base: position 53,550 of record QNUK01000672.1, on the reverse strand, counting down.
GTAACATTTTATTTTATTTCTGGTCGAAAGAACGAAATGAACTAAATGACTAAAAATAAATAAATAAATAAAAAAGATTCGTTCATTTTGATGAACGAGATTCAAAGAACCGAGTCACTGAAATGATTCAAACTTCCCATGACTACATAAGAGTTCCCCACAAAACCAAAATTTTCCAGACGGCCTTTCCAACCAGCATTTATTCCCATGATCTTATAAAACATGAAACGAGTTGGTCAGCCGTGAATAAGTATGATCAGCTAAAGTTTTGCCTTTGTTCTGACACAGGGGTTTTACACCATACAACCATTTCACTTTCACTACAGTATTTAATAAATGATCAGAGATATTCAGCACTTCATTATTATTAAACACCGCTTGTGTTAGAGGATTAGCTGATTTTTGACCATCTAACGTAGGCTAGGCTAAGCTATGATGTTCGGTAGGTTGTGTGTGCATTTTTCTTTCCGCTTACCATATTTTCAACACGTGACATGTGGCTTATTGGGACGTAACCCCAGTGCAGGATAGCGACCGTCTGTATTAAGAAGTGTACGAGTGACGCGAAGCTTCCTGTGATTTCTTGCGTAGCGTATGGACACGGGGATTCTGACGCGTCTTTGCTGGAGGCCAACCTTTCCACAGAAGTGTGTCTGACTGTCCTGGACACACTCAGCATCTTCATCATGGGCTTCAAGGTACAGTAGATCCTTTAATATCTATCAGATCCTGCTGCAGAACTGTACAAAATCACTTTTGCTTGAATGGGGATGCGGTGACCAGTACTACTATGGATATAGTGAGTCAAAATGTTCCACACTCTGGTTATGTTAACATTTCTGTTGGTCTTATCAACGCTTTCCGTTCAAGTCTACTGTCTCCCCGATGTCTGCGGTGCAGGTGTGAACGCGTTACATCAGATCATCTGTGATTCCTTTGCGACGCCGCGCTTGTGATTTTCATGAAAGAAAAGCAGCATGCAGTGATTCATGTTTTTTTTTTTGTTTGTTTTTTTTTGTGGTCTGAGGCTGACCTGGTGCCGATGCAACACACGGAGGAGCGTAAACAGAAGGTGAAAGTTTCTTCGCGAGAATCATCGCTGGTGGCGAGACAACGAGTCTGAGAGTAAACGGCAGAGTACGGAACGGAAGCATCCTCAATCCTTACTCGACCGAGAAAAGGTTTCGAAAGTCGACCATCAGCTGGAAAATTCAACAACGCTTCCAGTTTTCTGGGATTCCCGAGGGCCAGAAGTATTGGAACAAGGTCCGACAATCGACAGCGCTCGTTATTGACTTAAACGTCAGATTAAACGCAGAGGGCTGATCTCCGAGGGCGTCGTGATGTCCTGATCTCACTGCGTCAGACCTTCACCTGTTCGGTCCCCCGAAAGCGGCCCTACGAGGACGAAGAGTCGCTTTTTAAAGATTTAAAGCATTTGTAATGAGGGAAAGCGAATGCTTGCAGACAGATGGACGAAGTGTATTGAAAAGCGAGGAGGTTAGGTTGAAAAAGGATACATTCGTCTATTTTAAAAGTTGATGAAAATCAATTCTGCAGCCAGAGTGTGAATAATTTCTAACTCTCCCTCGTAAGCCGAAATGGCTAAACGAGTCGTCACCTATGGATCGGTTTGTTCAGATTGAAAAAGCAATAAAAACCTTATCGATCGCAGAGCAAAAACAGGCCAGGAACAGCTGTAGTGTACAGAACGTGCTTGTTTTGGCTCACTATGTTCCTCTGTGTGTGTGTGTGTGTGTGTGTGTGTGTGTGTGTGTGTAGACGCAGCTGTGTGCTGATCTGGGACACAACTCGCTGATGAAGAAGGTGTTCCAGGTGCACTTGTGCTTCCTGCAGATCGCTCAGTCAGAACTGGCGCTGAAGCAAGTCTTCTCCTCGCTGCGCGCCTTCATACACCAGGTGCGTCTTAAAAGCCCTTACGGAATCCTAACCGCGCGCCCGGGTTCCCGTCTCGTGTCCCGCCCTAATCTGCTAATCTCCGCCTCCCCCGTCCTTACGCTTTCAGTTCCCGAGTACTTTCTTCGACGGCCGGGCCGACCTCTGCGCCGGCCTCTGCTACGAGATCCTGAAGTGCTGCAATTCCAAGCTGAGCTCGATCCGGAGCGACGCCGCCCACCTGCTCTACTTCCTCATGAAGAGCAACTTCGATTACACGGGCAGGAAGTCCTTCGTCCGCACGCACCTACAGGCAAGAGACGGGAGTGGACGGCGGTGACGTTAAATAGCGAAGAACAAGCCACGCCCACTGCAGAAAATTCTTTTTTTTTTTTTTTTTTTTTATCATGCCCCAGAGAATGAAAAAGCCACGCACTGTATGTGTAGATGAAGCACATTAACTCCATTTAAAATTAAATTTAGGAGGTTATGATTGACATTCTAGGTGACATTTCACAGAATGCTAGCTAGTCTCTGTCGTAACATGCTATGAGCTGTCATGACATTTTATCTCAAACGTCGTAAAAGTCGTTGTATTATACCTGCCATAATGTTAGCATGCTAGCATGAGAGTTCATTTTACTTACGTTACAATTTAGATCTAAATGCAAATTTCATTACAAAAGTTACATGTTCAACATGGACAAAGTTATTAAGATGACATGTTATTAAATGTTATAACACACGAAATACAAAGTATCTTGTAAAAGTATCAGTGCATATCCTGCAGTACATGAGTAATGCTAATTGTGCAGCAGCTCTATTATAACCAGGCACAATGTGAAATATTTATGACAACCCGTTAAATCCAGGCATGACACGTTTAGGACAGGTTATGTCGCTCTTATGATGCATCCTGTTTTCCTTTACCTTTCAGGTGGTAATAGCGGTCAGTCAGCTGATAGCAGACAGATTGGTTGGGATCGGAGGAACGCGCTTCCAGCAGTCTCTGTCCGTCATTAATAACTGCGCCAACAGCGACAAGACTATGAAGGTGAATAACAAGGCTATAAGGCATTATAATGAGACTGTATATATATTTTTTATTGTTTTTTTTTTTGTTTGTTTGTATATTTTATATTATAAACAGAGTGCTCTTGTTATGTTGATTATCCCTTATGTAATTGAGGTGAGTTTGTGCAAAAGTTTGTGCCCCTCCCCCTTTTGAACATTATTCACAAAATTTTGAATAATAATTCTATGTATTGCATATTTCATATTTAAGGTTATTATGTAATTATAGAAAGAATTTTTTAAAAAAGACACACCTGTCAAGTTTGTGTAACTATTGTTGTAGCTTTCATCTCATCACGCTCTCCCTCTCTCTCTCTCTCTCTCTTGCTGTCTCTCTGTCTCGCTCTTCTAGCAAACCGCGTTCCCATCTGACGTGAAGGACTTGACTAAGCGCATCCGGACGGTGCTGATGGCCACGGAGCAGATGAAGGAGCACGAGAAAGATCCGGAGATGCTGGTGGACCTGCAGTACAGTCTGGCCAAGTCGTACACCAGCACGCCAGAGCTGCGCAAGACCTGGCTGGACAGCATGGCCAAAATCCATGTGAAGAACGGAGACCTGTCTGAGGTCAGTGTGGACTGCAGTGTATACACACACACACACACACACACACTATGTACTTATACACTATGTATATATATATATACAGTCATCAGGGAGCAGTGCAGTATTATCACTGTGTTGATTTAGATTTTGTTAAAATTTTAAGCAGACATAATAATTTGCTCTTACCTCAAAGGATGTTGTGCTGTATGCCAATGGATGAATAGTTTAGAGTGCACCACCTGTAGGATTAGAGCGGAACTGCAACATTTTACCGCCTCAAAAGCAAAAATACAGTATGTACAGTAAATACAGGATAAAGAGTCTGTAGAAAAAAATTTAAGGTTAAAGCTAAAAATGAGCTGATCAGCATCTGGCACATACTGTAGCTGCTCATAATCTCCCTTTTACTCAACATTTTGAATTCAGTTTTTCATACTGTATGTACCATTTATTCATTTATTTTTTGGAGTAAGCCATGCTTTCATGCATGTGTGTGGGTGTATTGAGGATTTTGCTGGCTTGTGGGTGCATTACCGTCGTTTCTTTGTCTTCCGCGTACTCTGTTTATAAATGGTAAACTATCACGTTGATTGGCCCTGTTGAGTGACGCATATAGCCACGCCACGCCCACCTCCAGGGAAAAAGCACAGAATTTTTTATACACAAAATATATTTTTATTATTTAAAAGGTTTTACTTTGTTTTTTTGTTTTTTTGTTTTTAAAAAAAGCACTAGATGCTGTGACATAATCTGGCACAAAACTGCTCATAACTTCAGTTCGCCTCAAATTTTGATTTCATTGGTGGCGCAGATTTAACTTCGGCAAAAACCGAAGGACTGGCAAAGTTTCATTAAATTCTGTCCGGACAGCTGCTGTGAAAAAATCGGCTAGACAGGCAGACAGACAGATAGATAGACAGACAGACAGATAAACAGACAGACAGACAGATAAACTGGCAGATAGAGAGATAAACAGATAGAAAGACAGACATATAGACAGACAGACAGATAAACAGACAGACAGATAAACAGGCAGATAGAGAGATAGATAGACAGACAGACAGACAGACAGATAGATAGATAGACAGACAGAGAGATAAACAGACAGACAGATAAATAGACAGATAAACAGACAAATAGACAGATAAACAGATAGACAGATAAATAGACAGGTAAACAGACAGGCAGATAGAGAGATAGACAGACAGAGAGATAGACAGATAGATAAACAGACAGACAGATAGACAGACAGACAGATAAATAGACAGACAGAAAGGTAGACAGACAGACAGATAAATAGACAGATAAACAGACAGACAGATAAATAGACAGATAAACAGACAGACAGACAGATAAATAGACAGATAAACAGACAGATAAATAGACAGGTAAATAGACAGGTAAACAGACAGACAGATAAACATACAGACAGACAGACAGATGGACAGACAGATAAATAGACAGATAAGCAGACAGATAAACAGACAGACAGACAGACAGATAGACAGACAGATAGACAGACAGACAGATAAATAGACAGATAAACAGACAGACAGATAGACAGACAGAAAGGTAGACAGACAGACAGATAAATAGACAGATAAACAGACAGACAGATAAATAGACAGATAAACAGACAGACAGACAGATAAATAGACAGATAAACAGACAGATAAATAGACAGGTAAATAGACAGGTAAACAGACAGACAGATAAACATACAGACAGACAGACAGATGGACAGACAGATAAATAGACAGATAAGCAGACAGATAAACAGACAGACAGACAGACAGATAGACAGACAGATAGACAGACAGACAGATAAATAGACAGATAAACAGACAGACAGATAGACAGACAGAAAGGTAGACACAGATAGATAAATAGACAGATAAACAGACAGACAGATAAATAGACAGATAAACAGACAGACAGACAGATAAATAGACAGATAAACAGACAGATAAATAGACAGGTAAACAGACAGACAGATAAACATACAGACAGATAGACAGACAGACAGATGGACAGACAGATAAATAGACAGATAAGCAGACAGATAAACAGACAGACAGACAGACAGATAGACAGACAGATAAACAGAGACAGACAGGCAGATAGACAGACAGGCGGATAAATAGACAGATAAACAGACAGACAGATAGACAGACAGACAGATAAATAGACAGATAAACAGACAGACAGACAGATAGACAGACAGAGAGATAAATAGACAGATAAACAGACAGACAGACAGACAGATAAACAGACAGACAGACAGATAAATAGACAGATAAACAGACAGACAGACAGACAGATAAATAGACAGATAAACAGACAGACAGACAGATAAATAGACAGATAAACAGACAGATAGACAGACAGAGAGATAAATAGACAGATAAACAGAGAGACAGACAGATAAATAGACAGATAAACAGACAGACAGACAGATAAACAGACAGATAGACAGACAGAGAGATAAATAGACAGATAAACAGACAGACAGACAGATAAATAGACAGATAAACAGACAGACAGACAGACAGATAAATAGACAGATAAACAGACAGATAGACAGACAGACAGACAGATAGACTGGTTTCGGGGTCTTTAATGTATGAAATGTAAAGATATAATTGAAAGCGTGAGTTCAATATAAAAAAATTGAATGTAAAACAAACATATTCTCTCACTATACTATACTATTATACTAATGGAGTGTGTAATAATGTCTGTCTCTATTTATCATTTCTTCACAGTACACATGTCTGATATCTATCTTGTTCCATAGTTTTAGACGTTGCACTCCGACGTAACTGTGTTGTACACTGTATAATAACAACAAAGCCTTCTTCTTCTTCTTGTATACTGTACTCACCGCTTCATCACTACTCACATCAATTCGTGCACCGATGAGAACGGCTTATCCATTTGTTCGTTTGTTTCTGTCTTCTGTCATCCTGCCTGCAGGCGGCGATGTGTTACGTGCACGTAGCGGCGCTGGTGGCTGAATACCTGAGGAGGAAAGGTGAGCGCTCCGCGTTCATACGATTTCATTCCCGAACACAAGCAAGTCACATTTTAGATGCATTTTTTTTTTCTTTTTTTAAATTCTCAAATCTACCATTTTTATTAATTTAAAGATATTAGTATTCAAGTTATTCCTCGCATAATACAGCTCAGACATTTCCACTTTTTTATTTAAAAAGAGTCTTTAAAATCAAGCTCTCATTTTTTCTCTATTTTATTTATATAGTTTATATTTGTAATGCTCTGATGATTCATGAGACCTCACACACACACACACACACACCGTTTTACATCGTACATTCTTCATATAGGTCTCTCCTCTCAGTCATAAACAGCTGGAACACTGATAAGTTGCAGGCTTTTATGAATCAGAATGACTGGAGGTATCTGCTCATTAAATAGTGACAGTAAATCATGCGAGTTGTTTAATGGCTATTTATTATACTGTATATGAATTTGCAGGTTATTATATAATGACAATAAACTATAGATGATGTGTGCTTGTTAATTATTTATTAAATTTTTTAAAGAATCTCTTTCTTGCTCTAATTATTTCTTTTCCACAATTATTAAATAAATGTAAAAATATAATTACTTTATTATTATTATTATTGTTATTATTAAATTATATATTTAATTAAACTACTACAATATTATCCTGTTCAATCATTTCTGAGAATGGTGGCAATAATTGTGAAAGTGAGTTTACGTACATTCTTCTCTCACACACACACACACACACACACACACACACACACACACTTTCTCAAGTACAAGGGTCGTCTCCAGACATCAATGTGGAATTCAGTGAATTCTGCTGATAAGATTTACATGAAGCTGATAGCAGATCTAACACACACACACACACACACACACATTACATTGTCATACAGAATGGGGAATCGTTGATGCTGAGTGTGTTCCTGTCTAGTGTATGTGTGTGTGTTCTTCACAGCCCTGTTATTAAACATGATCATAAAACCTCAGATAGCAGAAACCTGATATACTTTTTACAACACGCTTTGGAAATTTTTTACATAATTTTTTTTATAATTTTTTTTTTTTATCATGCACGTGTCTCCTAACGCACGTTTATTCTGCCTTTCCATGTCAGAAATGTTCCATCAGGGCTGCTCGGCATTCAGCGTCATCACCCCCAACATCAGCGAGGAGGCGGCCATGCTGGAGGACGTGGGAATGCAGGACGTGCACTTTAACGAGGTCGGGCGCGGCTCGCGTCCCCGTAATGGAAACCTGTTCTCTGAAGTGAAGTCGAGAGCAGATTAATTAACGACCCGGCGGTTTAATCCTCGCTCACGCTGTAGGAAACGTGCCTGAGGTTTCTTATCTTATCAGCGCGAGCGTTAAAGGGCTTTAACTCCCTGGGCGTCGGTGACGAAGGAGAGAAGGGGGGGGTGGGGTGGCGGGGCGGGGAGGGTGTAAATGCAGCCGTCGTGCAGCACCGAATTGGGAGCTTATCTTGTCCCACCGTAAACCTCCAATCATCTGCTTTCAGGGAAAGAAAGGAAGAAAGTTCACATTGATATTTTTTATTCTCTATCCTGCACTTCCTGCTCATCAGCGTCACATGATCAGAACTCTGACATCACAATCGTCAGGAGGCGTAAGATTAACACAGGAGCGCTAGACTTAAATCTCAGTTTAAGATTTGTAAGAGTTTATGTTTTAAGAATACACATTTTCATTAAATCTCAGATCTCCCTGACGTCGTTAAGGATAATGAACGTTAATCGCATCACTCGTGAGCTGCTGAAAGAATGAATCAGCTGCGAAAACGAACGGATTGGACGATGTTGTGGAACGTTGGATGAAAAAAAAAAAAAGGAGCGAAGTGTTGCGCGTGACAGAAGGCATTGGTTGTGTTTGCATACGTAGCTCTCCTTACATACGCAGATTTCCCTCCAGTCATTTTACCATCACACCCCATGCTAACATGCTAATGCAGCTAATATAAAATGCCCATGACTCGCACTCAATTCACACAAAACCCAGATTGATTTATGCAAAATTATGAAAAGTGCATTAAAAAATTTTTTTTTTAAACTCTTCGTTCACGTTGCCTTCCTGCGAGAGCTTGATTCACGTCTCTCTTAAACTGTAAACTCACGGCTCCTTTCCACGTTTATTATGTCTCGGATATTAAAATGAGCTCTAGTCATGTGACCCAGTACGATTTACTTGGAAGAAGAAAAAAAAATTATTAATTCAAACTCAAGCGGTACAGATGCGTGTCAGCAACACGGCACAGGCCAGTGACGATTTAAAAAAATATTTGGGGTTAATATCTGAGGTTTCACACATCAGACCATGTTATTGTGGTCTAAAACTAGCTTATTATTACAGTGGAACCTTGGATTACGAGCATAATTCGTTCCGGAAGTGGGCTCGTATTCCAAAACACTCTTAAACCAAATCATCATTTCCCATAAGAAATAATGAAAACTCAAATTATTCGTTCCACAGCCTCCAAAAATAAATACATAAAAATAATTAATACAATCTATAAAATGAAAATAAAACAAATTAATCTGCATTTTACCTTTATAAAAGTACAAATAAATCCTGACAGATAAGTGTTTCCGTTGGTGCGCGCAGGCGCCATGTGTGTGTGTGTGTGTGTGTGTGTGTGTGTGTGTGTGTGTGTGGAATTAGCCCCTTCCCTCACCTGGTTTTACACAGTAACACACCTCCTCCCTCTCCCCACCTCGCTTTTTAAGATTCACAACAAACACACACACACACAAAGGAAACACCGTTTTAACAGGAAAGAAATGTTGGTGAGAGAGTGACGCTCGGTGTCAAAATAAGAGTCGCATGTGTGTAGTATGATACTCGGCGCTCGTAAACTAATACTTGCTCGGTTTCCGAATAAAAAATTATTAAAAATCTTTGCTCGGTTTGCGGAACGCTCGTAAACCAAGTTACTCACAATCCGAGGTTCCACTGTATTATTATTATTATTATTGTTATTGTTATTATTATTATTATTATTTTGGTCATTGAAACAACTGAAAACAACCGTAAAACCATGTGATCATGTGTACTTTGTCTATGTGACCCATTTCTATATTTTTCTTCTTTTTTTTTTTTTTTTGGCTTATTCATGCTTGTATTGTTGGTTAAAATGAACTAAAATTCAGTTTATCATCATATTGCCTATTTAGTGCTCATATACTGTAGATATGTCACTCTATACTGCACAATCCTGAGTATACAGTATGTATGTTTATTTTTAAAAAAAAGGCTAAAATACTCTGAGCTTTAAAAATGTTCAGATTTAATTATTTATTTGTTTAAGTGATCTTTTTCACATGATATGGTACCACATACAGTTTGGACACACTCTGAAGCACAATTCAGTGCTTTTTGTTAAGTGATTTATTTTCTACATTCTAGAACAATACTGGATTTTTTTTTTTTTTTTTTTTTTTAACTACAAAATAACTCACTAGGGGTAATTAATTTTAAGACGTGAAGGTCAGCTGATCTGAAATAGTTCTTGCGAGACCAGTATCGACGAGTGTGTTTGTAAAACCCATCGAGCTCCACAAGCTCTCAACTGTCTCTCATGAAGACCTTCCCAGGAAATCAAGACCGAAACTTATCTCTCTCTGCTGCAGAGGAGACGTTCATTTAGAGTCACCAGCCTCAGAAATCACCAATTAATACCAACCAGCACCTCAGATCAGAGTCGTTATGAAGCTTTACAGAGCAGAAGTAGCAGATATACATCTCAATATCAGCTGTTCAGAGATCACCTTCAGTGTTGATTGTTCTACAGTGCAGAGAGAAATAAACGTGAGGAGAGACCGTGGAGTTCGGACAGGGGTGTCCAAACTTTTGTCTCTTGTGTGATTTGTGTGTTTTGTTCCTGGCGGCGCGGTGCTGAGCGGTCCGCATGTGTGTGTGTGTGTGTGTGTGTGTGTGTGTGTGTGTGTGTGTGTTGATTTTAGGAGGTGCTGATGGAGCTGTTGGAGGAGTGCGCTGAGGGCTTGTGGAAGGCAGAACGATACGAGCTGATCTCAGACATCTACAAACTCATCATCCCTATATACGAACAGCGGAGGGACTTCGAGGTAGATGCGCACACACACACACACACACACACACAGACACACTTGTACTGTTTGAGCAGTTTGGTCAGCAGCTTTCATTCCTCCGTTGAGCTTATTTTTCCAAAACAGCACAATCCAAGCGTCTTATTCCTCATCTACAACATCATGATGTCATACTTTAACCCTTAAGAGTCCAGACGCATTTCTACCAATCAGGCCACATGGAACACATACTGAAAGACGTCACATGACATTTTAGGGTTAAAAGCCTAAAAGCGTGTAAGTAATTCATGCAGGAAAGTACGGTGGCCGAGAAGTGCAAAACAAGTTAACAAAACGAAAACAAAATAACAAATTAAAAACCACAATAACAAAACCCAAAACAATATAAAACATTCAAAAACAAAAATAACAAAACCCAAATCAAAATAACAAATTCAAAAACAAAATAACAAAACCCAAAACAAAATAACAAATTCAAAAACAAAATAACAAAACCCAAATCAAAATAACAAATTCAAAAACAAAATAACAAAACCCAAATCAAAATAACAAATTCAAAAACAAAATAACAAAACCCAAAGCAAAATAACTAATTCAAAAACAAAATAACAAAACCTAAATCAAAATAACAAATTCAAAAACAAAATAACAAAACCCAAAACAAAATAACAAATTCAAAAACAAAATAACAAAACCCAAATCAAAATAACAAATTCAAAAACAAAATAACAAAACCCAAAGCAAAATAACAAATTCAAAAACAAAATAACAAAACCGAAAACAAAATAACAAATTCAAAAACAAAATAACAAAACCCAAATCAAAATAACAAATTCAAAAACAAAATAACAAAACCCAAAACAAAATAACAAAACCCAAAACAAAATACCAAAACCCAAAACTAATTTGTTATTTTGTTTTGCGTTTTGTTATTTTGTTTTCGGTTTTGTTCATTTGGTTTTGAATTTGTTATTTGGTTTTCGGTTTTGTTCATTTGGTTTTGAATTTGTTATTTTGTTTTCGGTTTTGTTCATTTGGTTTTGAATTTGTTATTTTGTTTTTAGTTTTGTTCATTTGGTTTGCGCCTCTCGGCCGTTCAGAAATGAACCGGAAAAGGTAGGTATAGTTTGCGAATGAAATTCTTACCGCTGATTGGACGAGACATCTGTCACTCAAGATATACAGGAAGTAATGTAGCGGCGGTAGATTCGTGTGTGTATGAATGTGCAAACATGTCCTGTCCTTATTGTGGTTTCAAATATGGCGTTCTGCCAAATCTTTCAAAAACGTAACATTGAATAAATTCCATGTCCTTGCTTTCTAATGAAAATGTTCATTATTTTCTTAGTTTTGCAGACGAAAAAAAAAACGGTTTAAAAGTGAAGCAGAACACACAAGAAACAACGTTAGAGACACAATTTCCTACTTCCTGTTTATCTATTTAACTCTAGAATTTAATTCGCATACTATACCTACCTTTTCTGGTTCGTATCTGTCTGGCCGAGAAGTGCAACACAAATGAACAAAACCCAAAGCAAAATAACAAATTCAAAACCAAATGAACAAATCCGAAAACAAAACAACAAATTAGTTTCGGGTTTTGTTATTTTGTTTTTTTTTTATTTGTTATTTTGTTTTGAGTTTTGTTATTTTGTCTTTGAATGTTATTTTGTTTTCGGTTTTGTTAATTTGTTTTGCACTTCACGGCCACCGTAGGAAAGGGTTAAAAAAAAAAATTCCCCTAAAGGTAATAAAATGAATCTAAATTAAAAAGTAATCACGCTTTGTGCCTGTCACTAAGCACTTGAACTGGAGACTCTTTCCATAAATGATACCTCAACGTCTAAGCATCAGAAATGAACAGTTACTCGTTTTATAGAAAGCACGTTGAATATTTCTTGTGTTCCTGCAGAAACTGGCTCACCTGTACGACATGTTACACCGGGCGTACACCAAAGTCATTGAAGTGATGCATTCTGGGAAAAGGCTGCTCGGAACCTTCTTCAGAGTAGCTTTTTTCGGGCAGGTACGGCATTTAAAAAGAAAAAAAAAATCCAATTTAATTCCAGGTAAAAGAGAGCATGTTTATTTATTTGGGATCTTGGGTTTAAATCGTAGTTGGTGCTGCAATAATTATCAAAATTTAATATAAACTTCTGCAGGTGTAAAGTGAAATAAAACTGAAGCTCTTGGATAAGAACTTGTGAATTCATTTGAAAAAAATGTTGGGGTTTGTTTTTGGGGTTAATCAGATCTTCTTTGCTTTCTCTTTTCTTTCCTAAAGGCTGCGGTAAGTGGTGCTGCAGAACTGCCTCTGTGTGTGTGTGTGTGTGTGTGTGTGTGTGTGTGTGTGTGTGTGGCTCACATTTAGTGCTGTTTTTGCTAACAGTAGCTAATCTCTGGCCTCCCTGCTCACCTTCTCAGCAACATTTAAAAAAATATATATTTTTTAAAGAAGCTTCTGTTTGTCCTGACATCTTCCACAGCTCATCATCGCACCGCGCTTCTGATGCGAGCTCGCGCGTTTGCCTTAAAAACGGAAACTCTCTCGCGCTGGAGGTTAAAAGGCCCGGCCGCCACTTTAGAATCAGCGCTTTATGGTTTATGACCCATGAAACCACTCAGCTGCCGACTCCAGAGAGGGTCGGTGTAGAGTGGAAGTGCTCGCTTTAATCGCCATTAGTGCTGCTGAAAGCCTGCGATGGGGCGTAATGTAATGCGCAGAGACAGAAGCGCGAGGTCGGAGCGACACGCAGCGCACAGCGGAACCATAAACCAGGCGCCTTTCCGGGAACGCGGCGAGAACCTGCGGTGCTGGGAAACCAACAAGCGTTTGATTAAAAAGCTTAAAAGGTTTCGGTTTAAGATGAAGGTTAAGGTTAAAGGTTGGAGAGATCCATATCAAACCTAAATGAAATAGGGAGGAGCGAATCAAAATGAACCTAATTAACGGGACATGATGGCGCGGCTTCTCGCCGGCGCGTCACACCAGTGACGTCACAATGGGGTTTTTTTTTTCTTCGTGCATCTCAGATGTCAGACATTTTCAAGGTACGCGCTAGAGATCTCATTCCGCTCTGGTTCGCTTCTCAAACAGTATGATCAACAACAGCTCGAGGGAAAAGTTGGATCTCAAAAAATGCCTCAAACTTTTTTTGACTCAGTAGCGATTCATATGATTCAAAAAAAATGATTTAGGCAAACTTATAAATGTTAGATAGTCTAAAATTGGCAAGACACCTTAAAACATTTTGTGCAGGGAATACAATCACCTCCATCTTCTTCCTTTTTCCTTTGAATTTATTGCCAGTCCTGGCAGTAGCGCCACCTGCTGGACAGGAGTGTGAAACAGAACATTGGCAAGATGCGTAAAAAAAAAAAAAAAAAAACTAATCCTGGACAAGGTGTAGCTGGAATATTAAAAAACTTTAAAGCTTGAGCAGCTAAACAGACAAACTTGAGCCGTCATATGGAGTCGGGTGTTAAGGCGCACGGGTGAGTTTTGTGCTCCGGCCAATAGACTGCAGTGAGCGTAATGTATCGGATTTGATCAAGGTTTGAGAAATACCTTATCTCGGTTTCTTCATTTCAATATTCTACACCACATTCCATCGTTTTTTTTTTTTTTTTCAGTCCTTCTGAAACAAACTCACCCTGGCCATATCTCAGCAACTCGGCCTGATGCATCAGTAAACTTGGTATAAAATGGAGCTTATTGAATCTGAAATGTAACTTGATACTTGATTTAATATGACGGCTCACAATATCAAATGTTCCTTTTGTTTGTTTGTTTTGTTTTAAAGCTTTTTGAGCTTTCGGCATCTTCATGCGTGGGCCTGGTTCTGCTCTGATGTTGATGTGTAAGAGCTCTGAAACACCAAGTCAGCCCTTTACTGTAACTGCACTCACACTAGCTGTACTAGGCAGTTCTATGGGGAAAAAAAACAAAACAAACAAAAAAAAAACATCTCTTATATACAGTAGGCGTGTCCCAAACTAATGGCACTAGCTGATCCTGCCAACGTGATGAAGTTCCTCAGCACTGGCTTGGTGTATCACGGCTCTGATAGACCCCCGGAGTGACCGGAATAAAAACCTGAGTGAATCTGTCACGTTTAGGGTTTCTTCGAGGATGAAGATGGGAAGGAGTATATCTATAAGGAGCCCAAGTTCACGCCTCTGTCTGAGATCTCGCAACGCCTGCTTAAGCTCTACTCGGACAAGTTTGGACAAGAGAACGTCAAAATGATCCAGGACTCGGGCAAGGTAAGGTCGTCTATAAATACAGGTACGTTCACACCCGAGGGTCTGCAGATCCCAAGAAAATGGAAATCAGTAATCGACGAAAGTTAGTTTCTGTTCTCGCTTACTGTAACCTACTGTGTATCAGCCATAAATAGAAGTTTCCTCACTCAGCGCCACTTTTCTCATCTTTCTTGATGTTCATAAGCAAAAAAAAAAATGCATGCATTATGATGTAATACAGTGGAACCTCGGATTGCGAGTAACCTGGTTTACGAGTGTCCCGCAAACCGAGCAAAGATTTTTAATACATTTTTAATCGGAAACCGAGCAAGTATTTGTTTACGAGCGTATCATGTATCACGCATGCGACTCTTACTTTGACACCGAGCGGCAAGTGATCACAACTGAGCCGATGATTTTTCTTGTTTTGAATTATGGGTAATCGTCTCCCCTGCTGCGTCCCCTGTGTCAAAATAGTCCCCTGCTGCGTCTTAGTGCTCGTCTCTTATAATCAACATCTCCCTGTCTCTTCTGTTTGTGCGCGCGTAATTTGACACTGTGCCCCACACACACCGGCACACACACACACACACACACACACACACACACACTTATTTTCTGTGTGCGTGTGCGCGCGCACGTGTAATTTGACACCGACACAGACACACACAGATCTCCCCGGCGCTTTATTTACACAGAAAACTCAGCTCTGTCGCGATTATTTTCAAAGGTAAGGTGCTGGTTCATTTGTTATTTGTTATTTTGTTAGTATGCTCACGCGAGTATCATTAGAGAAATTTCTTTTTTCCTGATAAAACAGTGTTTTTAACATTGGGTATGTTAGTTGTGAAACTTAAAAAGCGAGGTGTGGGAGGGGGAAGAAGTTTTATTGTATAAGACGAGACGAGGGGCTAATTCCACACACACACACACGCGACCGCGCACACACACACACACGCATACAAATACACGGCGCCTGCGCGCACAAAAGGAAACACTTATTTTTACTTTTTTTATGTTAAGGGCAGGTTAATTTGTTTTATTTTTACTTTATATGTTGTATTAATTATTTTTATGTATTTATTGTTTTGGGCTGTAGAACGAATAATTTGAGTTTTCATTATTTCTTATGGCAAAATTTTATTTGGTTTACGAGTATTTTGGAATACGAGCCCGCTTCCGGAACGAATTATGCTCGTAATCCAAGGTTCCACTGTATATACAAAAAATAGATGCATAATTTTGTCTAATAAAGCAAGGGTAGAGTAACTCTTCTTCTATATAAAGGTGCGACTCAACATTGTCTCCATCAGTAAGCCATCCGTGCCATTGTTGGATAAATCTCTCGAATCCTCTTGGAAAATCCTCTTTGATGTAGATGATTTACATTTAGGGACATAGCAGGTACTCTTACTCTTACTCTTAAGTGCTTTGAAGTTTCTGCCGTTGAATAGATCCTTACACTGGGTTACTTGGTTACTAACTAGGTACCATCAGTCGAAGACTGTTGGGAGGGTGTTTAACCCAAATATTTAAGAAACAGACAGGTTGCATGTTTGTCTTCAGTGCTGGTTTCCTCTGCTTTAAACTTCTTGTCTTTTGCTCTTGTCAGTGGTGTCATCGCTGTAATGACCATCTAAGTTTAAGATTTTCTAAGTTTATTGGGGATAACATTTACACAATTATACCCAATTTTTAATACAGTGGAAACTCCCTTATTTCCTTTACTTCAGATATATATTTATATTTATGCATTTTCTTTTCTTCCATTTTTTTTTTTTTAATTAATGAAAAGCAACTATGTTACACAAAAGAACCGACTAGGGTGCATTTATTGCTATAACATTTAATTATGTTAAAAAAAAAAAAAAAACAGATATACAGATATACCGCTTCCATTTTCCCCAGAACTTCGTTAAAAGTTGTCGATGACCGTAAGCGTCTGGAGAAGTATGTTCCTGTTCGCAGCAACAAAAATAGAGACAATATTCATATGAAAATCATAATCAGCATTAAAAGTAACCTAAGTATAAATCAGAATTATATGGTAAGTATATATCATGTCTTACACGGGGTGCCAGAACTTAAATACTAAATAAATACTTCAAATACGGAGTCAGCAAACCCGCAACAACTTCTTACAAGCACTCAGGGAATAAAAAAAAAACTTGTATAAATGTTTTAAATACTAAATTATTGCATAATAAATACGTTCTATATTGATATACTATGATGCTATATGATAATAATAGCTAAATGATTGATTTAATATTATAATCACATATAATATACATCACACTATTTGTATTTTCCTGAACTGTGTATACGTTTTTTTGTTTTGTTTTGTTTTGTTTCTCCTCAAGGTGAATCCTAAAGACCTGGAGGCCAAGTTTGCCTACATCCAGGTGACCCACGTGACCCCGTACCTGGAGGACAAGGAGCTGGAGGAGAGACGCACCGACTTCGAGAAGAACCACAACATCCGCAGGTTCGTCTTCGAGACGCCGTTCACCGAGTCCGGCAAGAGACACGGCGGCATTGACGAGCAGTGCAAGCGCAGGACCGTCCTCACCAGTGAGTCGACCCGATCGAGAAACTCTTACAGTCGAGGAATCCTAGAGCGTTCGTTGTGTTCGGGGACGTTCTAGAAAAACACAGTCACTTAATGCATACTGTACAAGAGGTGTTCGGGTCAATCCAGGACTTTTGCGTGTGCAGAATAACAGAGCACGGTTCGGAGAGTAAAAACTCCCTTTTTTACTTTCTCTATATAATCCCCTGCTACGCTAAGGCACTTATCGCAGTGTTTCACTAGAGCTCGGACACCATCAAGGTGGAAAGTTTTTTCAAGTACACTGGAGCCATCCGAAACTCTGGCCTCCCAGGAACTCCTTTAATGGCTTTTCCAAACATGTGGAAAAGCCACAGACGTTCCACCCGCCGAATGTTCAGAACGAGAACGACTGCAGCGGCCTACGAGCGACCTCGGCCGCGACCGTCTTCAAGTCTTCCGTGAACGCCAATCGCATTTTCGTCTTCCTTCACCAGGAATGTCACCACCAGTCCCGGTTTGACTCGAACGCATCGGTTGAGCAATTGGAAATATATCCGCCAGTCAGATGCAGTGAACGTGTGAGCTGGGGATACAGCTTGGACGTGACGCACTTGCATTCACACACACTTAAGGGTAACTTCGAGTCATAAGCCAAAAACTCAGCATGTTATGACTGTAAAACTTTTGTTGAAGACGCTGCAAACTGTTACCTGTAAACTGTCATAACGTACAACATGTTGCCCTTTTAAACGTGCGAGTTTCTATACATTCGTCTGCTGTAGATCCGTCTAGTCTTACGCTGGGTAAAATGCCTAGCTAAGCCAGATCCGTCGATTATCTTCTCAGTGTCCCTGAACTTTTGGCCGGTTATCAGACGTCCTGATAACTAATCAACCCTTTAATCAAAGCCTCCAGCTTTTTGTACAACGTGACCGTGGTTCCAACACGGCTTATCTCCATCTGATTAGCGCACCGCGATTGTGTGAACAGACATCTAGCGTGTACTGTAGCGTGGACACCAGCTGAGCTCAGACGACACTCATTACAGAGGAACATGAAGCTCAGATCAGTTAGCATGATTTACAAACACACACACGCGCGTGCAGCTTCTCAAATACCGTTTGCTTTAAAGGCAACAGTTTACAAATAGCAATCGTGCAGGCGTAATATACTGTACTGTATACACACACACACACACACACACACACACACACACAACAGGAAGTGGTGCAGTCCAGAATGATAAGCAGCACATGATGTACTTGTCTGAAGTTTTTTCGATGACGCAGACGTGAGCGACTCAGATTTTATGAGGTTTAACTGTACAATGTTTTCCAGATTTTGACTTGAAGTTCTGATTTATTATCTGAAAATTCCTTATTCACGATTTCTAAATCCCGACCTGTAAACCTTCAGACTTACTGCATCGCCGCATTGTGATTTATTAGCTCAGGAAATTCGGATTGTCAAACATATTAACACATTTTTACAATTCAAATTTAAACAAACTTTCCCAGTACTTAAATCTGAAACGGCGCGGGTCTCACGAGGGGGCGGAGCCGCGCGGGAATGCTTTGCTAAGTTAGACCAGTTAAAACGTTAATGTCACCAAACACATTCACGACTTATTGAAGACCGATCACAGCCGAGATTAGAGGAAAATCTGAAGTTTTATTTCTCGCCCACACTTGTCTGTCTCCCTAGTTCTCCATATTTCTCTCACTATATACGTACATATTCCTCGTTTGTTTTGTTTCGCTCTCTCGTCTCTTCCGTTCCACTTTTGTTGTTGATAATTTCTCTCTCTCTGTCTCCCCTTATACCCTTCTGTCACTCTCTTACTCACTTTCTTTCTCTCTCTCCTGCCATCTCTCCTTTCCTCCGTTATGTCTCTCTCCTCGTCTCTTTTCTTCTCCCTCTCCCTCTGTCCCTAATTTCTCTCTCTCTCTCACACACACACATTCTGTCTTTCTCAGCTTCTTTCTTTCTTTCCCTCATCTCGTCTCTCTTCCTCTGCATCTCGCCTTCTGTCTCTTCACTTCTCTCTCTCCTTCTCCTCTTCTGTCGCTTGCTTTCATGTTGTCTTGGGTCTTATTCTCTCTCTTCTCATCTGTCTCTTTTCTTCTCCTCCTGTCTTTCTCTCCCTTTCTGTCGCTCATACTGACAGTCGCTCTCCCTCTCTCTCTTTCCCTCAGCCACTCAGTGTTTCCCGTACGTGAAGAAGCGGATAGCGGTGATGTATCAGCACCACACAGACCTCAGTCCTATCGAAGTGGCCATAGACGAGATGAGCGTGAAGGTGACGGAGCTGCGCGCTCTGTGTGCGGCCACTGACGTGGACATGATCCGTCTGCAGCTCAAACTGCAGGGCAGCATCAGTGTGCAGGTGTGTTTTACACACACACACACACACACACACACACACACACATACATATTTCCATAACTTTTTACTGAACACTCAGTGATGTTTCTCTCTTTAGGTAAACGCAGGGCCTCTTGCTTACGCGAGAGCGTTCCTCGACGATGCCTGCGCCAAAAAATACCCTGATAACAAAGTCAAGCAGCTTAAAGAGGTCTTCAGGTACACACACACACACACACACACATACACACGCACACACCCCCACACATACACACGCACACAGACACACACACACACACATATATACATATACACACACACACACACACACATACATATACATACACACATACATACACACACACACATACATACACACACACACACACATTTTCATACACACATACACACACACGCACACACACATATACACACATATACATATACATACACACACACACGCACACACACATACATACACGCACACACACACATACATACATACACATGCACACATATGCACACACACACATATACACACACACACATATACACACACACACACATATACATACACACACACACGCACACACACACACCACCACACATACATACAGCGCACACACATACATACATACACATGCACACATATGCACACACACACATATACACACACACACACATATACATACACACACACACGCACACACACATACATACATACACGCACACACACACATACATACATACACATACACACATATGCACACACACACACATACACACACACGCACACACACACACATACACACACACACATATACACACACATGCGTACACACACACACACACACCTACACACACACACACACATACACACACACACACACACACACACCTACACATACACACACACACATACAATCAGTTTTGGAGACTGCAGAGTTACAGGAGCTGTGTGTGTGTGTCTATGTGTGTGTGTCTGTGTGTGTGTGTGTGTGTGTGTGTGTGTGTGTGTGTGTGTGTGTGTGTGTGTGTGTGCAGGCAGTTTGTGGAGACTTGTGGTCAGGCTCTGAGTGTGAATGAGAGACTGATAAAGGAGGATCAGCAGGAGTATCATGACGAGATGAAGGCGAGCTACAGAGACCTGACCAGAGAGCTGTCACTAATCATGCACGAGCAGGTACACACATACGCACTCACACACACACACACACACACACACACACACACACACACACACACACACACACACACACACAGAACACTTTAGCTTTATTTGGACAGCATTAGATTAACAAATTCATTCTTAGATCATTAAGAAGAGATTAATGAATATAGTAACTAATACACACGAGTTAAACACACATTGATACACACATTATGATTCAGGAACTGGAAGAGATTTATTCAGATTTATTCAGTAAGTTTTATAATGAAGATGTGATTCACCTCGATGCAGTTAGCTACGGTTTTAGCTCGACTAATCGCTGGATGATTTGGGGATTATGAGAAGTAATGTTATTATGATTTCTTACACCAGGGTCGCGTTCGAAATGCTGTACGTTTTATTAAAGTCGTCCATTATAGAGTCATTAAGGTGAGTGTTGAAGTGCTTTAACTTTGACTCTCTCACTTCTTTTGTGCTCACCCGCGCAGATTGGATGGTAACAAAACCGCCTCCAACAAAGCTTTAAAAACTTTAATCTCAAAATATATTTTTTGAAAAATAAATCTTATTGAAATGTTTTTTTTTTTTTAATCTTTTTCTCAGATCTCTCCGCTGGATCCCGGTGCGAAGAGCTCGCTCTCCGATTCGCTACACGTCTTTAAGGTCATCGGAGGCTCCGCCCTCCACGGATTACCCAGCCCCGCCCCCTCCACGTGACCTCACAAACCCCTTAAACAGGAAGACAGGAAGGAAGAGCAGAGGCGCCGGGACGATGGGTTTGGGTGACGCAGACACAGTTGTTAGGGTCACGTGATTTAAATATTTGCTCCAGATTGCTGATCTGTTTTTCTTTATTTCCTTTGGAAAGCTGAATCTCCAAAGTTTTGTGAACGCTTCAGGATGAGGAATATTAAAAAGTTTTTTAAAAATGTAAAAGATTAATCAGTTGTTGGTTATTTTCCCTTTCCAGATAAAGTCTCCGTTGTTGACTTTATTCCCAGCGTAAAACGTAAAGGAGCAAACGTTGATCAGTGCAATATACAGGACACGCCTTACTGTGTCGTATGCCATTATTTATTTCATAAATCTCTTGCCAAAGAGGGGAACGAGATGCCGCGTGTGTGGGTTATCTTTTTCTTTCTTTTTTTTTTTTACCCCCCGTCGTCACTTTGTTTACTTTTCACATTTTTGCAGTTGGTTTTGTATCCGAGGCAGTTGTTATTTAACACAATGTTTGAATTTCTGTTACAGTTCTGTAAAATATTAATGTCTTAAATGCTTATTTTCCCCTTTTTAATAAAATTGGGATAATTATGCTACAATTGTCTCTTTTTTATTTCAAATAAATAAATAAATAAATAAATAAATAAGTAACTCTGAGACAGACATATTTGTAAGGAAAATCACATCATCCCCAGTGAAATTTGTGTACAAAACCAAACCAGGACTTTTTGGTGATTTTGGACATTTACAGAAGACCTCAAACGCAGTACTGCGATGGGACGCTGAGCCGCAGTGAAACATTTAAACAGTGCAAATGTTTTAAAGAAGGCTATATATACATGTATATATATATATATTCATGAATAACGACGTGTCTAAGAGCTCACTGCGGAATTCCTGGGAGGCCGGCGTTTCGGACATGAATCAGACCATGAACCCGATCATGACTTTCCTCATTGATGGCATCCAAGCTCAGTGGTGTTCAGTGGTAAATTTTGTATTTTAGCATTAATCCTGGCACACGGTATAAACTGATCAGCTAGCGTTTGAATAAGAGGCTGATTTTTCTTAAACAGTCTCTGAGTCGCAGCAGCATCATCATCATCATCATCAACCTTATCGTGTTGAATTAATAACACTTTACTTCTTAATGTGTCTATTAAACACCAGACACAGAAAGCATCTAAAAATGAAGACAATATTGACAACGAGGACTGAATTGAAAGAGCTTGATCGTCGTACGCGCTCGCGCTCCCGAACATTACACTGTTGTTTTGTTTCACTTTTCTTACTCTTTTATGGACGTGTTTTTTGTTTTTGCTTGTCACAACGGGAAAAAAAACATCCTCATGATCATTGCCTTGTTATGTCGAGGTGTTTAGAAGTCTGTGTACAAAGGACGACTCGTGTGTGTGTGTGTGTGTGTGTGTGTGTGTGTGTGTGTGTGTGTGTGTGTGTGTGTGTGTGTGTGTGAGATTAGCTATCCGGCGTTAAGGTTAGATAATGTATAAGTGTATATCTTTAAATCAACCTTGCATGAGGTTATAACCGCGCGGAAACATGTTTCCATGAACACCTTCTCTACAAACCCGCAGCTCTATCGTATGGAAGGCAACATCCAGTGCAAAAGTTTGCACACCCCTATACCCTTTAATACTGTACCTTTTACAACGTAATGAAATGAACAGCATCGTTTAAAAAGGCATCATGTTATCTGTCAATAAACTGATTTGCATTCAAATTTATGTCTCGTCAAAGAGATTGGACGTAATAATAATAGAATGTAATAAGCAGGACTGCTGATGTGCTGTAACATTAAAGGTGGATTTTGTAATGGAGACGCGGAGGCCCGAAAGGTGAG
>QNUK01000672.1:0-25000 GCA_013621035.1 Clarias magur | reverse complement strand
ATCCGTCAGCCACAGTGGGGCGCTTTTAACCAGAGCGTTGGGTGTGTGTATTCGTGTGTGTGTGTGTGTGTGCGCACAGTGGTGTTCATTGCGGGCAGCGGCATGTATGTGAAAGCTGACCCCAAAGGCAACATCATGCTGGAGGTGTGCAAGTGCATCTGGGTGAGTATGGCGGCATCAAAGGGATAGTCCAAGCGCCAAGTATCTTATAGCACCCATTTCAAATTAATCCACAATTACACTCTAATATTAAAGAGAAAGTCTTTAGTTACGGCATCATCTTCATTTGCATACAAATGTAACTTTAAGAGCCCTTAGACTTTCTCTAACAAGCGGCTCTAATGCCTTGCTCCATTGTGATGGAGGTTTTCTTTTTCCAAATAAACCACCTTTGTTAAGAATCTCGAGGCTAAGGCTGCTTTATTTGATCGACAACAATACTAAGTCTATCACCTTTCTATCCCAGTTTGCGATTAGCAACCGCTTTAAGCACCGCAGCAGCTGCTACCCCAAGAGAGCGCACTGGATGGACTGGGCTGAAGAAAGATATGACGTATGTAACTCACAAACACGCGCACAAGTTCCTCTAGAACTGTGAGACCCTTTCATCAATATAATGCTTATACAGTACATGATCAACCCTTTAATCTCCTGCTCAACCTTTTGTTAAAGCACATTTTGAGTCACCATATTTTACCTGAAATCTTTGAAGAACTTACCCTGATTGAGCCATCTCAACCGTTCGGTTGAGATGCCATCCGAAAGTCAGTGTGTCTTTAAATAGTATGCCTTTACAATGGCTTCGTATCCGACCACAAAGCCATTGTAAAGGCATACTATTTAAAGACGCCGTGACTTTAGGATGGTATACCTCAACCGAACGGTTGAGATGGCTCAATCAGGCTTTTTATCCCAGACATAGCGCCGATATAATGTGTATCTACTGCCCCAAGACATCGGTGCTATTACACCACCACACAAATGCTTAAGCATTTTATATGTTTTTTTTTTTTTTCATTCATACGCTATTTGTAAATATATTTATACTTTTACCATGAAGTGACATCTAAACCATTTGGAAGTGCCCTATACTGGGGCCTGTTGTTAAAATATATACATTAATTGTTATGATAAACGATAAAAAATGGCTTGTTTCTGTTAGTAAGATGTTCTGCGAGGACAAGTCTCATCATTTTGGGAAAATAAAAATAAATTACTGTTTCTTTTTTTTTTGTTTTGTTTTTTTTAACACATTGATTTAGGCAGGATTTGTTGTTATAGAAATTGTTTTTTTTTTTAAATCTTTTTTTGGATTTAAAAAAATCCAAAAAAATGGATCCAAACTAAAACTCACTTTAAATGTATTCATTCATTTCCTTCACCTGTTTTTATCTCCAGAGACTGCTGATCGCGCAGGTGAAGATGGTGCTGAAGGTTCTCTTCCTCTACATCCCACTGCCTATGTTCTGGGCTCTGTTCGACCAGCAGGTAGGGGCTCACACACCACACACACACACTTTATACTTTTGGTTCATGTTTTAATAAATGTGTCTTCTTTGTTCAGGGCTCTCGCTGGACTCTGCAGGCCACCACGATGAACGGCCACTTCGTAAGTCGCTCCTAAATAATACCCATTTTCCCAAATTATGTTCTCGATCCATGCGTGCATGGCGATGCAATTCAGACTCGAAGAAGCCAGTGTGTGACCGATACTCGGTGAATAAAACCGTAAACCATTTTTTCTTCGTCTCCTCAGGGTTTTTTCACCGTGCAGCCAGATCAGATGCAGGTAAAGATATTTTTGCAGATTTCCTGCTGCATTTCTGGCATCTTACATGAACACTTGAAACGATTCTCATGGCGACGGTGTACTTGACCTCCCCATGACCTCATTTCCTGCAGACAGTCAACCCCATCCTGATCCTGGTGATGGTCCCCATTGTGGACAATGCTGTCTATCCTCTCATAAAGAAATGTGGCCTGAACTTCACGTGAGTGTTTTTAAGGAGATTCCTAAATCTCACAGTACTTACAGCGAGAAGATGGAAATCATAGACGGATCCGTTTGTAATTGCACAATTCTTGTTGTGACTGGGATAGGCCTTTGAAGAAGATCACTGTGGGCATGTTCCTGGCGGCGTTAGCATTCGTGGCGGCGGCTCTGCTTCAGATTCAGATCGATGTAAGTGTGTCAGCACCTAAAGTTACTTTAACCTTTTATATACTGTATGTTAGTCTTGTTAGGGGGGGGGGGGGGGACTAACGAGAGGGTGCACTTACTTGTAGTCACCAAATGAAGCGAAGATTTACTACGGTATAACATAGTATGTTACAGTAGAACATTAGTTAAAATATAGCAAAATATAGTACAGTTGTGGTGTAGCAGATTAGACGATGATACAGTAGATTAAAAAAAAAAAAAAAGTTATATTCAAATTACGAAGGACGAAACTAAGTGCAATCCTGCGTTAATCTTTACAACCCTAACTCGTGGTGTGAAGTTGGTGAAAATCTGATAATGTTGAATTTTTCTGACTTGCCGGAAAAAAAAAAAATATATATATATATATATATATTTTTTTTTTGGCATTTCACCACATTTCATATTATGTATTTGGGAGATCAAGACTAACGCAGAGGTGCACTCAGTTCCGTTCCATCAACCTCCAAAGTGGAGATTTTGTAACAGCATACCGTTTAACATTACACTATGATATTTTGACAACCGCGTTCTCTCGTATTTTACAGCAAACGCTTCCTACATTCCCCTCGCCCAATGAAGCTCAGGTGAAGTTCTTGAACCTGGAGATCATGCCGTTGAGGATAACTCTGAATGGACAACAACAGGAAATCCCGGGTCTCCAGGTATCAGCTTCACCTCATAATAGCTAATGATGTCCGTGGAATCCATTGTCTAACTGTAGTCAGAATATAGAAATATTACAATACCTGCCACAAACCCAGCCCAAAAAAAGAGGTCATACCTAAAATGTTTACGAACTCTAATGGATTTACGTAAAAAACTGTTGTTGGTCTTTCAGCCCTGATGGAAAAAATCTAAATGGATCTGAAGATCATGTTAATGAACGTCTCAGTGCCGACACCGATTTGCTAAATAATCAACTCCTAATCAGTTTAGCAAAAGTTCTGAGAGGATTTGTTTTAGAATGGTTATAATCACAACACTCCCACAACCAGAGTTTCTAACAGAATTTTCAGTTCATATTTATAAATTCTCATAATCTCCACGCTAACACAAGGTAGACGTCAAGGGATGTATGGACTTAAGTGCATTTTAGTGACCCGGTTCTTTACCGAGTCACGAAAATGCACTAAAATCCAAAAGCAACAACACTCAGACCCAGGAGTCTTCTGGTCGGAGTTGTTGGTTCTTCTGTCACCTGACCCCCATAGACGCTGTGGAGTGCATAGAAGACTCATGAGAAGGACCGCTCATTTCTGGTCCCCTGCCCGTCCAGGAGAAAATGGACGAAAATCACTCTCGGAGACGACTCGCTCTTCTGAGTCACGCTAAAGACTCTTTTGAACAGAATGAATCGTTCATGAATGATCCATCGCTCCCAGATAGCTAGCCAACATTAACTAGCCTGACGGAATTTCTAACAGGATTTTTATTTTTCATATGCATAAACGGACAAAATGTCCATGCGTAAACTAAGCAGCTAGCTAACGCTAACTTGTCCAACAGAGTTTCTGACAGGATTTTCAGTTGATATTCATAAATGATCGTGATGTCCATGCTAACACTAGGGAGCCATTTAACATGAACGAGCTTAAGAGAGTTTCTAACGGGATCTTTATTTCGCATTCATAAATGATTATGATGTCCATGATAAGTCTGGAAATATAGCTAACACTGGCTAACCTGAGAGTTTCTGGAAGGATTTTTTTTTTTTATATTTAAAAATTATCGTGACAAAATGAGGCAGCCAGCTAACGATCATTAACGATCTTTAGCTAGATTTGTATCTCGTGTAGAGTATTTCTGACAGGATTTTCATTTTATACTCACAAACGGGCAGGATGTCCATGCTAAAACTAGCCGGCTAGCTGCCATTAACAGGCCTGACAGAGTTTCTGACGGGATTTCCCGTTTATATTCGTAAATGAACATGATTTCCTGCTAGCACTACAGTAGGTAGCTAGCGAACATTAACTAGCTTGAGAGAAATTCTGACAGGATTTTTATTTCATATCAATAAATGACGATGGCTTACTAAAACCCTAACAATAGCATTTAGAGTAAGCACATCCTGCCTTGAGTAAGCCATCCTGCTATGCAGCATTAGCATTGAAGTTCTTGATGTTTGTATTTTGGAAAATATTGTAAAAGTCCTGGCAGAATTTTTTTTTTTCTAGACCGAAGAAAAGATTATAAAATGAGGAAATGACTTCAAATCAGACTAGTCAATGTTACTGTAGCTAGCTGGCTAATAAAGATGGTTAAACCCTCCAACAAACACAGAAGCTATATTTGAAATTTTAGAGAGACAGTTTTAGTCTAAATGTATAATGTGTACAGTAGAAAATGGAAGAACTGAGGGAAAACGTTCGTTCCATCTCTGCAGGCATACGGCTACGTGACGTTGGACACAGACATTATGGAAATGTCAGTCGCAGGGAACCCTAGTGTGACTCGTACTCTGCTGAAAGGAGAGCGTCAAACATTCATACTCAACTCAAATGCAATTGTGGCTCAGGTAAGTGTGAGTTACATCCATACATACCCTTCACAGATTATTATTATTTATGTTAATATTAGCATGCGCATACTTGGGCCATAAGGATAAAGCGAAATAGACGACGAGTGAGTGATTGAGCGCGAGTGATTCTTTTAACTACATTTTTATGTTTAATATGATCAAACAGGTCACAAATCCGAGGTGATGTGTGTAAATAAATGAGTGACTTACACAATGAAACACAACGATTAAAATATTAGTTTATGGTTGCTATAAAGAATCTTTTAAATATTTGTTTTTATTCTTGTGTGGTCACAAAAGAGAAATAAGTCATTACTAGTATATTAGATTCTAAAACAAATAGTTATCAAGTTCTTTGAAAATTACATAAAGTTATTAAACGCATCCCAAACAAATGAATTTGTAATTATAGTATAAAAATCATTTTTATCTCATATTTTAATGAAATACGTAATAGCATACAGACTATTTGTTATGGCTTTGGGTTAAACATTAGATAAATAATAAATATTTAAAAAATAAATGAAGTTAATATGAAAGACCAGTAATAAAATAAAATAAGAAATAATAATAATAATAATAATAATAATAATAATAATATAATACAAATTATATTCAGAATAAAATGGACATGGTCATTATTTAGTAACCTACTGATTTTTTATTAAATATTATTAAAATACATTATAAAACATTAATATTAAAAACAATATAAAAGAACAAAGGTTAAGAGAACAACTTTGTTGGAATTTAAATTTAGTTATAAATTAGTTTTAAAAAATGTTTATTTTATAAAAATCTTTAGCTGCTTTTTAAATAAAGATAACGTTTTTTTTAAAAAGGTGAGTAAAAATGAAATAAAATGGTACACAATTTATTATTAGCTATACAAACATCTGTATTTTAATTACATTTCTTTTTACTGAAAATCTGAAAATCAAGGTCAGTGAAGTTACCATGTATGGTTAAAAAAGATCAAAGTTAAAGGCATATTTATTTCAACATACAAATATAAAAATACTTATTTTCTACAAATACCTATTTTCTCTTGACCTACTGATGCTTGCACTTGTAAGTTTATCTAATAATTTTATTTTCTTGCTATGTCATTAGGATGACGATATAACAGCCAAACCTGAACAAGGCAGTAACGCTATTAGGTCAGTGTGTTGCCAGTTTACAAATCTTTACAAATCTTTAAATTACTTGTTTGTGAGTAAAAAAATAAAAGTAGGATTAAATTGTAATTATTATTTATCGTTAATAGACTAGTAAACGGCAACAGCAGGGTGCTCAACGTGACGGCGCGATCTAAAGACATCGGAGAGATCGGTCAGTTCCAGTTCTCCAACTACACTCTGCTCCCTGAGGGCCAGTGAGTACCTTCAGCTCGACCTCGCTTAACCTCTTCACAGCACCACTAATTGTTTTCTTAAGTGTTTTATTCCTTATTCCTCCATGTCAGAGTTTCAGGTGTGCAATGTTCTGATTACAGATCCACCTTCGTCATATCGAACAACGAAGGCCAGTGCGAGTACACCATGAGTCTGGGGTTCGGGAGCTCCTACACGCTGTTCATACCGAGCACCTTTAACTTCAGCCCTGACGTAAGTGAGCAGCTAATACAGAGCAAGTTTTAAATTCGCTCCATTAGTTCACAGGGTTGCCAGGTTGTTCAGTCTGTGGTTTGAAGGATCGAATACAGGTTTGCTAAAACAAAGACACCAAAGTTTAAAAAAAAACAAACAAACATATAAACATATAAAACAAACCGAAAATACTGACCATGTGACGACCTGATGTGTTCGTGTCGTGTACAGTGTGGAAGCACCATCCAGCAGATCGAGGACATCAAGCCCAACGCCA
Source organism: Clarias magur (assembly GCA_013621035.1). Taxonomy (NCBI): domain Eukaryota; kingdom Metazoa; phylum Chordata; class Actinopteri; order Siluriformes; family Clariidae; genus Clarias; species Clarias magur. The sequence goes on along the minus strand of QNUK01000672.1, from coordinate 18,410 downwards.
TCCACATGGCCTGGCAGATCCCGCAGTACTTCCTCATGACCTGTGGAGAGGTGGTGTTCTCCGTCACGGGGCTCGAGTTCTCGTACTCGCAGGTACGGTCACATCAACATTCTACAGTTCTGCTTCACCACAGTGCTTCGAACACCGGTGTGTTTAAATCGGATTTGATCTGATACCCCTCAGGCGCCCAAGAACATGAAAGCGGTCCTTCAAGCAGGCTGGTTGTTGACCACCGCCATGGGGAACATTATCGTGCTGATTGTAGCTGAAGTCGGACAACTTCCTCAACAGGTTCGGAAATTATGCTTTACCTCATCAATATTATAACCAGGGGTACAATAAGGGTAACAATTTCTAGCAAAGTTTTTATTATTATGTTTAATGTTAAGTTACATGTGTATTAATTTTTTTTCTGTTAAAAAATCTATCTAGAAAAACTGATTATTATTTCATTCGTGACAAAAAAAAAAAACTCTTATAAATTTGTAGAAATTTACTTTTTTAAGTTTGTTCAATTAGTTTGCTAATTAAGCAATAATAATAATAATAAATAAGTGGTTCCAGATGTTGGAAAAACATTTTTAAAAATGATAATTTTATAAAAATAAAAAAAGTACATTAATAATTGCTACGACTACTAATACTATGCTCATGTTTCTCTCACCCTTTAGAGAACTGGGTTTAGGTGTTTATACAGGAAAATAAAAACACAATACAAAATTATACTAGTTTTTTTTTTTGTAAATGATAAAAGGAAGAATTAGCACGAATGCAATGAATTTCTTAATCTCATCAAACAGAATAAAGTTTATGTAAACGCAGACTCATAAGCTTGACATAATGTCTTCAACATGTTAGAGATGATGTAATCTATTATGCCATGAGGTCTTTACTAATGAGCATTAATACGAAGTTAAGAAGTTCAATTAAACTGGTTAAATTAAAATTAAACCCATCTGGTACTTCCAAATGATAAATTCTGATTGGCTGTTAGACTCTCAGTTTTAAGACACAACGATCAAGTGATCACACAGTATCTCATCACTTATGGTTACTTGTGTGTTTGATCCACAGTGGGCGGAATACGTCCTGTTCGCGTCGCTCTTGACGTGCGTGTGCGTCATCTTCTCCATCATGGCTTACTTCTACACCTACATCGACCCGGACAAGATCGAGGCCGAGATTCTAAAAAGCAATCCCGATGTCAAGGAGAAGCAGCAGCAGATGGAGATGAGATTGGCCACCGTGGATGGGAAACCCAACGAGAACGTACAAAAACAGACGAAGATCTGATCTCTCGGTCTCTCGCACATACATTGGACATGCCTAATGCTGTGGAGAAAGAATTGATCTCAAGACTTTTAAATTCTCTGAAGAGCGAGGATGGTTTTTAGGTGGCGGTTTAAGAACAAGTCCAGAGGAAGTGTGTTGGACTGGTGGCACTGGTGTCCGTTTTGTGGGAAGATGGCGAGCGATGTCGCTCAAACTCACTCAGATTTTCAAGGAATATATATTTTTAAAAAGCAAAACAGTCCACACAAATGCTTTTTCCATCTAAATCCAGAATTGTGATGTAATTTAAATAGGTAATATTCTGAATTATTTCCACAGGGATATTTTTTAATATGCCTAAATAAATGTCAATTTAACATTTGTATGTAATGTATCTAACTATATATTTTGTAGCACTTCTCTTGTTTTTGTACATAAAGTTAAGCATTAAAAGTGTATTAATTGTAAAATGCCGCTTCAATAAAGTACTTGCTTTCATACGCTTGTTCGTTTCAGTTGAAAGACATTGCTTTAAAAATTGGATTCTACAGATTCGTGTTCTTAAGCTTCTAATCAATTCATTTTTTATTTAAACGGTGTAGAACCATAACGTGAAAAAAAGAGAAAAATCCAACCTTTAATTGAAGTAAAATTATTCAGCACATCAAGAAATCATGTGTGTCACAATTATTGGCACCCATGATGTTAATACTTTGTACAACCCCCTTTTGCCAATAAGACAGCCCTTAATCTCCTCCTATAACATTGCACAAGATTGGAGAATACAGATAGAGGGATATTAAACCATTCCTCTTTACACAATCTTTCGAGATCATCCAGAGTCCTGGGTCCTGTCTTATGCACTCTCCTCTTCAGCTCACCCCACAGGTATTCAATTGAGGAGCTGAACCATTTCTGTGTAGATTTCACCATCATCTTGCTGAAAGACCCCATGACAATCTCCAGCTTCCTGATTTAAAACATCCTGGTATTTCAGAGACCTCACCATGCCATGCACCCTAACAAGGTTCCAGGAGCCTTTGGAAGAGAAACAGCCCCACAGCAACACAGATGCTCCAACATCCTTCAGTGGGCATGGGGTGCTTTTCAACATGCTCATCTTTTGTTTTACGCCAGACCCACTCAGCTCTATCTTATCCTAGCTCTTAGCTATATGCAGACGTTTTTGTTTGTGATTGTAGGTGAGAAAAGGCTTTTTCCTTGCATGCCTCCTAAACAGTTTGTTGGCATGTAGATGGCATCTGGCGGTTGTTTTGGAGACTTTGTGACCCCAAGATGGCACTCGTTGATGCGGTTCTGTAACAGTGAGCTTTGGGGATTTTTTTTTTTTTACCTCTCTTTTAAAAACATCTTAATGATTCCTCTGGCTATTCTCTTGTAGCCATTGCCTGACTTATGAAGGTCGACACACATCTGCAGTGGATTACTTGGATGCAGTGTTCTCTTGACTTTCCCATGTTAAAGAGTGGATAAGAGAAATTAGGCTTCTGTGTCACGTCATACTTATACCACAGGGGAAAAAGGACGTCATAAATTAAAAACAAACATTTTTTTATCGGAATTGTTAGGAGTGGCGCTAATTGTGGAACAGGTGATTTTATAAAAAAAATTTTTTTGCTAGAGGTTAAAGGTTAGATTTCTCTACAATTTTCGGGGTGAGATTATGCGTCTGCAATAAAAAATTAACATATCACGGGTGCCAATAATTGTGAAGAGCGCTATAGCTACAAAACTGTTTTTATAAAAGACATATACACACGTGGACAAAATTGTTGGTACCCTTCGATCAATGAAAGAAAAACTCACAATGGTCACATAAATAACTTTAATCTAACAAAAGTAATAATTAAAAACAATTCTATGAATGTTAACCAATGAAAGTCAGACATTGCTTTTCAACCATGCTTCAACGGAATTATTTTAAAAAATAAACTCATGGAACAGGCCTGGACAAAAATGATGGTACCCCTAGAAAATACTGAAAATAATGTGACCAAAGGGACATGTTCATTCAAGGTGTGTCCACTAATTAGCATCACAGGTGTCTACAGTCTTGTAATCAGTCAGTGGGCCTATATATAGGGCTCCAGGTCGTCACTGTGTTGTTTGGTGACATGGTATGTACCACACTCAACATGGACCAGAGGAAGCGAAGGAAAGAGTTGTCTCAGGAGATTCGAAAGAAAATTATACACAAGCATGTTAAAGGTAAAGGCTATAAGACCATTTCCAAGCAGCTAGATGTTCCTGTGACTACAGTTGCACATATTATTCAGAAATCTAAGATCCATGGGACTGTAGCCAACCTCCCTGGACGTGGCCGCACGAGGAAAATTCATGACAAATCAAAGAGACGGATAATCCCAATGGTAACAAAAGAGCCCAGAAAGACTTCTAAAGAGATCCAAGGTGAACTTCATGCTCAAGGAACATCAGTGTCAGATCGCACCATCCGTCGTTGTTTCAGCCAAAGTGGACTACATGGGAGACGACCAAGGAGGACACCATTGTTGAAAACAAATCATAAAAAAGCCAGACTGGAAAATGCCAAACTACATGTTGACAAGCCACAAAGCTTCTGGGAGAATGTCCTATGGACAGATGAGACAAAAATGGAACTTTTTCAGCTCTATGTTCACAGATGAAAAAATGAAGCATATCAAGAAAAGAACACTGTCCTTACTGTGAAACATGGAGGAGGCTCTGTTATGTTCTGGGGCTGCTTTGCTGCATCTGGCACAGGGTGTCTTGAATCTGTGCAGGGTACAATGAAATCTCAAGACTATCAAGGGATTCTAGAGAGAAATGTGCTGGCCAGTGTCAGAAAGCTGGGTCTCAGTCGCAGGTCATGGGTCTTGCAACAGGACAATGACCCAAAACACACAGCTAAAAACACCCAAGAATGGCTAAGAGGAAAACATTGGACTATTCTAAAGTGGCCTTCTATGAGCCCTGACCTCAATCCTATTGAGCATCTTTGGAAGGAGCTGAAACATGCTGTCTGGAAAAGGCCCCCTTCAAACCGGAAACAACTGGAGCAGCTTGCTCATGAGGAGTGGGCCAAAATACCTGCAGAGAGGTGCAGAAGTCTCATTGCCAGTTACAGGAATCGTTTGATTGCAGTGATTGCCTCAAAAGGTTGTGCAACAAACTATTAAGTTAGGGGTACCATCATTTTTGTCCAGGCCTGTTCCATGAGTTCATTTAAAAAAATAATTCCGTTGAAGCATGGTTGAAAAGCAATGTCTGACTTTCATTGGTTAACATTCATAGAATTCTTATTTATTATTACCTTTGTCAGATTAAAGTTATTTCTGTGACCATTGTGAGTTTTTCTTTCATTGACCGAAGGGTACCAACAGTTTTGTCCACGTGTGTATATTTTGTGTGTGATGATGAATCTTGGTACAACAATTACCTTTTTTTTTTTTTTTTTAAAGAACCAAACCTAAACTTTTTTTTTTTTTTTCAGGTGAATATTATAAATTATTCTTTGATCCATTAAAATAAATCTAAATGTTTTGCATCGCCATTTACAGTCCCAATATTCTATCTAATAAAACCAGAAAATAAATAAATAAAAAATGACAAGACAATGAGTGAAAATATTGTTTTTTTTTTGTAAGAAACAAAACAAAATTGAGGTTTTCTTCTGGTGAAAATTACTGACTAAAAGAAATCCGGGAGAATGTAATCAGAGAATATTTAGATTACATTAAAAAAAAAGATATAAATCTGACATATTCACCTTCCTGTGAGTTTCCTGAGGGGACACAAACTTTTGCACCTTATCTTTTCCGCGTTATTTTCCTTCTTTTTTGACATAAGATGAACAGGAACAAAACAAAAAAAAAAAAAAACCAGTATTCAACCATGACAGAATAAAAAAAAAAAGATTATTTATGATTTTATGACGTCTTTTAAACTTTCTTCTTTTATATTAAAATGAAACCGAACGCCGGAAAAAACGTAACGTACATTCCAGAAAAAGGCAAGACGATCTCAGTAACAGCCATTTGACAGGCTTGAATTTTAAATATTTACCTTTTATCTCTACAGCAGGGTGTGGCCGTCTGTACACAGTGACCGGCGTGGGGGGGGGGGGGGGGGGTTCATAGTCTGTAAATGTGTAAAAGTATATACACCTCTATACATACGTCTAAACTCTTTGTAGTCCAGCTGATGCAGATCTGACATCTTGTTTCACAAGAAAACGGCTCGGATGGACGCACGCACGCACGCACACACACACACACACACACTGCCGTTTGATCAGAGCCATGCTATGGTTACATTTAAGGGTTTCAGCCATGGTTGCGTTTCTGCTGGCTGATGTTGCGATGCAGAAGCAGAAACTTCCAGAAGCAACTCGCTTACCATGCCATTGAGAGTGTGGTGTATCAGTGTGTGGGCATGTGTGTGTGTGTGTGAGATATGTACACACAATGACACTCGTCTTTACTGTCCATGAGTTTGTCAAATCAAACTAGCGGAGTCTGCACTTGGCGGACGCTGGTGCTGCGATTCGCTGACCGGGTGCGTGGTGGGAGGGGCTTCGGTGTGACCGCTGACACATCAAACCAATCACTGAGGAGAAGAGGAAGACGTCTTGGCTCTAGAGAACCTACACAGTCAGGACAGTTGTTGTTTTGTTAAAGGAGATCACAACAAATAAAGACTCTTTTTTTTTTTTTTAACTACATCCCATAATATGTACCGTTCTAGTCTCTGAATGAGCTGCGTCACCATGACGTCGGAGATCCCCGGATACATCTCCTCGGCAAGGAACATGGCCTCTGCCAACTCGTCTAACACGTCAGGCTTCACTGCGTCATCGCCGCCCCGCTCTTTTAGCTGATGACACAGACACACACACACGCTCAGGGAAAATGCACACGACAGTGTACACGTCTAAAAAAAGATTCAACACATCATTTCTGAAGCACAATTCACACAAATTGCTTTGACCAAACTGCCGCATGATAAAATATTGCAAAATTTAAACGGTTTGTTAAAGTAAACAAACAAACAAACAAATAATAATAAAGTACAATCAGGGTGTCGATGGAACTACATCTGGAGATGTGTTGAGCTGTTATGGGCAAGTAACAAATGTAACAAATTTATTGGGAAAGAAAAACAAAATTAAATAAACGAAAAAAAAAATATGAAAGAATAAAACAAAAATAATATGAAAGAAAAAAGGAAATACAATCAGACAGACAAAAATGTAATCTCTCCATCTGGTCCTTGTTCTGCCCTGTGCTCTCCTTCCAGCTGGACGTGCCAAGAACACCCTCCCTAGGGAGGCGTCCTGGTGACATCCTTACTAGATGTTCGAACCATGTGATGGTGACTCCTTTCCACGCAAAGGTGCAGCGCCTCTTGGACTGAGCTTCTCCTCCTAGCTCTGAGAGAAAAGCCAGCTACCCTTCTGAGAAAACCCTTTTCGGCCGCTCGTATTCATTGCGAGTCCTTTCAGTCATGACCCGATGCTCATGACCATAGGTGAGAGTTGCATCGAAGATTGACCAGTAGATTGAGCACTTTGCCTTTTGGCTCAACCACTGTTTTCGTCACAACAGTGCGGTAAAGTGACTGCAATACAGTGGCACCCCCCCCGCTGCTCCGATTCTCTGGCCAACCTCGCGGAAAGAACGAAAAATGAAAGAAGGAATGAAGAAAGAAGGAAAGAAAGAAAATCAGACAGAATAAGAGAATGACAAAAAAAGAGGGAAAGACAGAAATAATGTCAAAGACAGAAAGACAAAATCAAAAAGAGACAAAAACATTTAGACAGCAAGAACGAAAAACAAAAACAGAAATAAAAAGATGAGCTAGGTGTGAAAAGCTGGTGTAACCTCCTGCTGTGCTCTGCAGCTCTGTGAATGAGTGTGTAATAAATCCTGTTCTTGTTCAACAGGTTCAAACCGGTCCGCCTCTTTAAACACTGACCATGTGAAGGAAATGAGCGGTTTTTCTGTGTGCCTTTCCCCTGGACACTACGGACAGTTCAGATGAGATCGTGTTGATTTTGTTGACGGCCCTTCATGAACTCGGCACTATGGAGACTCCCTGCCATCACAACAACCTTAAAAGCCCTGACAGATACTTGGAGAATCTCCAGAAGCACCAGAGCGTGCGGTGAATAAGCAGCCGACGCTTCTGCCTCCTCACCTCTGTTAGGACTGGCGTGATAACTGTAGATAAGGTCTGTGACAGCAGCCTCTGAGGTGTATCCTACATCAAACACACGGATACAAATAATGTTGATTAAGGAAATCTACTGAAGATGTTTATGAAGTAGAATCATGAGGGTGTGATGTGCACCTGTTCTTCTACGCTAGCTCCATTTTGCAGCTTTTTGGGGTCCTTCTCCCGGATCGTGAAGATCCATTCATCGTTGCTGAAGTCGTTTCCGCCGGATGCCTGACCGTCCACTTCTCTGAGAGAGAGAGAGAGAGAGAGAGAGAGAGACAGAGAGAGAGCTGTGTGTTAGATTTAGGCATAAACAATTAGGATTAAGTAAGGTGTAGACTGGATGTGAGACAGAATCATCTGCGTACGAGTCAGAATCATCCGAGCTGGAGTCTCCTCGGCACTGCTCGGTCTTCCACTGCTTGTATCGGTCGATCAGATCAGTCAGGTAGGACGTCTTCTTAGCGTAACGCACGATCAGCTTGTGCTTCAGCAACTCTTTGGCCGTGGGTCTCTGAAAGCGTGAAAGAGAGAAAGAATGAAATTAAATCAAAGGAGGGGCTTCTGCTAAATCAACGCAGTAAAAAAAATAATTCTACAAATTAAAGTCTGTTTTCTTCCCCGACTTACAAAACTGGGCTCTTTGTTTAAGCACGCCTCCACAAACTCTTTGAGCGGCTTGCTGTAGTTGCCCTCCAGCGTGGGCGGGTTGTTCTTTGGGATGAGGAAGAGCACCTTCATGGGGTGAAGGTCGGAGTGCGGCGGCTCGCCTTTAGCCAACTCGATCGCTGTGATCCCCAGAGACCAGATATCAGCCTGGAGGTGGAGGAGATAAAAACCATGTTGGAGAAATAAAGAAGACCATTTATTACACACTACAGAAATAATCACACTGTCTATAATAAGTGGATCATTTCAAGCGACCCCGTGTGTGTGTGTGTGTGTAAACCTGCTGACCTTGGAGTCGTACGCGGACTGCTTAATTACTTCTGGCGCCATCCAGAAAGGCGTCCCCACGAACGTGTTGCGCTTGATCTGCGTGTCCGTCAGCTGGCCCGCGACGCCGAAGTCCGCCAGCTTGACCTCGCCCTGCTCCGACAGCAGCACGTTGGCCGCTGGAGAACACAGCACACACGCGCGAACAGTTTTCATGTGTTAATACTGCATACTGTACACATATATTGACGGAATTATTTGCCAGTTTTTCAATTTTTGATTTAAAAGTGTATCTGTTTAACTTTTCTGTTTAACACTCAAATGTTTTAGTTTCTCAGGAATCCTTTAACGAAACGCGTCCAGGACTTTCATGCCTAAATGTCTGTATTTCAAAGATCAGGATGAAGATCTGGACAGAGGAGCAGGCAGCTCTACCTTTGATATCCCTGTGGATTTTTTTCTCGGAGTGCAGGTACTCCAGGCCCTTCAGGATCTCCCGCAGGACAGTGGCGATCTGCGCCTCGTCCAGAGCACCGGGCTCCAGCTGTGGGGTGAGAGACAGAGGAGGGGAAGAAAAAGAGAAAGAGAGAGGTTCTGTATGGTACTTAGGACTTGCTTGAGGGTCATACAGGGTGTGAATTTTTTTTTATTATTTTTAAAAAATGTCAGATTTAATTAAATTATTTAACCCAATCTTCATTGTGTTTCATATTTCATTTGCTTAATTTATTTTGTATTTTTTTTAACAATTAAAACTGTAAAAAAAAATATATGTATATTATTATTATTTAATATTATGTAACTATGTGCATATTTTTTAGATTTAAAAAATATATTTAATTTACTGTACATGATAAAATTGTACTAATAATATGGTAAAAATGTCACATTTTATTTGATATTTAATTTCTTTACAATATTTAACACGGTGTAATTATTTTCATGCATTTTTAACAATTTCTTTTAAAATGTTTAATAAAGTTATTTTTTCTTTCTCAAATTAAAATCACAATAAAAAAAAAAAATCTGTAAATATTGCTTGCTATTTAAAAAAAGAAATGTGATGTAATTATATTTAATGTTTACTTCAGCTTATTCATTATATTTCCCCCCCAAAAAAAATATTGTAATAATAATAATAATAATAAAAATAATACAACAATAAAAAAAGTCCACTGACCTTTTTTGTAGCTCTACAGTTATATTTCATAAATTGGAACGCAACATGCTAATAAAAAACTGTGATTACAAAACCTTTTCTTAATAATCCTTTATTTAGTGATCGTAAGGCTGGATGGATTGGGCTTCCTCGAGGCGATCGGGTATAACTGGCTGTATGATTTCCGCACTGTGCAGGTAAACAAGCTGCACGCGTAAAAACCTGTATATTTTCCCTCAAGGCATTAATTCTGGCGTCAGATTATTACTCACCAGATCCAGCGCTGATCCACCGCCCAGATACTCCATAATGATCCACAGCTTTGAGCCCTGAATACAGAGACAGGAAGCAGATGAGCAAAACCTCTACACTTTCACACCCTTTCACACCCGTAAACCTGGTGGCTCTTTCATTTTGAGAATAAGAACCGGAACAAGACAACATGTATAACACGAGTTTGTCTGCTATGTTAAACCCTGATAATTTAGTGTAACTAGTTGTTTTTTTTCACTATATGAAAAATATTACTATTTAAAAATTCAACAAATATGTCTAAATAAATAAACAAACATCATTTAACCTTTGATTCAAAGTCAACCTTTTTTTAACTGAAATATATTTTCCCCTTTTTTTCTGCCTTCGTCCCTTAGGAATGGTGGGAGTGGATAATGAGATAGATAGATAGATAGATAGATAGATAGATAGATAGATAGATAGATAGATAGATAGATATCCCATAACTTTTTTTATATAGGGTACCAATAATTATGCCTGCATTTTTGCACACTTTGTGTAACACATTTCAGTAGAGACGTTTCGTGCAGACTGATGATCTACAGCGTGCTGCTCGCCTTGAGGTAGGAGCCGTAGTACTTGGTGACGAAGGGGCTGTCACACTGGCTCAGGACGGTGATCTCCTGCTGGATGTCCTCGATCTCGTCCTCCGCCTCCTCCAGGTCGATGATCTTGATGGCCACCACCTTCTGCGTGCGATTGTCGATGCCTTTGAAGACCTCGCCGAACGAGCCCTTGCCGATGCGCTCCAGCTTGGTGAACAGCTCCTCGGGGTCGGCTCGCAAACTCTGCAAACGGGGAGTTTTGGCATTACTGGCGACCCGAGCTGCATCTGACATGCGCCAAGTGTTTAGAGTGGCTAAGACGGACGTCTATCGCTCGGACTTTTTCCTGCCTTCGCTGTCAAAGTGTGGGAGGGGCTACAAACACATAGCGAGCAATCCGATGTCGGGTTTTGCTATCGTGTCGTGAAAGTGCCAAGATATACGCATTGGTGTCGGCCTGTAAGTTAGTAAACATTTCAAACCATTTAAATGTTTTTTTTTTTTTTAAATCAATTTATCTATTTTTAAATAGAGTGTTCTGGATTTAGCTAAGGAATTGTACAGTAGAGTTATACAGAGAGCTGAGCTTGTAGACATGATTGTCTGTGTGTGTGTGTGTGTGTGTGTGTGTGTGTTGTGTGATTGCGGGGCAGTTGGTTAACTTCCTGTGTGAGGGAGTGTCCTGTTGCACAACCCTCATGGTTTTTGCAGTTAATGTCACACAACTAACACTCATGATCCTGCATCTGAACATAATTAGTAATCAGATGTTGACAATTTATATAACGCAACACCAAACTACAGTATACGTACATAAACTTTAGCATCTCATCCTTTATCTCGAATCATTCTCAGGGCCTTCGATTTAAACTGGGAAAGCAATTATCCCAGTGTTTCACTAGTGCTTGGACACAATCAAGGTAGAAAGTTCTCAGTACGCCGGAGCAATGATCAGATTCACGTCTGAAACCCTGGCCTCCCAGGAACTCCTTTAATTACCCAAACATACGAAAATTACTTGGAGTGTACGGGGTGAGGATGTGGCAACAACTCTGTCAAGTTCCTGTGACGTGCGAGTGATGTTGGTGAATGATTGTGTGTACAGTTTCCACAGACAGACGCGTCTCTTCTGGACATCGGTGATGTAGATTTTCAGGGAACGTCATTCACAGACGTACGGCGTTCTTTAGAACTTTAAAAATGCGCCATTCAAATGTTTTACTGCAGATTAGAGTCTCATCACCGTGCTGTGCTTGAGATCTTCTGTAAATGTCAGTCGCGTTTTTTTTACACCCTCATTCACTAATTCATCACGCATCTCGGTTTGATTTGAACGCTCCTTGTAATAATGCAAGATAAACCATATTCGCGTGACATGCTTGCTACAGATTTTGTGATGTCTGACAGGAATGTGGTGTGATCATGAGGTCGTGGTGTTCTGTAAGCCCTCGACTCGATCGTTCGCGCTCGTTTAAATATCAGGAGTAATTAGAGGCGGTGATGGCGGCGAGTCCGGGCTCGAGTCTGAACTCTGTGGGACTCGGTGACAAACGTCTGAAGACTCCTCTGTAAGATTCCTCGATAACTCATCCTGACAAGGATTTAAATACTGACTTTCATTACATTTCATGTGATTTCAATAATGTATATAACTGAAAAAAAAAAGTCGCCTAGCCTCGTGTTCCACATCATTCCATTACGTCGTGTCCACTTTATTTTACTCTACATTAATGAGATCGGAGGTAAGAGTGTGCCGCAGCCTGGTGAATCCAAAAGTAATGACACCTGCGCACGAGAAACGTGATCACCGAGGCAGTAGATTTTGTGAAAATTCATATTTGTGTCATTCTCAAAACTTTTGGCCCACAGCTATATTGCTTGGACACAAAGTTTTCTCACTACACCAGAAGCCTGATCCGACTGCCTGTCTGAAACACAGGCCTCCCAGGAACTCCTTTAACGCCCCAAACATGTGGAAATGGCTTGGAGCAAGGCGAGGACAGTACAAAGTGAGTACATGTGATGGCAACAACTCAAGTCAAGTTCCTGCAACATGCGAGTGGTGTTGGTGCATGATTGTGTGTACAGTTCCCACAGACAGATGCGTCGGATTTCAAAAATCAGACGCTCGACTCGCCAAATGTTCACGACCGCAGTCGGGTCAGGATCTTCATTTGCGGACGTACGGCGATTGCACCGCTCGAATGCTGTACGCCCAAGTCTTACGCAAACGTTACCAGAAAGTCCCGGGTTGACTTGAACGCCCCTTTGTACATTGTTAAACGTGAACAAGTCGATTTAAATCTCCGAGCCTTGTGTGGACTTTATTTGGACTGAGTGTGCAGCACCCTGGAGAATCTAAAAGTAATGACACCCGTGCACGAGCGCCGTGATCTAACATGATGTGGTGTCATAAATACATTCAGAGGTGTGTGTGTGTGTGTGTGTGTGTGTGTGTGTGTGAGAGAGAGATCAAGACAGATCCTCTTACCTGCATCCCCGGTAAACTGCCCTGCACCGGCGACTGAGCCATGGCGTCTGCACACTCACAGCACCAGGAGTGAATAAATAAATATATAAATAAATTAAATCACCCCCCCCCTCCCTCCCACCTCCCCTTTAAAAAAAGTGCGACAGAGACGCAGACAACATCCGCCGAGTCTGCACCTCCAGCTGCCGGAGGAAAAAGAACAAAAAAAAAAAAGAAGATGAAACTATCGCAAAAGACTCTCTATAAATCCATTTCAATCGGAGAAATCATTAATCATGACTTTATGACAGGGAAATAAACTTCTCCTCACGGCGCGCGCAGGCGGCTAGTTCCCCGCTAGCTAGCATAAATGTACTTTCAAAACACAGCACACTATTAAACGCTGTAAAATATTTTCCAGTTGTTGCTGTTTGGTTTGTTTTCTCCCCCGCTTTTTAAAATACGACCCTGTCTGTATTAGTGACGCGAAAGAAAAAAAAAAAACCAATCACTTGAGGCGCAGTGTTGACATCCTCAGTTCACTCCTCAGCTCGCCGCCATTTTGCCTGACGCTGTCGTTAGGGCGTCGTGGGCGGAGTCAGGGATGCTAGGACACGCCCATTCGAAAAATAACGGTTGTCGATTTAATTTGATCTTCTTATAACTTTAATAATTTTTTTAGCTATTAATATGTGAATAGTTAGAATATTAAAATGTTAAATTTTGTAAAATAGAATAAAAAAAAATTAATTATTTATATTCATATTTTAGTTAACGCCCCCTTGCTTATCTGCAAATCGCCAGAAAATAGCTAAATTACAGTATCTGAGAATTGTCCAGCAGGTGGCAGTAAGCTGCCCGCCAAAAAAAAAAAAACCTTAAAGAACAACAAGAAGAAGAATTAGCTAATTGTATAATTATTAGCTAGCTAGCTTATTAGCTGAACTTATCAAGTACTAAGCATTAATTTCACATTATTACTCATTATATTACTGTACATACAGTAAGTAGGGTTTTGTAGAAATAGTTAAAAGTTTAAAGCTAATACGACACTTTTTAGAATTGCAGTTAAAAGAAGTTAATATACAATTTGATCTTACTGAAATGGAAAAAAGGTTTTTCTCTTCATATACTCTTTAAAAAAAGATCTCTGAATTATACGCATTGCTGTCCAATGCTGGCCCTTCGACCTTGGACTCTTTGAGAGGGACATGGGAGAGGGACTTTGGATCTATTGTCAGTGATGAGGAGTGGCAATCTGTCTGCTCAAACATATTTCCCAAAAGTGCTTCAGTTCCGGGTCATGAACAAAACTTTAAATGTATCCACAGGACGTATCTAACCCCAGTTCGTCTCCATAGAATATTTCCCAATTGCTCTCAGTTAGGTTTTAAATGTAACATGGAGATCGGTACAGTGATGCAGGTGTTTTGGGATTGTGACGAAATTAAAATGTACTGGAAAGAGATTCACAAAATTATTCAAAAAATTATTGGAAAAATATTTGCTATTGTCCCCAAAAGTATATCTTTTGAATTGTACAGTGGATCTGGGCCTTGATTGCGATAAAGAATGTGCACTGAATTTCTGTATATACTTGGCTAAAAAATGTAAACTATTATTATGGTCAACTGCTCAGGTACCTTCAGTCAATATGTGGTTGAGTCAGGTGTCCATACTTTTACCACTGGAAAAATTAACTTGTGATTTACATAAAGAATCTGAGGTGTTCTGGAAAATTTGGTCGTCTCTCTGGAACTTTCTTGAGGTTTCCCAATGACGATTTCTTTCTAAACTTGCTTTATGATTGTTATTTATTCTTCTTGTCTTTGCTCTTAAGCATTTATAGTCATTTGAATGTATAACAAAATTTTGTTTGTTGTCGAGATACCTGTACCACTGTTGTTGTTTTGTTGAAGAAAAAAAAAAAGTTTAAAGCTATAAATAATCTGCTGATCTTTAATGTAATCAGTGATATTATTATTATTTCAGGTTGAAGCCCACGTCCATGTCTGTACAGCAGAGAGTTCTCTGTCTAACTTATTAATACACAGAAATCACATTCTGTAAGGTCGAGTATCTGACGCCTTGTTCACACTAAGTTGTTCTTCTTTTGTGGTCAGACAAACACACTCTCTGTTCGGTAATCGGAGAGAGAATCACAGATGAGAAATGGAAAAAGTCGATCAGATAAAGATGAAGTTTTGGCTTAAAACGACTCCGGTGTGTTAAAATTCACTTACATCACTTCATCCAAAGTGAAAATATGAACTAATCCCAGGAAAAAGTTTCTTTTCTAATTAATATCTATAAGTGCAGGTGTTTGTTTACATTGAGACAGTAGCGCATTAGTATCTTACTTTAAAGTAGATTATTAAATCCCACTTAAACGATTATTAAATCCCAAATAACGAAGGACTGGCGAAAGGTTCATTATAGTTTCATTACATTTAATTTAACCACAATTAAAGCTTCATCCCCTATTCTTAAATGGGATTGTTCCAAAAGCCAGTTATCTTTATTCCCTCCATTTTATTTTACTTTCTTGAGTAATTTATTTCATTTTATCGTACTTGAGCTGCTCATGGTGTGTTAGTGGTTAGCACTGTCTTCTTACAGCTCGAGGGTCTGAGTTCGATTCCCAGCCACAGGGCTGTGTGCATGGAGCTTGCATGTTCTCCCGGTGCTTGGTGGGTTTCCTTCAGGTTCTCCGGGTTCTCCCACAGTCCAAAGACATGCAGATTAGGCTAATAGGAGTTCCAGAATTGCCCGCAGTGTGTGAATGCGTGTGTGAATGTTGACCGGAGGTCCTACCATGTTGTACAATAGATTAGGAATAAATTTTTAAAAAGTCACGATCGGCCTTCATGGCCCGTACTACATGGCCGATAGATGGATGATTGCATGTAAAACCCTACATTATACACTATATTCAGTATAATTGACCAAGGCATAAGTGGTTGCATTTATTAAATTAGATGATGTCATGTTTGTGGATTGTGTACAGTAGGTATTCACTGTCATTAGAAATCTGTTACGTGAACAGTTACTGAAATGAACACTAGATGGCGCCTCTGCATCAAGTTTGTATATTTTTGTATGTTATTTTATAAGTGCCTGTGTGGTTGTTAGGATGTTCTCTACAACATTAATATCAATTAAGCTACTGCATGACCAGCATGGCTACTGTAAAAAAGAAAAATTGACCCAAATAATTGTTAACTTGTTAAAATACATATTAATGATGATTAACTTACTTACTTATGGGAATTCATATATTTTTCCCACCGGAATCTAATGTTTATAAAGTAGAATCTCTTTATTATCTTACAAGGGTTGA
The DNA here is from genome assembly GCA_013621035.1 of Clarias magur. Classification (NCBI taxonomy): domain Eukaryota; kingdom Metazoa; phylum Chordata; class Actinopteri; order Siluriformes; family Clariidae; genus Clarias; species Clarias magur. The sequence continues at coordinate 2,175 of QNUK01000672.1, read as the reverse complement.
GGAATTATAGCTATTTTACATATAATTATGTGTATATGTAAAATAAGGAATATGTAAAAGGAAATACATACAGTACACTACATGTGAAAGGTCTACTGTGGTCTATGAGCTCTGAAAAATCAAAATCACACTCATACTCAATGTGAATCACGTGACTATTTTAATTTTAACTGTTGAATTTCTAATCACTTACAGAGCCGGAAATCGAGGCCTGTTTAACATGTCAGGAAATAAATGATGATATTATAATGACAAACTTTTCTTTCTCTTGTTATTGCATAAGTCATAGTTCTTGATTTGAAACTAAATAAACCACATGTTTCTTCTTTCCATGAAATATTACTCACTGTTCCATCATAGGAATGGCTGGCCCAGGTTTTGTCTTTTGCTCCTGTGAAATTTATATTTCATTCGACGAAGAAGACACAAGCTTGTATGCCAAGTAACGCCGGTCAAATGTGTGACCTGCGTTATTTTCTTATCGCTCTCATCTCTATTTATTGCAGCGCTCAGCTCGGGCCATGCCTCCTAAGGCATCAGAGGCGTCTGGAGCCGGGCCGTATGCTGTGAATAAACCCGTCATAATCCTCAAATGCTCTCAAATTCCTCCAGAGCGCCTCTTCATCTCAAATCTGCTCAATTCTCTTCAAAAGGAGGCCTCGGACCCCGGCGAAAATGGGATGGATATTTAGCGATGGACGGGATGGGTGATGGAGGTCTGCTTCAAGTGCACCATCTCCAAAAGCCCAGGCACACACACACACACACACACACACACACACACACACACATGAACAAGGAAACATCTGAACGCTGATGAGAAGTTTTTCTCAGGTCTGGGTGCTCAGGTTGAATTGATCTCCTACAAGCTCCTAATTTCTTCTCTTCATTGGCTTTTGGTCTGAAGTGAAGCTGTGAGCAAAACCTCTAGATGATAATCATTTAAAAGAAACAAATCAGCTTGAAATGTTTCGAGAAAGTTCCCTGATCATCACAAGAAGTGATTCAGAGATGTGAATTCTAATAATTTTGCATGCTGATGTCTTGGAACATCATGGTCCTCTGCTTGTGTCACACACACTTGTGTCCAAGTGTTTCTATGCATGAGCACCCTATGCATGTTATCATGTATGTATTTGTGTGTGTGTGTGTGTGTGTGTGTGTGTGTGTGTGTGTGTGTGTGTGTGTGTGTGTGTGTGTGTGTGTGTGTGTGTGTGTGTGTGTCTGTGTGTGTGTGTATGTGTGTCTGTGGTGTGTGTGTGTGTGTGTCTGTGTGTGTGTGTGTGTGTGTGTGTGTGTGTGTGTGTGTGTGTGTGTGTGTGTGTTTGTGTGTGTGTGTGTGTGTGTGTGTGTGTGTGTGTGTGTGTGTATGATTAACACACTCATCCCTGCACCGTACAGCTGCGCTTCCCGATGAATCATGGTCCGGTGACGTGGACAGCGTCTTGGTGTAATTAACGGGAATGCGCGTCTGTAGAAGCAGAAGCCGCGGCTCGGAGCACTTTAATTAGCCGCTGTAGCGAAAGCCTGCGGAATATGAGGTGATGAATGAGGCTGTGATGGCTGGAAACACTAATGACTACAAGAGTCGAACACATCGCTTGTTAGGACAACGTCCAAAAAAGCGCAAGCTGATGATAGGAATTAGTGCGAAGCAGCTATTAGCTCTTCCTCATTCCGTAGCCTCGAAAATAGCCGTCGACTTTCCCTTCTTTTTTTTTGTTCACATTTTCTTCCCTTCTTGGTCACCTGACAATTCCCATCACCAGCTACCACGAAGCAAGCAAGCGGAAGAATGACGTGTAGTTCCTCAAAGATGCATTAAACAAACAAACAAAAAATACTTGATCATACCGTAACGCAGGAGAAAACGAAAGCGCTATCCGCCCTCTTCCACATACGCGAGTTTCCAGACACTGCATGAGATTACTGCATAATCAGTTGCTGCAGGCGGTGATGTAATCTGTAAGGAGGCGTTTGTTTAAAAATTGATGGAAGGAGTCTCCAGTGTTAATGTTAGTGCTTAATTTAAAAATGTAATGCATTACACGAGGGACGTTCAAGTCAAACCAGGACTTTTGATGAACTTTCGTGTGAGTCAAGGTGTAAAACAGGCAACTGTAAATTTTTTTACAGTGTACTTTGTAAGTGCTATAATAATAGTAATAAATAAAT